>BSBK01000594.1:1570000-2102500 GCA_027943335.1 Chamaecyparis obtusa
GTAGGGACATTAACAACACTTTCATTTCCCTCATTCCAAAGAAAGAGGTCTTGGATTCTTTTGATGACTTCTAACCAATATCATTATGTAATGTCACATATAAAGCAATCACCAAGATCATAGAAAACCACTCGAAGTCACTCGTACCTCATATTATTTCTGAAGAGAAAAATGGGTTTGTTTTAGGGAGATCCATTGAGGAGGGCATCATCATTGCACATGAGGCTATTCATTTTGTGGGAAGTGCCAAGATGGATAGAATGTTAGGAAAACTGAATATACAAAAGGCTTATGATAATGTAAATCAGTCCTTTTTGTTACAAACTTTGAAGTGTTTTGGGTATGATGAGCATTAAATCACTTGGATTAGGAGTTGTATTTGCACACCGAGATTCTTGGTCCTTATTAATGATAGTCTATAGGATCTTTTTGAATCCATTAGAGGCATTAGAGAGGGTGACTCGTTATCTTTGACATTTTTCATTATTATGGCCAAATTTACTGAGAGACTCGTTAAAAAAAGGTGTTTGGGAGGCAGATGGAAATGCATTCTAGTGGCATGCGGAATGGAGGTAGTCACACAATAATAATTTATTGATGACACTCTCGGCATGAGGGAATCTAAACTCCAATAAGTAAATTATATGAAGGCTATATTTGATAGGTATTGTGTTGTTTCTAGGCAATTGGTAAATTGGCATAAATTTGAGATTCTATTCTTTAATAAATGTGTGACCAAGCAAAGAGACATATGCAGGATATTAAGAGTCTAGAGTGGACCATTTCTAGGTAAATTTCTAGGCCTCCCACATTTTGCAGGAGAAAATAGAACAAATTTATGGTCCAAGATGGTTGGATATTGCTTGGGTAAATTAGATAGTTGGAAAAGTAGATGTTTATCTGATGCAGGAGCATCCTAGGATTCTTGGCAATCATGTATCAACCAAAAATATGTTTGATTTGAAAGACAGATTGGTAGTTTTAATCTTAGTTGTGGAGTATTTTCTTGATCTTGGAGTATGGTTTCTCGGTGACAGTGTTTACTAGGGTGCTTGGTTTCTGAAGAACACTTGGTAAATGAAGGCATCGGTTTCTCCTGGTGCTCAGCAATAACTGTGTTGCTCAGTGATGCTTGGCGTGGTTGGTTCACTGGCGCTTGATTATTTCTCTGATGCTCGATAATTGGTCTTACCAACTTGGTTGTTTGGATGAATTAGCTTGGCTGACTGGTGCATTGAATTTGGGTTGCATTCCTTGAGTTATGGATTGACCGTTGGACGTGTGAGGACCTAGATCTGGCATGTTGCATTCTCCTATATGGATCTAGAGGCCAACATGGATAATTTAATTATTGTAAGGCTATTTGAGAGTTGACCATGTTTTATATTTAATATTTTTATACTTTGGAAGCTGACTTGTGGCTAGGAATTAGTATTTAAGAGGATGTTGGGGTAGTTGTTGAGGCATGAGTTGGAAGTTAGAGATAGAAAGATAGCAGAGTTAGTAGCTTGTGAGGTTAGGCACAAGAAGATTTTTTAGTGTCCTGCGTGCACAAGTTTAGATCTTTCTTGGAGTGTCTACCAGTGTCCTATAGTGTTATAGACCTGGACTAGCTGAGAAGTGTGTTGGATCTTGCGTGATCTTGTAGAACTATTCTTTCTTTGTATTTGGCCGTAACCAGGAAGGCCTTACAGCCTGACACATTGCATGTAATTAGTTGTCTATGAATAAAGATATTTGTTTTCTCTCATATTTGGTGTTATTTCTTTATAATTTCACCATGTTGTGGTTTGGCTACAAGTTTGGACAGTCCTTAATTAGATCCTCTACACTTGACTCCATGAGGTGGTATTAGAGCGAGTTGAGCTTGTATGTGTGGACATATCGCTGAAGGATAGATAGTTTGCACCAAGACCTTGGATTGAAGATGCCTCTAAGGAGAGCTCGTGAGATTTCAGAGGAGGAAGCTACTGGAGAATTCAGTCTTGATGATTTTAGAGCTTTGCAAAAATAAGTGCAAGATCTGCAAGAGGAATTGAGAAAGAAGACTACATCGAAAGAAGATAGTGATGAGGAATCTGAGGAAGAAGATCACTTTGAAGAAGCTGTAGAAGAAGCTAGGGATCTAGAGGAAAATAGAATCCTGAAGGCTATGTCTAAACTAGGAAAAGACCTAAGATTGAAGTTTCTACATTTTCTGGAAGCCTTAGCCTAGAAGAGTTGATTGATTGGATCAATGAGATAGATGAGTACTTTGAGTATGAAGAAATAGAAGATCCTGATAGAGCTATATTTGCAAAGACTAAGATGAAGGGTCATGCAAATATTTGGTGGAGAGAAGTTTAGTTGGAAAGAAGTAGGAGAGGAAAGGAAAATATTACTAGATGGAACCGAATGGTTGACAAGTTGAAGAAGCAATTCATTTCGATGGATTATGAGTTGGACATGTTTAAGAAGATGAAAGCCTTGAAGAAGACTAAAAAATCAATACATGAGTACACTAAGGAGTTTTACAGAATCCTGATTAGGACTGGTCATTCTGAAGCTGATAAAGAGAAGGTTGCTAGGTATGTTTATGGTTTGAGACCTAGTATTCAAAAAGAGTTACTTACTGTTCGGATGACAACAATAGGAGATGATTATTAGATGGCATTAAAGATTGAAGAGAAGCTGAATAAGAAGTTTGAAGGAAGATAAAATAATAGGAATAAAGGTGGTAAGACTGGTGAGACAGTTGTTGAAGAGAATCCTAAGAAGATTGATGTAGGGTCTAGAAGTGGTCAAGTCACTAAGAACTTCAATATTGGATAGAGAGGAAGGTGGAAAAATGAGAACATTGGTACTTGTTATCAATGTGGTGAAGCAGGTCATAGAAGTTTTGGATGTCCTAAGAAAAGAGTTGCACTAACTGCTGAAGAAGGCATTGTGAATGTTGCAGAAAAAAGGTGAGTTTCTTATCACTAGGAGGTTAGCTACATGTGTCCAGGAACCAGTGCAAAGAAGAAATTTATTCAGAACCAGATGTAAGTGCAAGGAGAAGGTATGTAATATCATAGTTGATGGTGGTAGTTCTAAGAACTTTGTTTCAGAAGAAAGGGTTAGTAAGTTGAATTTGGAAAGAAAGAAACACCCTAACCCTTATCAGATTAGTTGGATACAAGATGTTTCTAAGGTTAGGATTGAAGAACAATGCTTGGTTAATTTTTAGATTGGATCTTATCATGATGAAATATCGTGTGATGTATTGCCTATGGATGCTTGTCATCTATTTCTCGGGAGACCTTGGCAATTTGATAGAAATGTTTTGTTTGATGGTCATGAAAATACCTATGTGGTTAGGCATGAAGGATCTAGGCATAAGTTGTTACCTTTACAGGAGATAGGGACTAAGGGATGTGGAGTTATCAGGTGTTTTTTGTGTGACTGTGACAAACCTCAGGAGCACAGGGTTGATGAACCTATTCCTGCAAAGTCTAGTTTGAACAAGAAGGAGAATGAAATATCTAAAGAGTTAGTTGAGATTAAGAGGTAGATGGTCTTTCTGATAGAAATAGTACAATAGATAATGACATTGATGACACAAAGAGATTCAGATGATATAGAGTTGATTGAGGAGTCGAGAGAGGATGGTATTTACTGAGGTACTGATGTGATCGACAGTGGAAGGGATGGTCAGAGTTGGTTGTTATCAGTGGAAGACATGAAAGATAAGAAAAGTTGAAGGTAGGAAAACTTGCTGCAGGGAACAATGGATGAAGTAAAGACAACTTGGAATGAAGAAAAAGGGGAGATATGGGTTAAGAATAGATATGGCATACATGTTCTGATTCCCTTAAGATGTTCCTGATTTCCTTATGAGAAAATCTTCTTTACTTGGGATGTCTGATGCAGGAGCATCCTAGGATTCTTGGCAATCCTGTATCAACCAAAAATATGTTTGTTTTGAAAGATAGATTGGTAGTTTTAATCTTAGTTGTGGAGTATTTTCTCGGTCTTGGAGTATGGTTGCTCGGTGATAGTATTTACCAAGGTGCTCAGTTTATGAAGAACACTTGATAACTGAAGGTGTCGGTTTCTCCTGGCGCTCAGCGATAACTGCGTTGCTTGGTGATGCTTGGCTTGGTCAGTTCACTGACACTTGATTATTTCTCTGATGCTCAGTAATTAGTCTTACCGACTTGGTTGTTTGGATGAATCATCTTGGCCGATTGGTGCATTGAATTTGGGTCACATTCCTTGAGTTATGGATTGACCATTGGACGTGTGAGGACCTAGATTTGGCGTGTTGCATTCTCCTATATGGATCTGGAGACCGACATGGATAATTTAATTACTGTAAGGCTATTTGAGAGCCAACCATTTTTTGTATTTAATATTTTTATACTTTGGAAACTGACTTGTGGCTAGGAATTAGTATTTAAGAGGATGTTGGGGTAGTTGTTGAGGCATGAGTTGGAAGTTAGAGATAGAAAGATAGCAGAGTTAGTAGCTTGCAAGCTTAGGCACAAGAAGATTGCTTAGTGGCATGCATGCACAAGTTTAGATCTTTCTTGGAGTGTCTACCAGTGTCCTATTGTGTTACAGACCTGGACTAGATGAGAAGTGTGTTGGATCTTGCGTGATTTTGTAGAACTACTCTTGCTTTGTATTTGGCTATAATCAGGAAGGCCTTACAGCCTGACACATTACATGTAATTAGTTGTTTATGAATAAAGATACTTGTTTTCTCTCAGATCTGGTATTATTTCTTTATAATTCCACTGTGTTGTGGTTTGGCTGCAAGTTTGGACAGTCCTTAATTGGATCCTCCACACTTGACTGCATCATTATCCTTTGTAGGTTGATTGTTTATGTTCAAGTATGATATATCAACTATTATGATACACTCAATGATGTGTATGAAGATCCTGACCAAGATCATTAGAGTTGTGGAGCCAAAAATAAGAATTTTTTTTTCTAGAATTGTAGTCAAGGCCAGGACAAAATACCAATGGTGGCATGGGATAAAGTATGTTTACCAAGAACTCCAAGTGGTTTAGGTCTCATAAAATAGAATAACATGAATGAGGTGATGGGAGCCAAGCTCATTTAGATGATGTATAGATGGCTGAAACACAAATGGGAAAGAATAATTAGCCATAAATATTTGGATGAGTAATCTAGTAGTGAAAGGATTTTAATAGTATTGGATCCTCCAAGAGGTTCATCTATCTGGAATTTCATGATAGATTGTAGGCACATTATAACAGAGCATCTTATCTAGAAAGTTGGTAATGAAATAAAGGCAAACTTTTGGGGTGACTCGATGGAAGGAAAACCAACCCTCATTGATGGACCCTAAAATGAAGAAGTGCATAGAGTCACTAAACTAAAATGGGGCACAAAATTGGCTGATTTTTTATGGTGAAAGATTTGGTTGATGGTTTATTGCAGTGGGGCTAGAAGGATTGTAAAGAACTGGGACTAACTTAGACAAACACACAGAAATTGAAGGAAGTTCTTAAAAAAAATACACTTTCTATTATCAGAGGATGTAGATGAATTGATTTGGTGTGGCTCTAAGAGTGGAGAATATTTAGTAAGAATTGGGTATAGATTTGATGCAAGGGTAGAGAAGGTGAAGGCAAAATCAAGGTTAATTAAGACTGCTTAAACCCACAAACATGCCCTGTGAAGAGTTACACACAGAATAAATATGAATAAACCACATGAAATCAGTGAAAACATAGTGGATATGAGACAAAAAACTGGTCACAATACTGGTGCAATTATATTAATCTTTCAACATGCCCAGCTATGAGGCCTTCCATGTTTTGGCCTTATACAATAAGAATTATGAATTCAGAGTCACAACTCACATCTCAATCCTCTAATATACTATCCTCCACTAGAACTGTCATTAGTACCCGCTCTACATCAACCCTAGCTCCAAATATATAGCCAGCAAAGCCACAAGTCAGCTAATTAGGCATTTAATTACAATATAGGTCCACTTAGGAAGAGAAACCAAAACTAAAGCTAGAAATAAAAAAAACATGATGCAAAGTTGCATTTAGGTCCACACATGACCCAAGAATAGATCCCCAATCGTGCAAGATCCAATTTCCCTGCATGAAACCGCACAAGCCGAAATACCACATGTTTCATGAGCGAAACTGATGGAAAAATGATGCCCAAGGAAAATTGTGATAGCTTCCAAATCCAAATGAATTAGGACGTGCGATCTTAGGAGAGTATTCTAGATTAGGTCCACATAACTGCATTAACTTCGCAAGGCAAGAAACCAATAGAAACATCAACGCCAAAACAAACATTAGACAAGTACAGGAAAATAGGAAATATTTTTGGTGATGCAAGATTGCTCAAGACCCAAGATGCTCCTGCATCAGACACCCGGGGTAACAAAAGAACTGATGTCCACATCAGGCACTGCTCATAATATGACCTGAATCATAAAGATCCAAATCATCTTGTGTTATCCTTGAACTGTCTTCAACTGGCTTATCTTTCCATTGAACTAGGTATTCCATGTAGTATTTTCCTCTTGTACTCTTGTTTACTCTGCTATTCAAGATCTTCTCAATGTTGTCTTTGTTCTTAGGATAATTTAGATCATCTTCAGTCTCATCATTTGATTCAAAGTACTCAAATATATTAGAAATATTGAATATAGGTGATATATCCATGTCCTCTGGTAATTCCACTTCATAAGCATTTCCACTGTCAAACTTCTTCAGAATCTTACAAGGTCCAAACTTCTTCATTTTCATCTTATTGTAGGTACCAACTAGAAATCTATTCTTCTTCAAGTGAATCATAACCTCATCTCACACTTCAAAAGATTTATGTCTCCTTCTCTTATCTTCTCTCTATTTATATTTCAGATTACTGTCCTCCAAATTCTTTTTAACTTCATTAGGAAATTTTTTCATGTATACTGCAAAATCCTCTGCTTCAGCACTTCTTCTGGTCTCAGTAGGTAAATCTCTCAACTTTGTGGTTTCCTTAGGATGAAATCTAGTAACAATCTCAAATGGTATCCTCTTAGTACTTCTATTCACATAATTATTATATGCAAATTCTTCTTGTGCCAAAACTAAATCCCAATTAGCAGGCTTATCTCTAACTAAACATCTCAACAGGTTTCCCAAACTTCTGTTCACAACTTCAGTCTGTTCATTTGTCTGAGGGTGAAATGTAGAACTAAACTTCAATTCAATATTCATCTTCTTCCAAAGTGTTCTCCAAAAGTAACCAGTAAACTTAGTATCTCTGTCTGAAACAATAGATTTAGGTAACCCATGCAATATTACCACTTCCTTGAAAAATAATTCAGCTACATGCAATGCATCAGATGTTTTCTTACAAGGAATGAAATGAGCCATCTTAGAAAATCTGTCAACCACTACAAAAATAGAATCATTACCTCTCTGAGTTCTAGTCAATCCATGAACAAAGTCCATACTCACATCTTCCCAAGGTCTATCAAGTACATGCAAAGGTGTATACAATCCCACATTCTGACTAGTTCCTTTTGCTACTTGACGAACTCTGTAACCTCTAACCATTCTTTGTACATCTCTATAGATCTATGGCCAAAATTATCTCTCTGAAATCAAATTCACAGTCTTATCAATTCCAAAATGTCCAACAAGTCCACCACTATGTTTCTCCTTTATTATGTTTTCTCTCATAGATCCTCTAGGTATGCACAATTGAACTCCTTTAAACAAGTTTTCTTCTTGAATGAAATAATCAGTCCACTTATCACTCACTGTTTCTTCCTTACAAGCTTTCCAACATTTTGCAAAATCAATGTCAGTCTCATACACACATTTCAAATCATCAAAACCAAGTACCACAACTTTCATTTCTGTTAGAAAACTTCTTCTTCAGCTCAAGGCATCAGCAACCTTATTTGATTGTCCACTTTTATGCTTCAATGAAAAGGAAAAATTCTGCAAGAACTCAACCCACTTCATATGCCTCTAATTCAATTTATTTTGACTTCCCAAATACTACAAAGCTTTATGGTTAGTATAGAACACAAAATATTTAGGCATCAAATAATGTCTCCATTTCTTCAAAGATTGAACAATAACATAGAATTCCTGGTCATAAACTAAATTTTTTCTCTTAGCATCATTCAAATTTTCACTAAAGAAAGCTATAGGTCTTCCTTCTTGAATCAAAATAGATCCAATTACACTTCCACTAGCATCACATTCAACTTGAAAAACTTTACTGAAATCAAGCAAAGCAAGTGTAGGTAATTCTGCAATTCTTTGTTTCAATGTTTCAAAACTCTTATGTGCTCCATGTGTCCATTTGAAATCCCTTTTATCTCCTCTCATAGTTTAATTCATAGCATTACAAATAGAACTGAAATTTCTGATGAACTTCCTATAAAAACTAGCCAATCCATGAAATGATCTTACCTCTCCAACATTCTCTGGTGTAGGCCAATCAAGTATAGCTCTTACTTTCTCAGGGTCCATCTTTAATTCTCAGGGTCTCCTCTTTCATAAGTGAACATTTCTTCAAGTTAATTAGCAACTTTTCTTCCTTTAATTTCTGTAATACTTGTATGATATGCTCAAGATGTTCTTCCTTAGTATTACTGAATATCAAAATATCATCAAGATATACAATCATAAACTTACCCAAGAATCTTTTCAAAACTTCATTCATCAACCTCATGAAAGTACTAGGTGCATTAGTCAAACCAAAAGGCATAACCAACCATTCATACAAACCTTCATTAGTCTTAAAAGTAGTTTTCCATTCATCCCTGATGCAGGAGCATCCTAGGTGTAAAGCAATCTTGCATCACCCAAAAATATTTCTAGTTTCTTTTCAATAAGGGCTATCTTGTGCAGAGCTTCTATTTATGGAAACTTACTATTTTTAGTAAGTTGGTCATATGATCTTAGAATATTCTGATTTCACAGTTGGAGGTTTATCTTAGTCATATCAACCTACCAGTTAAGTTCCATTGCCACATCATCTGTATTGGTGAAGTTATTGAGGTTTTTGGGTACGAAATATTTTAGGTCAATTTTGAAGGCCTTAGAGGCTTCAGACCATGATCGACCCCCAACTAAATGGATCTTGCGCGAGTTAGACACTGCAAATCAAGTCCTGCCATTTTTAAAAAGTGGTTACAATAGAGAAACAAAGCTACAGTTAGAAAGTTATAGCCTTTGAAAGTTGGGGTACCTAAAAACATTTTTTTTGTAATTATTTGGAGCCAACCCTATATAAAAAGAAAAGAAAAGAAAATAATTCTTAGGATAGTCAGCCTTAAGGGATAAATTTTTGGAACCTTCTCGGGCGGTGGAAATTACCTATATAAGAAAGGTCTTTAATGTTGTCTAGGGCAGTTTTGGGTAGATTTGGGTAATGATTCAAGGCTTTGTCCTACATAATATTGTAAGGGAAAATGCCCATGTGGCTTTGCATGTTGTAATTCTGAAATTTGTAATTCTACATTTGTGGAGATAATAAGAAGCCCATCTTCTATTCTTGCATATTGCTGTTATTTCTCTATTTCTATTATGTGTTTGTGGTATTAAGGGGAGCACCCTTCATCAAGTGGTATTAGAGAAGGAGTTTCTAAGTGTACATAGATCGTTGACTATGAGGCAGTTTGCACTAGGACGGTGGTTAGGGTTTCAGTGAGCAGTGTGAAAATGCCTCCACAAAGGGAACATGGCAGAAGAGTTGGTGGTGTGACACTTGAGGTTAGAGCACTCTAGAAACAAGTGCGAGCATTGCAAGAAGAGATTCGTAGAGAAATGAATTTTAATGTCAGAGACAAAAGAAAGGATGAAGCCGAAGAAGAAAATTATGATAAAGAAAGAGAAGGAAAAATTATGAACCAAGAGGAAGAAAGGCTTTTTTGGGCCATTTCCAAGATCGGGAAAAGACCTAAGCTTGAGGTTCCTACATTTTTAGGAAATCTTAACCCAGAGGAGTTGATCAATTGGATCAATGAATTAGAAGAATATTTTGAATATAAAGACACCGAGGATCCTGATCGGGTCAAGTTTGTGAAGGCCAGACTGAAGGGTCATGCGAAAATCTGGTGGCAAGAGATTCAATTGGAGAAAAATAGAAGAGGAAATGATAAAATCACAAGATGGGATCGGATAGTGGATAAATTGAAGCGATAGTTCATTCATGTTGATTATGAGCTTGACCTACTAAAGAAAATGCAAAGTTTGAAGCAAGCGAGAAGATCTATTCAAGAGTATATGGAGGAGTTCTATTGAATCCTCATCAAAACATGCCATGCGAAAGCTGATAAGAAGAAAGTTTCCCGTTACCTTAATGGGTTGAGGCCGAGCATTTAAGAGGAGTTGAATTTGTTGAGGCCGAGCATTTAGGAGGAGTTGAATTTGGTTCAAATGAACAGTATTAAAGAGGCATACCAATTTTCCTTAAAAGTAGAGGAAAAGCTGAACAAGAAGTTTGAGAGTAGACAAAATGGAAGAGGTCATGGTGGAAGATCTGGTGGATGGTCATATGGAGGCCGAAATGAAGATTCAAAAAAGAAGGATGAGGCCAGTAGCAGTCAAAATTAGAGAGAAAATAATTCCAATCGTTCCCATGATTAGAATAATAGAGATCAGAGAGGAAGAGGAAGAGGACAAGGTTCGAGAAGAGGAGGCTTTCGTGGAACATGTTTTCACTGTGGAGAAGAAGGTCATAGGGTATATGAATGTCCTCAATGCCAAGGAAGGATAGATAGGAGAACTGAAGGCTAGGGTAGAGTTGCGCATGTAGATGAAGATGCCAGATCATCACATTCTGAAGATGCTAAAAGAGGAGAAACACTAATTAACAGAAGAGTCCTACTGAGTGGTGAGAATGAACTTGAACAAAGGAGGAGCATGTTTTGCACTAGGTGCAAGTCTGAAGATAAGTGTTGTGATGTGATTATTGATAGTGGCAGCACTGATAATTTGGTGTCAAAAGAGATGATCACAAAGTTGAAGCTCAGGAGACAAAAACATCCACATCCATACCGGATTGCCTCAGTACAGGATGACCACAAGGTCATGGTCAGTGAACAGTGCCTACTAAAGTTCAAGATTGGTGGATACCATGATGAGGTACTATGTGATATCATACCTATGGATGCATGTCATATGTTGTTGGGTAGACCATAGCAGTTTGAAAGGCATGTTGTATATGATGGTCGTGCGAATACCTATTCCCTGATGAAGGATGGAGTGTGACATAAGCTAAAGCCATTAAAGGACATAGAAGAAAAGGTATGTGGTAATGCATGGACAACTTTTTTTGATGGAAGAAAATTCCTAGAGGGTATGAGGCATGAGCATATGTGTTTTTCTTTAATTCCAAAAGCTGGTAAAGAGGAAGTAGAAGATGTACTTGTAGAAGTTGCAGATCTATTGAATGAGTTTTAGGATATTGTGTCCGATAATGTTCTAGATGGATTACCAATGGTAAGGAAGATCAGTCATTAGATGGACTTGATCCCAGGAGCCAGTTTTCCAAATAAGGTAGCACATAGAATGACACCAGTAGAAAGTGAAGAGTTGAATAGATAAGTACATGAATTTTTACAGAAAGGGTTGATTCAGGAGAGCCTGAGTCCATGTGTTGTACCAACAGTATTAGCACCGAAGAAGAATGGAGAATGGAGAATGGATGATGTGTATAGATTCCAGGGCAATAAACAAGATCACAATCAAGTACAGGTTTCTATTGCTAGAAATGGATGATATTATGGACTGTTTGAGTGGAGCTGTGTATTTCTCAAAGATAGATCTGAAGAGTGGATATCATTAGATTTAGATTAGAGAAGGAGATGAATGGGAGACTGCCTTCAAGACAAAGGAAGGACTGTATGAGTGGTTAGTCATGCCTTTTGGGCTAACCATTGCACCAAGCACTTTCATGCAGCTCATGAATGAGATTTTGAAAGAATTTTTGGGTAAGTTTGTCATTGTTTACCTAGATGATATTTTGATCTTTAGTAAGACATTGAAGGATCATATGATGCATATTTGTATGGTGCTTGAGAAGTTAAGAGAAGAGAAATTGTTGATTAATTTGAGGAAGTGCAGTTTTGTGAAGAAGGAGTTAGTGTATTTGGGATTTGTAGTTTCAACAAAAGGTCTAAAAATGGACCCAGAGAAAGTGCAAGATATCCTTGAATGGCCTGCCCCAAGGAGTGCTACTGAGGTAAGATCTTTTCATAGTTTGGCTAGCTTTTATAGAAAATTTATCAGAAGTTTTAGCAATATTTGTGGACCCTTGACTAAAACAATGAGGGGGGATAGAAAAGAGTTTAAGTGGACTATTGGGGTAGATAAGATTTTTAAATTGTTGAAACAAAAAGTTACTAAACAACCTGTTTTAGCACTTCTAGATTTTAATAAGGTGTTTCAAGTAGACTGTGATGCTAGTGGTACTGCAATAGGAGTTGTTATGAGCCAAGAAGGTAAACATGTTGCTTATTTCAGTGAGAAGTTAAATGATGCCAAGAGAAAATATTATGTTTATGATCATGAATTTTATGCTATAGTTCAGATATTGAAGAAGTAGAGATACTATCTGCTTCCTAAGGAGTTTTTTTTGTATACTTATCATCAAGCTTTGCAATAGTTAAATAGTCAAGAAAAATTGAATCAAAGGCATTTGAAATAGGTTAAGTTTTTGTAGAGTTATACATTTGTTTTGAAACATAGGAGTGGAAAATCTAATAGGGTTGCAGATGCTCTAAGAAGAAGACAAATTTTGCTGACATAGATGCAGATTGAGGTAGTTGGGTTCAAGGAACTCAAGAGTTTGTATCCAAAGGATCTTGATTTAGGTGAAGCTTGGAAAGCTTGTAAAGAACCTATTACTCTAGACAAAATGAAGTGGTTGGATTTCATCATTCAGGATTATATGCTATTCAGAGGGAGTCAGTTGTGTATTTCATGAAGTTCTATGAGGGAGAATCTCATCAAAGAGAAGCATAGCGGAGGATTGGCTGGACATTTTGGTCATGATAAAACCCTTTCTTTGGTTAGTGATCATTATTATTGGCCATAGTTGTAGCAAGATGTCAATAAGTTTGTATAGAGTTGCAGAGTATGTCAGATGAAAAAGTGAGTAAATCAGAATATAGAGCCATTACCTGTACCAAAGAAGTCATGGGAGGATATCAATATGGATTTTGTTCTTGGTTTGCCAAGGACTCAGTGAGAACATAATTCAATTTTTGTGGTGGTTGATAGATTTTCAAAGATGGCACATTTTATTCCCTACAAGAAGACTAATGATGCAGTTCATGTGGCAAAATTGTTTTTCAAAGAAGTGGCGAGACTACATGGTTTGCCAAAGAGTATAGTTTCAGATTGGGACACTAAGTTTGTTGGATATTTTTGGCGCACTTTGTGGAAGAAGTTGAAGACATATTTGAAGTTTAGTTCATCACATCATCCATAGACTGATGGACAAACAGAGGTCATGAATAGAAGTTTGGGAAATTTGCTAAGATGTTTGGTTGGAGATAAGCCAACATGATGGGATTTGATTTTACCACTGGCAGAATTTTCATACAATAATTCTGTCAACAGGAGCACTGATAAATCACCATTCCAGATTGTATATGGAAGTAGTCCCAGAAATGCATCTGAGTTGAGGAAGATAGATAAAGGAGAAATAAGTAGTGCTGAAGCTGAGGATTTTGCAGAACATTTGAAGAACATCTATGAAGAGGTGAGAAAGCACATTACCAAGATGAATGTGTATTATAAGGCTAAGGCAGATGAGAGAAGAAGGCATCAGGAATTTTAGGTTGGGGATGAAGTCATGGTTCATTTGCGGAAGGAGAGATTTCCAGTTGGTACATATAACAAGTTGAAAATGAATAAGTTTGGGCCATGTAAGATACTGAAGAAACATGATTCAGGAGATGTCTATGAGGTTGAGTTGCCTACCAAGCTGAATATTTCACTAGTATTTAACATTTCATATTTGACAGAGTATCATGAAGGGGGTGTTGAAGATGAGATCACAATAACACAGTGGAGTATTCCAACAACTAGTTCAGATACCAAGGAGATTGAGGACATACTGGATAGTTGTGTTGGTAGGAGCACAAGGAATAAGACATATGAAGAATATCTGGTCAAATGGAAAGGATGACCTATTGAAGATTTATCATGGCTGACAAATGAGGATGTTAACCGTCTTGGTTTTTCTCTTCACACTTGAGTCGTGACAGGGTCACTTCTCAAATTACCCCAATTGTTTGATGCTGGAGCATCCTGGGTGTAAGAGCAATCTTGCATCACCCAAAAATATTTTTGGTTTCTTTTCAATAAGGGCTATCTTGTGCAGAGCTTCTATTTATGGAAACTTACTATTTTTAGTAAGTTGGTCATATGATCTCAGAATATTCTGATTTCACAGTTGGAGGTTCATCTTAGTCATATCAACCTACCAGTTGAGTTTTATTTCCACATCATCTGTATAGGTGAAGTTATTGAGGTTTTTGGGTACAAAGTCTTTTAGGTCAATTTTGAAAGCCTTAGAGGCTCTAGATCGTGATCGACCCCCAACTGACTGGAGCTTGCGCGAGTTAGGCACTATAGATCATGTCCTGCCATTTCTGAAAAGTGGTTACAATAGAGAAACAGAGCTACAATTAGAAATTTATGGCCTCCGAAAGTTGGGGTACCTAAAATTTTTTTTTTGTAATTATTTGGAACCGACCCTATGTAAAAAGAAAAGAAAAGAAAAGAATTCTTAGGATAGTTAGCCTTAAGGGCTAAATTTTTGAAACCTTCTCGGGCGGTGGAAATTGCCTATATAAGAAAGGTCTATAGTGTTGTCTAGGGCAGTTCTAGATAGATCTGGGTAATTATTCAAGGCTTTGTCCTACAAAATATTGTAAGGGAAAATGCCCATGTGGCTTTACATGTTGTAATTTTGAAATTTGTAATTCTACATTTTTTGAGATAATAAGAAGCCCATTTTCTGTTCTTGCATATTGTTGTTGTTTCTCTATTTCTGTTATGTGTTTTTGGTATTAAGGGGAGCACCCTTTATCAATCCCCTTCTCTGATTCTAATCTAATGATATCCACTTTTCAAATCAATCTTTTTGAAATAATTTGCTCTGCTCAAACTATCTATTATGTCATCCATCCTAGGCAAAGGAAATCTATACTTTACTGTTATCTTGTTTATGGCTCTAGAATCAGTGCACATTCTCCATTCTCCATTCTTTTTAGGTGCTAACACAATAGGTACTATAGAAGGACTCAAAATTTTTCTAATCAAACCTCTCTCAAGAAATTCTTGCACTTGTCTATTCAACTTAGTCTTTTCATCAAGTGTCAACCTATGTGGTGCTTTATTAGGCAAATTAGCTCCAGGTATCAAATCCATAAAATGACTTATACTTCTCATAGGCAGTAAACCATCAGGTACATTATCAGAAATGATGTCATTAATTTCAGTCAACAAAGGTTTAACCTCAGGTGCATGTTCTAACTCATCTTGTTTCTTAGTTTTCCTTGGAATTAAAAAAAAAAAAAACATTTTGACCTTTCATTTCTCTTACAAACTTTTTACCATCAACCAAACATACTCTGACTGTAGTACAGTGACCTTCATCAAACTTCTCTATCAAAGGCAATAATACTTGTTTCTTCCCATCCATCCAAATAGTATATTGATTCAATCTACCATCATGCAAAGCTTCCTATCATACTGCCAAGGTCTACCCAAAAGAATATGACAACAATCCATAGGCATAATATCACACAAGACTTCATCATGATAATTCCCAATTTTGAATTTAACAAGGCATTGTTCACTTACAAGTAGTTTATGATCCTTCTGGATCCAAGCATATGGTAAGGTTTAGGATGTTTCAATCTCTACAACTTTAATTTGTTAACCAGCTCTTTGGATGCCAAATTATCAAAACTTCCACTATCAATGATTACCTTGCAACATTTGTTAGCGATCTTACATCTAGTTCTAAACAAACTTTTCCTCAGAATAGGCTCTTCATCAATTTCTTCATTCCATAAGATCCTTCTTAGCATCAAGTTCTCACCATGTTCAGGTTCCTTAGACATTTCCTCAACTTCTTCACAAGCCAAATTATTTCTGCCATTACCTCTAGTCTTCTTTCCAGAGTTAGTACATTCAAAAGCTCTATGTTCTTCTTCACCACATTTGTAACAAGTACCTTTAAACCAATATTTCTCTTCTCTTTTCCCACTATTGTTATTCCTAGCATAACCAGTATAGCTACCTCTAGAGTAGTTACCTCTTTTAGCAAGTTCATCTTTCCATCCTTTATCTTGTACTACATTGTTATATCTACTACTTTCTCCATAAGATCTACCTCTACTTCTCTGAAATTTTCCACCTCTTCCTCTTTTTCTTTGTTCATGTCTCTTTGTCAATCTCTCTTCTCCCTCCAAACAAAATTGGTATTCTTCTTCCAAACTATCTATTTTCACATAGATGATCTCATCTTGAATAGATGTCCTCAAACCATTTAGGTATCTAGCCACTTTCTCAACTTCATCATCCACATGTCCAGGTCTGATATTGAATTTGTAAAATTCCTTAGTATATTCTTTCACACTCATGTTCTTTTGTCTTAGATTTTGCATTTTTCTCATCAAACTAACTTGATAGTCAGCTGGAAGGAACTTCTTCATCTTTCCAAGCATCTTCATCCATGTCTTGATCTTTTCTTTTCCTCTCTTCTGTCTCTCAGTTTGCAAATGATCCCACCAAAGAGATGCATGACCTTTCAACTTTGTAACTGCTATCTTAACCTTCTTA
Organism: Chamaecyparis obtusa; assembly: GCA_027943335.1. Lineage (NCBI taxonomy): Eukaryota > Viridiplantae > Streptophyta > Pinopsida > Cupressales > Cupressaceae > Chamaecyparis > Chamaecyparis obtusa. Next base: position 1,586,836 of record BSBK01000594.1, read on the forward strand.
TTATCAGGAGTACCTTCATACTCAAAGTATTTATCCATCTTAGAGATCCAATCCAAAAGTGTATCAGTCTCAAGTCTTCCATCATAGCAAGCAACTTCAGCTGCAAGTCTAGAGTTAGCTTTAGACAAAACTCTCAAGAGTCTTTCCTCATCTTATTCAACTTTAGGCGTAGGATTAGGTGCTACCTTTTCTTCATCACTAACATCTTCAAGATGTGTGCCTCTTCTCTGGGCTGTCTCTACAGCTTCAAGCCTAGTTGCAATCTTCCTCAACATATCCATGATAGCATTCTCATTTCCTCTACCACAAACCATCTTGATAATCAGGTTCCAGCAAGATCGTAACCTTCTGCAAGTTATAGGTTAGATCTTAGATCTGCCACCCTACAACCAATCCAATAAGGTTCTCCATAATCCAATCCACAAGAAAGAACTTGGCTCTGATACCACTTGACACAAGGGCAAGGAAGGTGAAGGCAGAATCAGGGTTAATTGAGACTACTTAAACCCACAAACATTCCCTGTGAAGAGTTACACATGGAAGAAATAAGAATAAACCACATGAAATCAGTGAAAACATAGTGGATATGAGACAATCAACTGGTCACAATACTGGTGCAATTATATTAATCTTTCAACATGCCTGATTGTGAGGCCTTCTGGGTTTCGGCCTTATACAATGAGAATTATGAATTCAGAGTCACAACTCACATCTCAATCCTCTAATCTACTATCCTCCACTAGAACTACCATTGGTACCCCCTCTACATAAACCCAAGCTCCAAATATATAGCCAGAAAAGCCACAAGTCGGCCAGTCAGGCATTTAATTACAATATAGGTTCACTTAGGAAGAGAAACCAAAAATAAAGATAGAAATAACAAAACATGATGCAAATTTGTATTTAGGTCTACACATGACCCAAGAATAGATCCCCAACCGTGCAAGATCTAATTTCCCCGCATAGAACCGTGCAAACCGAAATACCACACGTTTCATGAGCGAAACTAGCGAAAAATTGATGCTCGGGGAAAATTGTGATAACTTCTAGATCCAAATGAATTATGATGTGTGATCTTAGGAGAGTGTTCCAGATTAGGTCCACATCACTGCATTAACTTCACAAGGAAAGAAACCAACAGAAACATTGGTGCCAAAAAAAACATCAGACAGGTACAAGAAAATAGAAATATTTTTGGTGATGCAAGATTTCTCAAGGCCCAAGATGCTCATGCATCAAAATTAATTGAGGATTCTATGATTGATGAGGAGTGGCCATGATATTTTTGTTGAAATGTAATGTCTTTATCGGAAACCAAAGGGTTAAAACATGCACGAATTTTTTTTTTTATAAACATAATATAAGGTAGCATGAGTATTATGTAAAAAAGTGCATCAAGTAAACCATCTCATAGATAATAATCCATAACTCAAGATAACATCATGAAAATGATAAGTTAGTGCACATGTAGAAGTATTAACAAGCACTTCCAAAGGTTTCCAAGAAATCCAACACATACTCAGAATGGATAACATATGTTCTCAAGATTGCCCCTAGAAGGATCCAAACAATGTCCATAAATCACAAGAGGATAAGCCATAAAAAATTCATAGCTACAAGGAAGGGAGACCAATTTCTATAATTAATATTTATTTTAAGCCCAAAGTAAATGTTCCCAACATGGTTAAACATACATGTTAATTAGCTTCAAGGTGGAGTGTTATTACTTGGCTCTCAATGACTCAAGTAGCATCAAGTTTTAAGTCAACGCCATCAGACAGACATACACTAGAATGTATCTCAAGTCAACACCCACAGATGAACATATACTCATCTACCTTAGGTTAACACTTGTAGAAAAACACATAGGCATAAAGCTCAATTTATCTTTATTAAGTGTTTTACGCTAATTTCTTGATATTAAACTATCACTTATTAAGAACATCCCTTCCAATGAATAATCTTGGTCACTTGTGGACTGGGGTCCACATAAGGAGCCACTCTACTCCACTACCCAAACACTAGGATCATCTTGTTCTACAATGAGGCACAAGAAAAATGCAAGACAACAAAGTCACACAAATACAAAATCCATAAAAACTCAATTTGTCTCAACCAAGAGTGTGGGTTTCGCAAGATCCCATCATAGCACACTTAATGTGCTCATGATACAGCCTCAAATGCCTCCACCACATACTCAAGATGCGATCTAAAATCAAGCATTGAGTCAATTCCACACAATGGAAAATAAGCCAAATCAAGACACATAACAAACTCAATCGAGCACTTATTGGGAGTATTGATTCAATCAAGAACCCAACATAAAAGACACACCTCTAAATTGGTCAGTACAATAAGATCTCATATTCCCATGGAATTATCCATACATCTCATTAAAATATAAGGAAGAATCCCAAGTCAAAATAATAAAAAACCCCAATTTTTTTGGCAATTTCTGGCAAGAGTGAAATCAATGAAAATAATTCAACAATGCTATCCAGATTGTAGTATAAATCAATTGGAACATCCTATGACCATTCCATATTCACAATAATGAAGAAAATATGGAAATACTATGAAAAAAAATCACTCATTTGTGCCTATAAATTTTTGGATGAAATCTAAGTTGCACACAAAACGAGGAAAATGTAAAAACACCCAATAATCAAACTTCGCAGAAAACAACAAAATTAAAACCCATTTCATATTTCATGCCCAAACCTCCAAAAATATAATAAAATAGAAAATTTAGGCACGTATGAAAAATATGGTAGCATAACAAGGTGAAAGCTTCAAATCCCAACATATAATTCACAAAAATACTCATTCCCGTCCAATCGGGTAAAGAAAACATGCAAGATTGTGGGGGAATGCTAATTCTCAACCCATAGATGTAATACAATTTACTCTACTCAAAAGGATCAAATAAAATAAAAGAACAAGAGATCCCTACCTCTCACAAATGAACAACAACCAGAAATAGAAGAAGAATTTGAGGACTTTACTGATTAGGATAAAATCTTTGACAAAGTAGAGGAATGGTGGCATGAATCCAACGATTCGCTTCTTGCAATGATCCCACACCCAAGTCAAATACAACGAGAAAAATACCAATTTTCTCCAAGAGTTGTTTGGAGAAAAATCACAATTCTCATAAAAAACCAAGTGAGAAGTGAAGTGAAAACTCACCTTTTGCCCATATAAGCACTTTTTACCAAAGTGATTATTAAATAGATTATTCAAATACTTAAATAATCAACTGGACCTCAACCCAAATAAAATAAATTGATACTAGACATTTGGAATCCAACTACAAAAAATTAGCTGATAATTTAAAATTAGATAATAAAAATCCCCAAACGCATTAAAATTAATTTTTTAAATAACAACCTTTTGTGACAACAACGAAGCTCTCTAAATACATAGACACGCTCATGGGTGAAATCACATATGCATTATGAAATCCAAATTAACCAACATGTACCAGAGGGATAACATTGTAATACAGATATGTTGTCCATACATGGACGATATTGGCTCAGTATGCAAGGCCAATGTCACTATCTCTTGATGCCACTGCCAAGGACATAGACACACACTCAAATCTTGGAATCTCGGGATGAATCTGCTTGGTACCTATTCACTAAAATATGAAAACATCAAATGCAGATGCTCAGTATATAAATAGTCAAAGCACATATAACACAAGATAATTATAGTGAAGGAGAACGAGACATCATGTGGATCTCACAAATGAGTAACTATGACTCCATCTCACTTCATACTTGTACCAAGGAAAAAATGCATAGTAATAGTGTGGTAAGACAATACACATCATGTAATCACATTAATATTGCATCTAAATTGAAAGCATTTAAATAAATTATTTCATGGCTATTCTAAGCATATATCAACTGAAAATAAATAGCTGATATCCGTAGCATAAAGGCACAAGAATCATGAGTCCAATAATCATCATCCTAATGTATAATCTATCATCCATAGTTAGAGTACAAAGTAAACCAGATATCAACATAAAGCATCATGTCACATCCAATATCATCATCATGTAGATGTTATCAAACTAAAATAGAAACATAGTCTAACATCTAACATCTATGATAATGGAAATTAAAATAATAAATAATCCATTGGAGATTTAATGCATATATGTGCTGGCATTAATATTTTTTCATTGATTTCAACATATTTCTTATTCCTGATAATCTATTGGTTTTTTTAGTAGAATTTTTGGTTCGACATGAACAATGTATTTCAGATCATTTGTTGCAAAGCTAGAGATATTTTTTGGAATGTCTATACTTGATCATGTTCAATTTGCATAGGTTGACTTGATGATTTTAGGAAGTTATGGTTGATTGATCAAAGGATAGTTTTTTGGTTATTTTAGTGGAGATAGTGTTGTATTTTTCTGGATCAGTGAGGATCGGTTATGAAATATCTTTCATTGCTAACCTGGTGGTGAGTTCAGAACATGGATGTGTATTCTCATCTTGGATGGTTCATGATTTGGATATTTCCAAGCTATTATTTTTGAGTGACAGAGGTTGATGTTTAAGTGTTCTTAATGAATAGTGCACAGGTAGTTGTAGATTCTAAGAGAAATATTCTTTTGTTGTTTTCATGGTAATTCACATTTCTTGTTGATGTTTCTAGATTATATTCTATTCATTTTGGTGGATTGCATTGGATTATGTGATTGGACTCAGTAATTTTTCTGTGGTGTGTTGGTTTTCTTGGCCGACTTAGTGAGTTAGTGTGTTGTGAAGATTTGAGGTGTGGTCTTTGGATCATGGTGTATTAGTGGATGGAGATTTTGGTCCCATCTATGTCTTAGCCAACATGTCTTGGATAACATCAAGAATTATGGATTACTCTTTATAATATTTTGTAATTAAGTCCCTGGCCAACCTTGTTGTAATGAGTTTGATTTAGTATATTTAAAGATGAAGTTATTTGTAATTGCAGAGACATGGTATGGATGTGTGTGATGTTGGATGGAATGATATTAGTGGATGTGCAGAGAGGTATGAGTGGAATATAAAATAAATTTAGAAAAGAGTTGTACTTCATTGGAGTTGTATTGGCATGTTAGAGATGTTATCAGTTAGCTCACTAAATTAGTGGATTTTTGTACACAATGGGTTGTACCCCTAGTTTTATTTTGGGTTGTGGCACTAATTTTTATTTGAGAAATGAGCTCTAGGTAGTGATTCTAAATGAATATGAATTCCCATTGTACCTTTAATAGATTTAAAAGTGCTAGTACATCATCTAGTGGGTTTGATCTCCACCATGGTTTTTTCCTTAACGGTTTCCACGCAAAAAATTCTAGTGTTATGTGTTCTTTCGATATTGGTTCAGTTGTTTCATGTTCATATTTAAACATCTAGGTAAGGAAGTTAAGCATTGTTAAGTTTTGGTTTTGTCTCAACTATTTTGGACACAACTGATTTACCCCCCTCTCAGTTGTGTGTGTTGTCTTATTTCTATCAATTGGTATTAGAGCTAGATCCTCTTTTTAAAGCTTGATTTCTTGAGTTGATCTAGGATGGAATATTTTAAGAAGGACAACCTGAGATTTGATGGAACCGATTACTCTTTATGGAAGGGAAGAATGATTACACATTTGATATGCATTGGAGAAGAATATTGTGATGTTACAAAGAAATATTACAAGCCTCCTGCAGATTTGTCTATTTCTACTACTGATGAGGAGATAGAATTCAGATGTAACATGAGAGCCAAGGAATCCTTATTGAGTGCCTTACTAGATGCTAAATATAAAAAATTCATGGAGATAGAAATTACACATGAGGTATGGATAAAAATTAAAGCATTACATGAAGGAGACTCATGTATGAAGCAAGCAAAGTTGTAGATTCTTAAAGGGAAGTTATAATCTTTAAGGATGAGAAAAGATGAAAATAATCAATCTTATGTTCAGAAGGTGACCAAACTTGTTTTTGTAATCAGAGGTGTTGGTTGAACAATAAATGAGGTTGAGATTGTTTCTAAAATTTTGTGATCTTTTCCTTCTTCTTTTGAAAACAAAGATTTTGCAATTGAAGATATCCATTACTAAAGTGACAAGAGATTCACTGGTTGGTAACTTATCTACATTTGAAATGACTAGATTTCATGATAATATTCCTAAATAAAAATATACATTTAAAGATACTATTTTTAAGGATAAGTTGAATTATGATTCTGGTTAGAGTTCTTCAAGTTCATCTAAGCTTGGATCTACATATGCTAAGGAATGGGAAGAGATTGAAGAAGAGGAAAGAAAGATGAAAGAGCTAGAATCCCTAATTGAAAAGAGAGTTCCTAAAGATGTAGGTAAGTATGAAGGGAAGCTACCTTTTACATATCTTTCTTGAAATAAGATTGGTCATTTTACTTCTAGATGACCTGAGAGAGTATCAAAACACAATCCTAGAAAACTTTAGGCTAAATATCATAAGAAATTTTGTTATGATAGTGAGGGTGTGAATGATGAAGAGTTTGAGAAGAGTGAAGAAGATATTGTCTTTATTTCTATTAGAGATGAGAAGCCTACCTTCTTGAATGAAGAGAAAGACCTAGTTGCACATATTGAGGTAAATGATGAATGGGTAATAGATAGTGGTTATTCATATCATATGACTGGAGATAAGAGTAAATTTGTGAAATTATAAATGTATGATGGTGGTGTTGTCATATTTGGTGACAATACTCCTTTTTTATCAAAGGGAATGGTTCGATAACACTTGATGGTAAGAATAATATTGATGATGTTTTATATGTTGAAGGTTTAAAGCATAATCTTTTGACTATTGGACAACTTGTTGTTAAGGGATACATGTTGGATTTAAAGGATGGAAAGTGCATAATCAAAGGAAGCTCTAGAAATGAATTTGCATCAGGTACCAAGACTAGAGGTAATGTTTTTCATTTGAATAGTATAGATGATAAATATTTGATTTCTAGAATTAATGGCAGTTGGTTGTGGCATAAGAGACTTTGTCATGTAAAATTTGATAACATTGTGAAGATAAGTGTTATACATGTTGTAAGAGATCTACCTAGATTGATGAAACCTAATAGTGTTGTGTAAGGAATGTTAGTTGGGAAAGATAACAAGATCTACTTTTAAAAGAAAGATATATTATTCAAGTGGATTGTTAGATCTGGTCAATAAAAATTTATGTGGTCATACTAGAACTAGGAGTTACTATGGTGACAAATATTTTATACTATTTATTTATGGATATTTAAGGATGATGTGGGTTATATTTTTTAAGGAAAAATCTAAATATTTTGAAAAATTCAAGATCTTTAGAGCTATGGTTGATACATAGACAAGATTGAAGCTGAAATGTTTGAGATCAGATAGAGGTGGAGAGTTTACTTCAGGAGAATTTAACACTTACTGTGAAGAGAATGGAATAAGGAGACAAATGTCAACTCCTTAAACCCCTCAATGGAATGGAATTGTAGAGAGAAGGAATATATATATTCTTGACATTGCAATAACTATGATGATGAAATAAAGTATTTTTACGATAGTCTACACATTGAACTAAGTTCAAATAAAGCATGGTATTGGTAAGACCCCTTATGAAAACTGGTATGGTCATGTTCCCATAGTGAAGTATTTTAGAATCTTTGGAAGTAAATGCTATATCAGAAGAGATGAATATTTAGGAAAGTTTGATCCTAGATGTGAAGGTATCTTTCTTCGTTATTCTACAAAGAGAAAAGCTCATAAATGTTTTAACAATTAGTTGAGAAAGATAGTGGAGTGATAATTATCAGAAATAGGTCAATTCACACAGTTATGAATCTAATGATGATGAAGAAAATTAGATTGTCCAAGTGCAGAATCATAATAGATTGACATAACATAATGGAGAAGTTATTGATGAAGAAGAAGTGGAAACTCAAGAGTCTGCTACAAAAGAAAATCTAAAGACTCCAAGGTATGTAAGGTTAAATCATTGAAAAAATCATAGTATTGGTGATTGAGATCAAGGTATCATGACTAGAGGAAAACATGCTAGAATCATAAATGAAATTTGTTTGATTTCTAAAGTTGAACCTAAAGATGTTGATGAAGTTTGCAAAGATAAAATTTTGGTTAAGGCAATGAAAGAAGAGCTAGAAAAGATTGAGAAGAACAAAACATGGATCATAGTTCCTAGAAAAAAGGAAAAAAATATAATTGGAACAAAATGGTTTTTTAGAAACAAACTAAATGAAACAAACTAATTGATTTTGAAGAGACTTTTTCTCCTACTGCTAGAATTGAAGCTATTAGAATATTTCTTGCATATGCCACTTACAAATATTTCAAGGTATATCATATGGATGTTAAGTGTACATTCTTGAATGGAGAATTAGAAGAGGAAGTACATATTGAAAAACCTAATGGTTTTCATTTGAGTAATCAAGGTGAGATGGTGTGCCAATTGAAGAAATCATTGTATGGATTGAAACAAGCATCAAGAATCTGGTATGCATGGTTAGATAAATATTTAATGAAGCTTGGTTTTAGAAAAGGATCCGCTAACAGTAACTTCTATTTCAAAATTGATAATGAAAATTTCTTAATTATTAAAGTATTTGTGGATGATATCATATTTGGTGGAAATGACAAGTTGAGTAAGGATTTTCCTGATAAGATGGAAAATGAATTTGAGATTTCAATGATAGGTGAGATGAAATTTTTTCTTGGTATTAAAATTACTCAATCATAAAAAGAGATTTTCATATCACAATCTAAGTATGGGAAGGAGTTATTGAAGAGATTTTGAATGGATGACTCCAAACCTATTGGAACCCCTATGGTTACTAGATGTAAGTTAACAAAGAGAGACGATTCTCCTCTTGCTAAATAGAAAAGGTATAGATCAATGATTAGTAGATTCCTAGATTTGACTCTGACCAGACCAGAAATAATGAATGTTGTTTGCATTGTTGTGATATTTCAAGCAAAACCAAAGGAATCACATGTTATTGTTGTTAAGAGCATATTCAAATACTTGAAAGGGACAATGGAATATGGTCAATGGTATCCTAAGGATGATCAACTTACATTATGAGTTTATACTAATGTCATTTGGGAAGGTAATTTGGGTGACAAGAAAGTACTATAGGTGGATCATTCTTCTTGGAGAAGAAGTTAGTTACTTGGTCTAGTAAGAAAAAAAATTGTATATCTCAATCTACTATTGAAGTTGAGTATTTTGCTACTACTAAAAATTGTAGTCAGGTAGTTTGGATGAAGCAAATGTTGGAAGTTATCAAAATAAGCTTTGGCGAGTCTATTTTTATTTATTGTGATAATTCAACTGATGTTAATATTTCAAAGAATCATGTGTTGCATTCAAAGACAAAGCATATTTCTATAAAGTATCATTTCTTGAAGGATAAGGTGAATGGCAAGGAAATCAAATTAAAATATGTGCCTATGAAAGAGAAGATTGCAAATACCTTCACCAAGCCCTTTCCAAAGGATAATTTAGAGTACCTCCAAGGTAAATTGGGGTGATAGACCCTCCTGATCGGTGCTAGAAATGCATAGATTTACATCAGTCCAATGCTTTCATGGAGAATATTTTCCTTCTGGATTCATGCTTTTGGGAATTCTCCTTAGGAGGAGTAATTGGTATGTTGTTTCAAATTTTTGATAAGATAATATTTGTTTGGCCTCTATGTCTTAGTGCATATATGTGCCTTTATCATTGATGTCAAAAGGGGAAAGATGTAGAAGAGAAGTGTTAGAATTAGGGGGAGTAATTGATATATTGAATTTGATTGTTTCTTTGTGCATTGATTTATTTTTCCACATCATGTGTTTCCATCAATGCCATATATGGATGTTGTTGGAGATCTCATGCATATATGTGCTTGCATTAATATTTTTTTGTTGATGTCAACTTATTTCTTTATTCTTGACAATTTCATGTTTTGTTTAGTAGAATTTTTGACTCAAAATGAACAGAGTATTTGATGCACAAGAGGGGAGGAAGAAGGGTGAAAGACACACCTTAATCACAAACCTCCTTGCAGAGATCACATGTGGAAGCAATTACACACATGTTCAGGGGAGAGAGAATGAAGAAAAGATCATTTATTATTGTAATATGCCAAAAATGTAATGATATGAAAAGAATGATATGTGATCATAAATGATGATCCTTTACTTATAGAAGAATTGGGGAAGGTAAGATTCTCTTCTTAACCTCAAATTCCCAAAGGAAAGATCCAAATTGATTAACCACAAGAAAATGGTCAATGCATAAATGAATCAAACAATTAGTAATAAGAAGAAAGAGGAAAACCTTACATTCCATTTCAGAACAGAGTATTAAATCTTAATTTGGATGAATTGAAGACAAATACTAACCTCAAAGTATAATAGATCTGGAAATTGCTATTTTCTAGTGTATGTACTAGGTTTTTGGAAATTTTGCAATCGAATCTGAAATAGAAATATAGAGACAGAGAAAACCTAGAAATATTTTTCTTTTCTGAATGAGGTCAACCTTGACCTAATTATGTTGACCTTAACCAAGAAGGTCAACCTTGACCCCTTTATGTCGACCTTGACCTACATTGTTCTAACAGAAATTTTGTTCGTGGATCCTAAAATTTTACCGAAAAGGGTATCCAGATCTTCTGTATAATTCACTGTTACACACCTGTTCCTGCAAGAAAAATGGTTTTTTTGTTTGGATGAGGGGTTTGCCTTGGTCAAACCTAAGTTTTGGAATTAACCTTGAAATAGAATTGAAATTACAATAATAAATAAAGTAAATGGAACAATTCACCTTGCTTATGTTGAAACCCTTGTGGAGGATTCGAATCCTTGAATCCAAAAGTATGGATGCTCCAAATAGATGTAGAATTGTAGGATGTCTCAAATCAATTTCCTTTAGATCTTCAACACCAATATTGAATGGATCTTGGAATAGGAATAAAATTGAATGGATATGGATGGAGAAATCTTCAACAAGAGGGCTTCATAGAGATTGAATCAATGGCTACCAATGGATCTCCTTGATGAATTGAATCTTGAATGTTTGAATGTTTGAATGCTTGAATTCTTGGAAATAGATGACTGCTTCTCTTTTATCTTCTTTCTTTTATCCTTGTCCTTGTTCAAAATGAGAGGAGAAGGCTTCCTTATATACTAGTCTAGGACACAAACTTCTAGAGAGGTTGACATATGAGAAATAAATTCCCATTAGGGTCATACCCCTAGGAGTGGACCTAAATTAAATACTTTTTAAGAGTTACTATTTTGAAGCCCAAAGAAGCCGACTCAGAAGTAGGAAATAATTCTTTTCCAAACCCTGACATCCAAAAATCTTCAGAATTTGAAATTGAGACCCCGGGTCAAGGTCAAGGTTGACCTTGACCCAGAAGGTCAACATTGACCCTGAGGTCAAGAACCTCAAAATCTCAAATCATGATATCATAAATAGGTATAAAAGAAGTGAAAAATAGGGTAGGACAGGGGAAAAATCTAGATCCAAGTCAAAGACCCATTCAAGGCATTTGACATGACCCCAAACCACTTACTCATAGGGCTAAACCAGTCCTAAATGGAAGTGCTTTCATTTTCTGACGATATAATTATTTCATCAAATTGATTCATACATGTTGGGATGTAGGCCTTCTCGGTTATGACCAATTACAATCAAAGATCAAATACAGAAGTCCTCATATATGCGAGGATCCAACTTTCTATCTCTAGCTTCTACCTCTAATACTCCTCTCACACTCCTAAAACTCTAACCAAACAACTAAATTTATACAAGAGGCTACTGAAACAAGTCAGCCTTCAGATCCATCATTAGCAGAAGGAATAACCAGATCTAGGTCCACACTTCCTAATGATCGATACCAACATTAACTCCATGACCAAAATTCAATGCACAAGTCAGCATCAATAGAAAATGAAAATAAATCACTCAACAATCTTCAATTGCTCTATCTTTCTATTTTACCAGATACTCCATTTAATCTTTACCTCTTGTGCTTCTGCCAACTCTTTGTTCCAAAATATGCTCAACTTATTTTGTCTATTTCTTAGGATAATCAGTCGGTACTGTCATGTCTTCATCAGGTTCATAGTACTCATACAAATCTGCAATGTTGAATATAGGTGATATATCCATGTCACCAGGTAACTCAATCTTATAAGCATTTCCACTGTCAGATCTCTTCAATATCTTGCAAGGACCAAATTTCTTCATTTTTAACTTCTCATATGTTTTAACATGAAATCTACCTTTCTTCAAATGAGCCATTACTTCATCACCAACAACAAAAGTCTTATGTCTTCTTGATCTATCTGCCCTATCTTTGTATTTTTTATTACTATTCTCTAATTTATGTTTCACTTCCTCATGCAATGTCTTCAAAAACTAAACAAACTTTTCTCCTTCAACACTTCTTTTTTCTTCACCAGAAATATCCTTCAAATCCGATATACCTCTCAGTTGTATTCCATTAACAATCTCAAAAGGTATTTTCCCAATACTCTTATTCATTGAATTATTGTATGCAAACTCTTCTTGTGCCAAAATAGAATCCCAATTACTTGGTGTATCTCTAACTAAACATATCAAAAGATTATCCAAACTTCTATTTACAACCTTTGTCTATCCATCAGTCTTTGGGTGAAATGTAGAGCTATATTTCAACTTGGTACCCAACTTTCTCCATAAAGTTTTCCAAAAACATCCAACAAACTTACTATCTCGATTAGAGATGATACTCCTCGGTAATCCATGTAATCTGACAATTTCTTTAAAGAAAAGATCTTCTATAGGAACTGCATCTGATGTCTTCTTACAAGGTATAAAATGTGCCATTTTAGAAAATCTATCTACAACAACAAATATAGAATCATTACCTCTCACTGCCTTCGGTAAGTCAAGAACAAAATCCATACTGATATCAATCCAAGGTTTCTCAGGAACAAAAATTGGTACATACAATCCAGTATTTTAAATTACTCCTTTTGCAACTTGACAAACTCCATAACTTTTCACAAATTTTTAAACATCCTTATACAACTGTGGCCAAAAGTATTTCTCCTTAAGAAAATTCAATGTCTTGTCAATGCCAAAATGTCTAGCCAAACGACTACTATGTTTCTCTTTTATCAAATTAGTTCTCATTGATCCTCTCGGTATACATAATTGAATACCTTTAAACAAAATACCTTCTTAAACATACTTTATATGATATGATGAATTCTTAAACAATTAAGGTTGGAGTAGACATAGTTATCACACAGTTTTTTTGTGTGGTACAAGGAAGAATTAGCTGATTAAGAGTGAGGCCTTCTTTAGAATCTCATATAAATTTGGCTGATTAAGATGAGAAGAAAAACATAATTCATTAGTTAAAATTTTCAATTTCATGTATTTTTTCTCCAATTTATTAGGTGCATGAGTTGAAGGTTGAATGTAAGAGTCTTATAATGTTGTGTTACCTTTGGATCTTGAGTTTTTGATACTCCTATGATGATCTTTCTCAACAAGTATTTTATTCTATTGTTGTTTTTTGAATGACATATTGGGCAAATACAAAATTGTGTACTTCTATAGGATAGTGAACACAAAATTGAAGCATCAAACAAGACTTGATGAAGTTGCAGGTGAAACGTGCACTCAAATAGTAAGTAATGTAGAATAACAAAATAAGTAATATGTCATGTCTACATTTTGTTATTTTCTGAGATTACATCCATGTTCTATATTCACAGAATAGTTGAAAATTGAAATTTACAATTCAATAAAAGTACTGACAGGTGTTGTTCCCTACACCCTCAATCAAAAACTTGCCTCCATTTTATTTTGATTTACAAACTACTATATTATTTGAATATCTTTCTTTCTTGCCACAATAGGAAAGAGTTTGAGGTGGAAGACTACAATAATAGAAGTGTTTCAATTTGGTATACTATACTACAACATCATTTCATAACTAATTTTTCAATTTCTACATATAATTAGGTTATAGATAATCTAAGTGAAGAAAGGATCATGTCAGACAATCCAAGTGAAGAAGGTAATGGGGATGCAATCAATAGATTGTGGTTAAACTTTAAAAGAAAAGATGATGAAAAATGTTATTGTCCCTGCAATATTTGTAAGGGCTTAAACATTAGAAAATTGCTAATCAAAACAATTAAGAGACATTGTAGGGATAATGGTCACATTGAAGGAGGGTTTGATTATCATGAATTGGTAAGTTTTTCATTATATTTATGTAACAATTAATATATATATATATATATATATATATATGAAATACACTTGATGATGAGATCATTATCATGGTTTATTTGTGTTCATCATTTTTATATAGGTTGACCTCCCTAGGGGATTATGTGATATGGACCATGGAGGTGCGAATATTGAGAATATGGCTTTGGAAGTGGAGGATCATGGAGGTGCGAATATTGAAGCTGAAGATTATGATCCCATGTAAGATGAAGATGATGTGCCAGATGATGGTACTAATACATTGATCCATGACACATTTGGTATTGGCGCAACTGATGATGTTGATGTCATCCATGATATACCTCTACTTAAGAAGGCAACCACGCCCCTTTACGAAGGCTCTCAAACAAATCTTCTTTCTACTGTATTGTTGTTGAACTTGATGGTTATGAATGCTTTATCCAACACAACAATGTTACGTATGATAAGGTATGTCATATATGTCATTATAGTAATTATATGGTGAAACATGTACCATAAATATTGTTAATATTAACAACTTATATTTTTTTCTACATATTGATAGGTGAGTTCTTGTTACCACCATCGAATATTCTCCCTCGCTCATACTAAGAATTATGTGCCACTATGAAAGATATTGGAATAGAGTATCAAGCAATAGATGCTTGCCTCAATGATCATGTTATTTAACATAAAGAACATGAATTTGCAATAGAATGCCCTGAATGTCATATGAGTAGATATTGAATAGATCAAATAACAAAAAAAGGTGCCTCACAAAGTTCTTCGTTACATCCCTATTATACCACGTTTGCAAAGATCATTCAGGTGTAGTAGCTTGGCACAATTTATGGATTACCATGCACGCAATAGGAGTCAAGATGATATTATTCAAATTCCTATGGATGGTTCTGTATTTAAGGACATAGAGGAAAAGTGGCCGCACTTTATCGAAGAACCTCTAAATCTCAAGGTTTCAATGGCAACGGATGGTGTCAATCCATTTGGAGAGCTAAGATCTGTTTACACTATTTGGCCTATTTTTGTCATCAACAATAACATTGCTCCATGGATGTCAATAAAAAGGGAGCACATTATATTGAAAATGATTATTCCAGGTATTTGATCATTTAATAGTTATCTGCATGTAATTATAAATCTTGTAGTAAAATGGTCACAATAATTATGTAATGTTGTTGTTCATTCAACAAGGTAAATACCAAGTTAAAGATATGAATGTTTATATTGAGCCTCTTATCGATGAGTTGGTGGAGTTATGGAAAGGTGTCACTATGTATGATATCTCTAGACCAATAGGAGATAGATAATTTCAATTCCATGCAATGCTTGTATAGACAATACATGATGCCCTAAGGATAACACATTTTTATGGTATATTATGGTGAATTCATGTTGCACATGATAATTCTAAAAATAAAAATTAACATATTTAATCCAATTGTATCATTACCTTGTAGGTCTTCAAACAAAGGGAAAATTTGCATGTCCAATTTGTGGTCCAAAGATGAAATCTCGTCATTCAAAAAGTTTAGGAAAGTAGGTGTTTGATGAGCATAGACACTTTCTCCACAAAAATCATAACTATCAAATTACCAAAAAACATCTTTTCAATGGGAAAGACGAGACTACATCTAAGCCATGGAGAATGACACCTCACCTATGGAAGTTAGAATATAATAGAATTAATCGTCAAGGTAATACCATTCTACCTAATGGTTTATGTTTAGAATTTGTATATTTTTATTGTGTAAGTTTGCTAATTATGTGATTGATGATTGTGAATGTCATCAAGGCAACACTACTGAGTACCTTCCAAAGGGACTAAAGAGTTATCCCAAATAATTTAGTGGGTTGCCCTACTACGAGCAGCTGCAAATTATACATTTGTTTGATACTATGCATATTGAAAAGAATGTAACAGAGACATTGTGGAAGATATTGGATGGAAGGCGTGACAAAAAAAAAATTGTCAAAATTTGTAGTGACATTCATGAATCCAATCTTGAAATGAAAAATTTCATTGAATCAAATAGAAATGCAGAATGGATTAATACAAGTGCCCTTCCTTGGTTATTAACAGAACAACAAAGTGATGTCATAAAAGAAGTCATACGAAAAATTCAATTTCCCACAGGATTTGTTACAAACATAAGCAATACCATATCAAAGAAAAGTGAATTTGGGTCACGGTTGAAAATGCATGATTGACATACCTTCATCAAGGTAAGTCATGTTCTTTTGTATTTACAATATATTTGTAAACTGCATGTACTTCTCATTGTATTATATGAGAAAAGAATGACATGATTATTTTTATAATTGTTGTAGTACGTGCTAACCCTATCTCTCCTAGAGAACTTCGACAATAACATCAAACAAGTGATATATGATCTTGGAAAATACATGAGGTAAGCAATGATATCTTTTCAATTTGTTGTGTGTGTGTGTGTGTGTGTGTATATATATATATATATATATATATATATATATATATATATATATATATATATATATATATATATATATTGTAAAGTCTCATGTTTATATATTTTTGTGTCTTGAATGTCTTGTAGGTGGTTGTCATCTAAAGAAATCCATAGAGTAGATATAAAATACTAGAAAAGAAGAATTCCTCATCTAATGTGTGAAATGCAAAAGTGTATACCTTCAACCTTTTTCAATGCACAAGAACACTACCTCATACACCAAGTTGAGGAGATTGAAATGTGTGGATCCATACACACTCGATCAATGTGGATGGTTGAGAGGCACTTGAAATTTTTGAAGGCTTTGGTTCAGAAAAGAGCATGTCCTAAGGGTTCTATGATGGAGGGATATATGGTATACCAAACTATGGTGTACGTTACTGAATATCTTCCTAAGCTTGCAACAAAGATCCATATAGATCACATTTGGGATCTCGACACCATTAAAAAATTTGAAGGGGAGTACTTGGTGGGGAAAGGTAGAATGAGGAAAGTGAGAGGTAATAAATTATAAGATGTTATTGTAGCTGTTAATGAATTCTTAATCTTCAAAATTAATCAGTTGTAAATAGTCTATTTATTTTTTGTACAGCTACTCGAGAGTGGGATGCAATATATTTGTATATTGCAAACAATCAAGATTGGATGATGAAATGGATTGAATGATGTCATCATTTAGGGTGCACATTAACACGGGAACCTGTGTCTTCATTGGTTAATGAAGCTCATCGTAATGGAGATCCAAATGTTACGCAAAGGGAAACAGATTTAGCACATGGTTTAAGAGATTTCTAGGTACGTATAAATTTGTTAATCACTCATACATTTATGAACTCTCAATGCATTAATTTATATGCATTTTACATATTTTTGTAGGTCAAACACCACAAGGCTATGTTTTGCAATGGTCATAAATTTTGCATCAAAAAGTTGGATGACACAAAGAAAACTTGTGATTCTGGGATAAGTGCAGTCTTTCAGGTGACTAATATTTTATCTAGAAATGACTTACATCCTCTAGAGTCTAAAAATTGATACTATGGCATTTTGGATGATATACTTGAGTGTGACTTTAATTCTTTTAGATTAGTTCTCTTCGTCCTTAGATGGTATAGGCTACGATTTAATCAAAATGATCTTGATAAAACTGTTATTGAACATGACAATAGATTTCCAATTATTAATACAAGGTGGTTTGACCTAGTTGGGGATGAACCCTATGTTCTTCCAAGCCAATGTGAGAAGGTATTTTACTCAGAGGTTCCACATAAATTAGGTTGGTCATTTGTTGTTAGACATGATCCAAGAGGAAGGATGATGAGGTATAATGCGATGGAAGAAGATTGTGAACAACTAGAAGATGATGTATATGATGATCAAAAACAACAGTTAGTTGACGATGTTCTTGACACAACTTTTCTTAAAGAAGAAGAAGAAGAAGATGATGATGATGCTACTAATGACAAAGATGACGATGATGATAATGATGATGATGATGATGATGATGATGTTGTTGTTGTTGTTGTTGTTGTTGATGATGATGATGATGATGCTGATGTCGATGATGATGATGATGATGACGAAGATGATGACAATGGTGGTAGTGGTGATGATGTCGATCTCAATGATGATCGTGGAAATTAGTTGGATGAAGAAGAAGATGAATGACATGAATGAAATGTAAAGTTATGTGATCACTTCTTAATCTATTTAATATTGATTTCTTGATAGAAATGTGCAGTTATGCAATCAATTCTTAATCTAATTAATTTGTGATGTACTTACTATGGGATGCTTATGGTTTTTAATGTACTTACTATGTGGTTTTGAGTATATGTATCATGAATTTTTTACCTAACATTAGATAATTGAATTACATATGTAGGTACTTGGACTCCTTTCACGAGCATCCCACATAGTCTCATGGATCGACAGGTATAAGTCAATACACCCTATAGAGATTAATGTATTTCACAATTTGCAAAATATCTCACATTACATGCTATCTCTCTCATTTGATGGAGTGTAGGTAGCAAAAAATAGGTATTTTTTAGATGTGTCTTCCTTGAGCAAAGAAAGTGAGTCATTTAGTATGTTTGAATTAGGAAGGTCAACTAGAGGTCAAAAGACTAGAAGGAAATTCAATAAACACATGAAATTTTTCCTTGCTCAAGGGAGGTCATGTTATTATGATGATGAGAGAAAAGGTGACATTGAGGTGCCCTCTAGGTACCAAAATTGATGCAGGAGCATTTTGAGTTCCTAAAGATCTTTCGTTGTCTTTGAGGAATTCCCTTGCAGAGGGATGCAATACTTTGTTTTTGGCAGTTTTCTAAGTTTCTGGGATGTGATGATCTCTAGAGATCTTTGGAATGTGTGATGTATGTGGAAGATGTGTCTAAGGTTTCATCTCTTGAGGTGGCATGGTTTGGGAGAGATTGGATGGATAGTTTGAAAGTTAGAGTTGTTTTCCTTGCTGTCGGAGCAGTATTTTCCTACAGTTTTGGAGCTGATTGTGGGATTTGGAGACCTTGATCCTTAATGATTCAATGTTTGTGCACTTAGGGACTTAAAGTGGACCTAAATTAATATCTTTTCCCAAAGGTTCAGCTCCCAATTCATTATGAGTCAAAAGTTATGGTCATTTTGGCACAGGACCTATTTTCTGCTAGTTTTCGAGTCCAAGCCATTTCTGCAGTTTGGTGCTGATTGTTCTTGTTGGAGACCTTGATCTATAAGGAATATTTCTTTGTGAACTTAAGGAGTTTTATAAGACCTAAATTCATATCATTTCCCAAGAGTGCAAGCTCCAATTCATTATGAGTAAAAATTTATGCTCATTTTTCCCCGGGACCTATTTTCTAGCAGTTTTCGGGTGAAACGTGTGGTGTTTCTTCTTGTGATGTTTTGTGTGATCAAATGGGACCTTGTGCACTTAATGGAATATTTTTGGGTCATGTGTGGACATAAATCAAAAGGTGAATTAATTTTTGATCATTTTTGCATTATTTTTGGTTTCTTTTATTGGACTGGACCTATATTGTAATTAAACCCTGACTGGCCGACTTGTGGCTTAGCTGGCTATATATTGAGGGCT
The DNA here is from genome assembly GCA_027943335.1 of Chamaecyparis obtusa. Classification (NCBI taxonomy): domain Eukaryota; kingdom Viridiplantae; phylum Streptophyta; class Pinopsida; order Cupressales; family Cupressaceae; genus Chamaecyparis; species Chamaecyparis obtusa. Next base: position 1,606,713 of record BSBK01000594.1, read on the forward strand.
TGGGTAGATGTTTAGTAAAAAAATTTGGATGGTATATTGGTAGTAGGAGAGTAGCATCATATTGGATCTTGAGGGATCTTGAAGATCAGGTTGTTATCTGATAGCTGTAATAGCAGAGCTAGTGGTTTGCATGCTTGGAGACAAGGAGATTGCTTGGAGGTTTGCGAGCTCAAGTTCAGATCTACCTTAGTGTTTCCATTAGTTTCTGATTTTTTTCAAAATTAAACTGGCTAAGGCATAGAATAATTACTTTTTATTGTATTTGGCCCTAACCCGAAAGGCCTTACAACTGGGCATGTTGAATGAAATTCAATTTTGAATCATTATCTGTTGTATTCCACTATGCTTGTTGTTCTTATAATCAGCAATGTAGGTTTGGACTATCCATTATTGGATCCTCCATCCCTGCCCTGTGTCAAGTGGTATTAGAGCTTGAAGATCTTGAGTGTGCAAATGGAGTTGAGGCTATTTGCACTAGGACCTTGTTGGTGATTTGTTGCCTTGGGTTTTCGAAGATCTTGAAGGATGTTTTCAAGAAGATTGGATCCTAGAGAAATTGCAGATCTTTGTGATGTGGTGGAAGCAAAGATTTCTAAGAGGTTTGTTCAATTGGAAACTGATTTCTTGAACCGGATTGATGACCTTGTGAAGGAAAATGTTGTTGAGCTTTGTAGAGCTTACCGAAGTTGGAGCATGCCAATTCGGAAGAAAGTTGTTTGGCCTGTTAGAAGACTAGTTCGAGAGAGAAGACATATTGACAAGGTTTCTTGTGATAGTATGGAGGTTGAAGAGGTATGTGATATTGGTTTTGATGCTCAGTTGGTGGAGTTTGACATGAAACTTGCAGAGCAACTTGTGTTTGTTGCTGAGATACCTGTGGTTGCTGATGATGTTGTTGACCTTGTTGAGGCTGGTGAGAAGATTTTTTTTCATGTTCAACTGGTTGTGTCTGACATGGATATTGTAGAGCATCTGGTTGGGCTTGATCAGATTGTTGTTGGTGAAGAGTTACTTGATGTTGAACACCTTTGTGATAGTGGTGTTTCCAAGATAAGTTGGGAGATTGAAAAGCATCTAGTTGATGAGTTATCTATTGCTGAACACCTTTGTGATGGTGATGTTGGTGACTTGCTTTTGATTACTGTTATGGTGTAGATCTTATTTGTTGGTTGTGGACTTGAATTGCTGGTTGACAATAATAAGTCTTGTGATGAGTTGCAGATATGGGATTCTCATGATGAGGTATTTCATATTGATGTGGATCTAAATTTGGATCTACTTGTTGTGGATTTGGATACTCTTGTTGCTGATATTGATTGTGGTGATCAGTGGTATGTTGATTGGATTGATCAGATTCATGTGATCCTAATGTTTGAATGGATGAAGCATAGATGGCTGATTTTCAGATTTGTTCTCTTGTCCTTGAGGGATTGGAAACCTTTGGTGAAGATGAAGTTGATTTCAGGTAATTCTCTTGAGATTAAAGTATGGGAAATAATTTATATTTACCTAGGTAGTCTGATGCAGGAGCATTTTGAGTTCCTGAAGATCTTTCATTGTCTTTGAGGAATTCCCTTGCAGAGGGATGCAATACTTTATTTTTGGCAGTTTTCTGAGTTTCTAGGCTATGATGATCTCTGGAGATCTTTGGAATGTGTGATGTATGTGGAAGATGTTTCTAAGGTTTTAGCTCTTGAGGTGGCATGGTTTGGGAGAGATTGGATGGATAGTTTGAAAGTTAGAGTTGTTTTCCTTGCTGTCGGAGTAGTATTTTCCTATAGTTTTGGAGCTGATTGTGGGATTTGGAGACCTTTATCCTTAATGATTCAATGTTTTCTCACTTAGGGAATTAAATTGGACCTAAAGTAATATCTTTTCCCAAAGGAACAGCTCCCAATTCATTATGAGTCAAAAATTATGGCCATTTTGGCACAGGACCTATTTTCTGCCAGTTTTCGAGTCCAAGCCCTTTCTGCAGTTTGGTGTTGATTGTTCTTATTGGCGACCTTGATCTATAAGGAATATTTATTTTCTCTCTTAAAGAGTTTTAGAGGACCTAAATTAATATCATTTCCCAAGAGTGAAAACTCCAATTCATTATGAGTAAAACGTTATGCTCATTTTTCCTCGGGACCTATTTTCTGGCAGTTTTTGGGTGAAACGTGTGGTGTTTCTTCTTGCGATGTTTTGTGTGATCAAATGGGACCTTGTGCACTTAATGGAATGTTTTTGGGTCATGTGTGGACCTAAATCCAAAGGCACATTAAGTTTTGATCATTTTTGCATTATTTTTGGTTTCTTTTATTGGACTAGACCTATATTGTAATTAAAGCTTGACTGGCCGACTTGTGGCTTAGCTGGCTATATATTGAGGGCTTGGGTAGATGTTTAGTAAAAAAATTTGGATGGTGGATTGGTATTAGGAGAGTAACATCATATTTGATCTTGAGGGATCTTGAAGATCAGGTTGTTATCTGATAGCTGTAACAGCAGAGCTAGTGGTTTGCATGCTTGGAGACAAGGAGATTGCTTGGAGGCTTGCGAGCTCAAGTTTAGATCTGCCTTAGTGTTTCCATCAGTTGCTGATTTGTTTCAAAACTAAACTAGCTAAGGCATATAATAATTAATTTTGATTGTATTTGGCCCTAACCTGGAAGGCCTTACAGCCGGGCATGTTGAATGAAATTCAATTTCGAATCATTATCTGTTGTATTCCGCTGTGCTTGTTGTTCTTATAATCAGCAACGTAGGTTTGGACTGTCCATTATTGGATCCTCCATCCCTGCCCTGCATAAAAAATCTACATAAACAATGGGTCCCCAAGGAACTACCTCCAATAAACACTGATTTTAGTGTTAAAGGCAAGATAAATCATATTGCACCATCGTCAATACATGGGTTGGGCCTATTTTCCATGGAAGGCATAAAGGTCTCTTAAAACAAAGTTGTTGAATTGATGGAGTATGTTGGACCTTGTTACAATTACAAAAGTTGGATGCAAATTGTTCAATATAAAAAAAGTATGCATAGGTATGCACTCTCAGAAAATTATATTCAACAAAAAGATAATGAGCAAAGTAAAATAGTGGCTATATACATTAACGGAAGGCCAAAAGCATCAGGGAATATTGTAGGTTTTATAAATAGCATGCAACCTCTGTCAACTATTAAGCAATCCAATTGCATATTTGAGGCGCGCGAGGGAAATCATGTATTTGTATGTGCAATAAAATCAATAAGTGCAGGGGAAGAGCTACTTATTTATTACAATTTGAATCGCATAGATACAAATGATGTCACTATCATTAGAGTGTAGGTACATACTATGTACCATTAAATAATTGAGTTTTTTTGCCAACCACATTTAGAGAGTCTCCTTACCATCCACCTAATCTCCATCGTCATCTTCTAATGAAATTTATTAATGCAGTACTTTCTAATTATTGGTTAACTTTAAATAATAACACAGGACCACAATATGGAGCAACCATGTAGTGGGGACAATGATGATCGTGCATGCACTTCTTCCCAGTTGGTAAACCTCTTTGTTATTGTACTACAAATTAGATAGAAGCAAAATGTTAAATAAAGTTTTTTATTATATTCTTTGCATCACTATTTCAGATTAATTCTAATAGTGTTAGTAATATTATTGTCACAGATAGGTGGTCAGCAAAGAAAGGGAAAGGAACCCACAGTCCCTAAAGAGGAGTCCTTTGACGAGGACCTAGTTGTTGATTTTGGTGCTTGTGATGAGCCGACCTCTGCAATTAAAAAAATGCCTCCACAAAATTGGGAAAAGATTGGCTGAATTGGCATATATATTCCCTTTGACTCTTGAGTCACAAAAGAGGGCAACTAAACTAATGTACCTATCTCAAAATTACCAAGTATTAATGTAATTTTTAATTATAAAAAAAGTTCAATAATAGTTTTTATGTTATAGTAGTCTTTTATCTCATTAAAAAATTAGTGGATGTGTTTCTTTTACAGCTTTTTTTGCATAATTTTGATCCTCACGACCATGATGAGGGTATTGCAGCTGGTTCAAGTAGATCGTATGTTGGACTATATTTTTTTTTTACTCTCTAACAATATTGTCCATGCTAATCATTGGTTTTATTATGCTCTAACAATCTTATTCTTCAGCACGTGTCAATGATCATTTACTATCACTACCTCATATGATGGCAGGCTCAGATGTACTACATCCTGCAATGTCGACAACACGTAGCATGGCCACAGACACCATGACACCACCTACTCGTACACATATTTTATTTTCTCTATCATTCTATATATGTTTATTTCCCTTGAAGTGTTCTTTCTTAGGGCCATTTCGTAATCGATTCAATTTATGCAACATGGGATGCAACACTTAATGGTGATTTTCCTGGATGTACTAGTATTGCTACTATGGGAATGGTGAAGGATTGCATATTGCTTGTGAGTGAAGAAGAAGGAGTTCCCTTGAAAATATCAAAACTTCTAGGTACTTTAAATATTGGACCTTTCTTTTACTATACAATCATATGTTAATTACACCTTGCATTCAATATGAGAAGCTTACATCTATTGTATTCTTATTTTATAATATTATATCCTTTGACTAATGATCCCATGATTACTTTGTAGGGAATGATGTTTTTTATAGTAAACATAATGATGAGTGTTTGCGGATATTCGGGCCCACCATCTGTACAGGGTGGAACATCATATCCGAACTAAAACCCCAATCCACTATTTTGATTTCATATCATTGCTAGGATAGTTATCATTACATCCATTTTTTAATCTAACACTATTTTCTTTCTTAAAATGTGGAAAACCCAAAATCAAAAGTTTCAAAAAACCCACATTACCAGTGCTCCCCTTGCATTCCTGATTTAGAGTGGAAATCTCTTATTCTAGATGCAAATGAGAAAATTGAAGTAAAAAAAGGAAATACACCACCAGAGAATAGAAGAAGCTATGTGATACTATTAAGAATGTAATTGTGTACTAAATACTCTTCATATTTATATGAAATAACATATTTCAATCTCTTCATAGATTGCCTGACACATCAAAGGCAACAAAGGTAAGATTGCAAAAGCACGGGCAACACAAGCTAGGCTTTGGCGGTTATTTGAAACTTGCTGCACGGGTGGTAAGTGTTAATATTGTCAAAATTGAACGAGGAAAAATATAATCTGTAGATGGGTTTTAACATTGAAAATAATTCTTTGATCTTTAAATATTTGTTTATAATTTAAAATATTTTTTTGTTTTGATGAAACAATAAAATAAAATTTGACGATACCAAGAAAAAATGCAAGGCACGGAGTTCAATGTAAGTCTCACAGAAGAGGACAAGAGAATTGGCTTCCAACAAGGCTATAAAGCCTTGGCAGAAAGAATAAGAAGTGCACAAGGTTCTATTGATGGATCTATCCTGGTAAGTAAGCTAAATAGATGATATTTCAAATTTAATTATTTACCAATTAGTTTATTTGATGTTAAGTTCCAACATAAAGCGAGTAAATTTGTTTTAAGTAAGAAAACAATGATAACATGAATGTGTATGAAATTGAGGAGGGGTCTTGTTTTGAGGAGATTGATGAAGATTGTGCACCTCAAAAACCAATTCATAAGGTACCAATCATGTTTCCTATTCACTTATATTTTTGGATTGGTAAATCTCCTTATAAGTTTCATGTCCTTTCTTTTGATTACTATGGATGAGATATATATCTTACATTTAAAATTCAACTTCTTTACATTTTACAACATGTAGTGTGTTTTTTGAGGATTTTACCAAATCAACTTTTAACATAAACTGAAAACACCAAATTGATATCTTGCCCTTTCAACTTGACAAAATATTTGCATTTGACCAATAACTACAAGAAATTGAATGATAAATCCACATACTTGTATCTTTGTAAAATACCTAGAACATCAAAAAGATGGCTAAGTGGCTGCCGCCATGATTTTTATCTACTGAATATGGGAAAAAAAAGAACCAAAAAGAATCAAATAGAAAACATGATTGGTCATTTCAAAGAGCATTCATGATCGAATAAAATGCAATGCCTTTTCTCGCGCTTGATCAACTTTCACCCGTTCATTTTCTCCCACTCCTTTTCTCTACAATTGAAATAAAAATGATTTGGCCATTTCAAAATAGTGAATTGATATCCTTGAGCACAAGCACCAATAACATCAACTATTTTGATCTGTGGGTACCCATAATGTTGGCAAGAGTTCTTTTATTAATAAGATTACTTTGCAAGCTTGAAGAAGCGATATATTTTGGCAAATGAAGAGTGGAAAGATGATGATATTCCTGAGATCATGGATGGACACAATGTTGCAAACAGAATGGGAAGACATCTTTCTAGCCCAGCCCTGGATCCTTCGACAATTGGGGTAGGATCCAGACCCAGGCTAAAAAGATGTCTTCCTTTCTATTGTGGAATTATCCCTTCTTTAGCCTCCACTCATTCCTCTTCTCAAAAATGATTATCTAGAAAATTTGGATACTATTTCTCATCCATGCAAGAAATGTGCTAGTGATCGTATAAAATTACTTTAGGCCTCTAGTATTGATGAGATGTACAAGTGTAAAATGTTTTTACGAGACTGGGATCAATTTGTGCAGTGTACATAAATGCAAGGTGGTGATTATTCTCAATGATTGATAGGTTTAAGTCTTCCAGGCCTTACCCAGTAGCTAGGACTAAAGATAACACAGCTCAAGGGACCATCATAGGTCATCTCTTTCTTTGGTCTATATTATTGATAGAATTTTTTACCTTTCATTAGCTCATCAAATCTAGGGATTTGAAAGAATTTAATAGAATATTTTCATGACAACGTATATTATTTAAGTTGACGTTGCATGAATTTATCTACTTCATGCACTTGTAGACTATGAGGATGGTGATAAAGAAGCATCTCCTCCCATGGCCATGCTTCTTTATCGCCATCCTCATAGTCTACAAGTGCGTGAAGTAGATAAATTTGTGCAACGTCAACTTAAATAATATACGTTGTCATGAAAATATTCTATTAAATTCTTTCAAATCCCTGGATTTGATGAGCTAATGAAAGGTAAAACATTCTGTCAATAATATAGACCGAAGAAAGAGACAACCTATGATGGTCTCTTGAGCTGTGTTATCTTTAATGTGCATATCCGTCAATTTTTTGACACTTTATAATTCATTCTGATGGAAGTGCTATACATCTGACATCACTTCCTGTCAGAATATAGGCCAACATGTCACCTATCTGACAGATATAATGTCAGAGAAAAATACTTTACGATAATTATTGTGATAGTAATGCTATACATCAAATAGGGCAATCTGTTGGAGATATACTGCCTTACCGTCTCTCTTCTGAAAGTTAAAATGTTGCAAATATGCAATTTTCAATAGGCTAGTCCAATAGTAATGCTATGTCACCAACAGGTTTATCTATCAAAATTTGGTTGCAAGTCTGTCGCTATTCCAACAGTTCAAATGTTGGAAAGGATATCATTTTGACAATTAGTTCCGACAACGATTGTATATTTTCAATAGGTCTTTGTGTCAGAATTCTGATAGATTGACCACAGGAAATACCATAACAAAGCTGTTATCATGTGCAAGTTTTTGACGTAATGGGGGTGTTGGTAAACTGATAGAGGTCTCTTCTATCACAATTTCCAATGCAAAAATGGTGACGGACACATGTTTCGAAATGCCGACAAATGAGTGTTGCAAATCTGACAAATGGCTATCAAAATTTGACCTCAAATGTACTAGTGAGCATGTTGCAAAGATTTGAGGTGTGATCTTTGGATTATGGCTTGTTCATGGATGAAGATTTTGGTCCTAGCTATGTTGTAGCTGACATGTCTTGGATCACATCAAGGATTGTGTATTAATCATTGTAATTTTTTGTAATTAGGTCCTTGACCGACCTTGTTGTAATGAGTTGATGTAATGTATTTAAAGATGAAATCATTTTTAATTACAAAGACATGATATGGATGTGTATGATGTTGGATGGAATGATATCAATGGATGTGAAAAGAGGTATGAGTGGAATCTAAAATAAATTCAAAATAGATTTGTACTTCATTGGAGCTATATTGGCATTTTAGTGATTTTATCAATCAGTTCCCTAAATTAGTGAATTATTATCCATAGTAGATTGTAGTCCATTTTTGGGGTTGTATTCATAGTGGTATTTTGGGTTTTTTCCCAAGGGTTATTTTCATCATTTATATTTGAGCAATGAGCCCGAATTCATGGGCATTCCCCATTTACCTTTAATAGGGTTATATGTTCTAGTACATCATCTAGTGGGTTTGATCCCTACCTTGGTTTTTTCCTTAATAGGGTTTCCACACAAAAAAAACAAGTGCTATGTGTTCTTGTGATGTTGGTTTAGTTATTTCATGTTCATACTTAAATGTATAAGTAAGGAAGTTAAGCATTGTTAAGTTTTGGTTTTTTCTCAACTATTTTGAACACAACTTATTCACCCCCCTCTCAATTATGCATGTTGCCTTATTTCTGTCATAGTAATCGATGCATCTTATCATGAAGATAATCATAACAACCAAATTATCTCTCAAATAAACATAACCTGTGAGGCCTCACCCCGACCTATCATAGCATCTTTTCTTATTCACATTTTGATACATTGATACACTTGTTGATCTATTCTGATAGAGACTCGAGATACTATATTTTGATGATGATTATTATGCCATGTGGATCACCTTATGATGTGCATTAGAATTTAGAGTATGTTGAGATTTTGATTATGCATATTTAGTAGTGTGATTTTGATGGGAATATTGGATCATGTTTAAATTTGATTTCTTCACAAGTGACATGTCATGATGATTATATAATTGTGATGCTTAAGCACTTTGTATGAAAAATTTGGATTCTGCATATAGCAATTAGAATTGAATTATGCACATTGATTATGTTGCTAAATTGTGAATTGAATATGTATATTTCATATAATGTTATCATCTTGAACTACTGATGCTCGATGTGTAGTGTGCAGGTAAGAGAACCATGGAATTAATTGGAGAACCAAGGTTAAACATGTGTGAACTGAGTAAGCCAAGGCTTAATCCAATATGGGATTAAAAAAGCCTCATTGTAATGTGAACTAATTGTTAATGTGGATTTTTACATGTGTGTTATTAGTTAATTTCTTATTGTCATCCAGGACATGACCTTGGGTATGTAATGTGTAATGGTTAGTGTCACTTGACACTTGTTATGTGCTTGTTTTAATTCATCCTTGTTCTAGTCACTTCTAGAGGTCAGTAAGGGGTTCTAAGGGTCATTTTTGACATAATTTAAGTACCTAATGGATAGGGTTATGGGTTAGGAAGGTTTTGAGCATGTCTATAATTCCCTAGTGACCTTGGTAACCTATTTTATGACCCATTTACCCTTGACTTCGAAATTTGATAAGTCATAATCTTTACCCAACTCCACCCTTTCTTTCAATCATGCATTTATCATGGGGGGACAAGGAAAGACAACAAGGTCATAGAGTCAAGTCTGCATTTATGGATGGTGGGTGGGTAGAAATTTTGAGGCCTTTTTAGAGGCCCTTAGGAGATTTAGTGGGTGTTCACCCACTCTCTACATTTGGAGACATTAGGGTTTGGATTGAGGAAGGATAAGTGGATAAGCTCTTCTCAAATTTCCATTTCCATCACACTTGTGGAGGTTGGTTACTCTTCTCATGGAAGCCTTTCTACTTGTTCATTAGATTAGCTTGTATTTTTCTCTCTCATGCATATGAATTTTGGTTCTTGTTGGCACAATGTGTTGTAAGGGAGGGATTTTGGGTTTGATTTCATGGTTTGATCTTGTTCTTTTGCTTATTGAGGGAGTTCTTGTTTATGGGTGTGAGGCATTACTCACCCTTTGGGAAGGGAAGAAGTGGCCTATGGGTGGAGGGGTTAGTTGGGCTCTCCATGAGGTGAGATTCTCTTCTCTTGGAGAAGAGGGATAAGTCCATGGTGTATGGGCACCATGGAAGCCATTGCATTCTTGTATTTTGGAGAGGATGTTAAGAAAAGTATGTGTATGAAGCTTTTGGATATGTAGCCTTGAAGAGGCAATTGAATACTCATGGTGAGAAATTTTTATGTAATGGCATTCTCCCCTTGGAAAAGCCCACCTCCACCCTCTCAATGAGCTTGTAAGACTCATTTGTGTAGCCTTGGGAGGGAGTAATTTGTTGTATGTTCGTGTAAATTGTTTTGTGAGCATCTTGTTGATCTTGTTGCATACCCGTTTAGCCTTGGTTCTCCAAGCTTGGGGGTGGTCTCATAAGAGACCTAGGTTGGGTGGTGAGCACCCATGGTTCTCCCCTTTTTTATTGCAAGTATTGGTGTATTGATGCTTGTGGAAGAAGCTTGATGGAGTTCATCTTTGTTGGATGTGTTGTATGGAGACACCACATGTCTTGTTTTGGGTAGATCTTGGAAGAAAGATCCTCTTTTTATATATATTTATAATGGAGTAGCCTCTCCTTGTAGTAGGAGTATTTTTGGTGGATTTGTATGGTGTTCATCTTATTCATGTTGGAGCACCATGAAATTTTATATTGCAATAGAATGGAGAAAAGCATGTTTCATCTTCTTGATTTTATCATGCATGTATGGTTATCAAATTATGGTTCAATGATTCAACTTGTAAATAAGAAATGCTTTCTGTTATGTTGATGCATTCTCCTTGATTGAAATGGAGGTATAAATATCTCATGTTAAATGTTTGTCTAAGTTGACAAGGGAGAGATAATGTATTGTTTAAAGGAAGCATTTCCATTGATATGAACTTTGTAAAGCTCTCAATGTGTTGACTTAACTGGTTATGTTCATTCTATTCTACCTTATCTTGGACAAACTTCAAACTAAATAGAAACTACTTGAGTTGATAAGAATGTTGCAACCTCTAAAACTCTTCTAAAATGAAGTATGACACTATTGAATTAATGGATAATTAAGACACTAATATTATATCCATTATTCCCTTAGTCTTATTCATCAAATAATCAAGTAATTCATTAGCTCAAATGAAAGATCAAACTAAAAAGTTGCAGGAGAAATCATGAAATTAAAATGACACTTCCCAGAATTTTATTAGAGCAAATAACTCTCTGGTTTTTGTATGGGAAAGAGAAATATTCTCTTACCATAGAGAGTATTCCCCTTTCCCCTCCTAGTATAATTCCTAATTTAGTTTAATAGCCTAAGCTATCTATTACCCATGTTAATACACTCTAATCTATGTTGATCAGGTTTTCAAATTAACTTTATTGTTAAAGAATTATCATAAAACTCTTCCCACTTGCTAGTGGTCCCCACTATAGCCCTCTTCCTATGCACAGGTAATGGTCATGGTAGAGAGATATGTTTAATGCTTAGTCAAAATACCCCCTACATGAGTAGAAGGGCCCTTGAGAAGTGACACTCAACAAAAAAAGATTTAAATGCCTTGTCTTTTACTTAATTCCCATGTACATATGGGCTGACATGGCTTAAATAAAATCTTCAACTTTCAAGTTACCTCTTGCAAGCACACCTAACTCAGATTTTAAAGTCTGACACATTCCCTTTAGTCATAAAAGGGTACCCTCTCCCTTGCTATGCGCACCACCCACTTGGTCTTCTCCTTGGGAAAGCAGAATACTTGTGTTGTATTTTGCATTGACTTTAAACCATTTCCTATCTTCTCTAGCCTTGGAATCTACAAAAATCCCATCCATGAGATTGGTGGGACCCTCAACTTTGTCTCCCCCTTGTCCTCTTAGAAGTGCGCTCCCCTTTGGCATTTATCATTGGTTAGTGGGTGTTGTAGGTTAGCCTAGGTGATAGTCTAGCCTTTAGGATATTTGAATTTGTTATTTTGTTATTTAATTATGTTGGTAATTACATAGGGTTTTAGATGATTTGTGTTATGGAGTTGATTAAGCACTAATTTTACTTATTAAAGATAAATTATTTTAGGGGAGAGTTAATAATGTTAGAAAATGTCTAGGAGATGTTACTTTTATATAACTTTAAATGTGTTAAAATATTAAATTAATGTTTTAAGTTTTATTAATATGGTAACCTGTTTAAATAAGACCAGCTATGATAAACATTGGAGACTTATTTAATTGATGAAATTGACACTTAAGATGATTGTCTAATTATTTATTAAATGTTTTAGCAGGACATGTATTCAATAATTTAATCAATTGGTTAGTAAGTGATAGGTATGGTGAATCATTAGATTAGGGTATATTGGAGCATGACAACAGTCATTTAGATGATAATTATAACCTTTAGCCATTAAATACTAATTTTGGTAATAAATGAATTAGACTATTAGTTAACAATATTAATGTTCCGATCTAACTAAGAATGAATTAAATTATTAATTTAGTAGTTTTATCAGGCATATGTTCATTCACAACAAATAGTGGAACTTCTTAACAAGATGATAGCCAATTCATTTTAGGGTCATTACGAAATAGGACCTTCGACATTAGTTAGATGAAGGTCTAGTTGAGATAGATTTATCCTCGATAGACCCACCTTTGGTTATAGTTCATTGTGTACATTTTCTAAATGATTAATACACTAGATACTATGAATGCACCTGGAACATGAGCCCTTAATGGAAACTGTATACACTAGGGTTACCATTTTTCTTGGTCTGACTCTTACTACATTAGTTGATAACTTGATCCTAGATTGCACTCAGCATAGCCGATGATGATTTACAACTAACCTTGTAGTCATCTCTTGACATTTCACCCCCTTTAAAAAAAAATAAAAATGTTACATTTTTGGATGTTTATTTTGGGCATGACATAACCATGGAATAGAATGTAAATACAGGCGGTACTACATCCTCTCCCACTAGGCATAGGATTACTCTTGGAAGAGTACAAGAAGATAAGGGTACAAAAATCTCAACTATGAAACATCCTCCCATGTGGTAGAAGTCTCATCACTCAGGTCCTATTAGACCCTTAGCTTCTCTATGTTCCAACCTTTGAGGTTCAAACTCTGATGTTTAATAATATAGATGGGATAAAAAGAAATTTTCCCATCCTCTAGTTATAAAGAAGCCAATCAAGAACATGGGTCACATCAAGAATATACTATCTCAACACAAACATGAAAAACACCATGGATGTTTGATAGGATAGGTATAAATTCCAAGTGATAGGCAACCAGACCAATCCTCTCAAGGATCTCAAAAGTTCCAACAAAAAATGATGCTAACTTAGAGCCTTTCCCATAATAGATGGGGTTCTTCTACAAACAAACTCATAGAAATACACAATCACCAACTAAAAATTGATGGTCAAGCCTATGGGAACCAATGAAATTATTTCGATCCTGACTAGTAACCAAATGCCCTCTAATATGAACAACCTTCTATTCCATATCCCAAAGCATCTCAAGTCCCAAAACTACTCATTCCTCTAACTGATCCCAACTCAAAGGTGTACAACATGGTCGACCATACAAGGAATGAAAAGGTGACATGCCAAGAGAACTATGATACCCATTAATATATGAAAACTCAACCAAGTACAAATAGCACTCCAACCTCATCTACTAATCCATCACATACAAGTGAAGCATGTCCTCAAGAACTTGATTCACCCAATCTGTCTGACCATCAGTCTTGGGATGATAAGCTGAACTAAAATTGAGTTGCACAACCAGCACATGATTGAGAGATGTCCATAGTGTTGAAGTAAACACCTGATCTCAAAGATTGTTGAGCATGTCATATTTTTTGATTTCAGTGTGTTGACATTAATGTTTTGTCATTAATATCAACATACTAGTTTTTTTTCAGACAGTGTGTTAAGTGCGTTCGATATAGAGGATTTCAGTTGATCAAGTGCTATATTGAAGATCTTGAGTTGCGATTGTGAGGTATTTTTTCAGAGGTTTCTTTAGATGATCTTTAGAGGTTTACAGAGGTTGGCATGATATTTTGAATGAGGAATGATCAATTTTCTAGATGTTGGTGTCATAGTGTTCATGAACAGTGGACGAGTATTTAGTTTAGTATGACAGGGATTTGATGTTTTAGATGTCTCAGATATGGTGATTACATGTTTCCTTATCATTATGTTTAATGCTAGTGTTTTTCATGATTAAGAGTAGAACAAGCTATATTTTGTTATGCCCGAATTTAATATTTTAGTGTTCATGTTGACCAAAGTTAAAGATGAGTTTGGATTTCATATTGGAGATGATGTGAAGGTTCTGGATGGTATTCATGTTTCTTGTTGGTGTTCTTGGATTGTGTAATGATCATGTTGTTGGTCTGCATTGATTGAGGTGATTGAATTTTTCTACTTTGGTAGCATGTTGGTGTTTCTTCATTTGGGTACTAGCCGACTTAATGGAGTAACATGTAGTGATTCTTGGTGTTGCATCGACAATGGTGTAATGTGTTCAAGGTTGAAGATTTGGATCCTATATAAGTATTAGCAAAATTTATTTGGATTGCATTTTTTTGTTGAGAATATTGTTTATATATTTTATTATAATAGGTCTTATCCAACCTAGTGAAGGTTTATTATTTATAATTGGTATAAATGAAATATCATTTTGTAATTGAGAGAAGGTATGTGAGAGAGAGAAGTATGTATATGTGTATCCTTCACTTAAGGTAGAGTTTTTACTTCATTGGAACTATTTTGGCATAGGATATGATATTTTTAGTTCATTTGTAATGGACTATATGTCCACCCTATTGTATTAAAGATAGATTGGCAAACCCAATTGAGGGCCAAATTTGAGATTTTACTATGAGAAATGAGCCTACAGATTGAGTTGTAAGCCTATGGTTGCAAGTTTATCCTTTGTTCTATATTTTTCTCTTAACCAGGTAGTACTTATAATAGAGTACATTCTTCTAGTGGGTTTGAATCCTATTGGGGTTTTCCCTTAATTAGGTTTCCTTGAGAACAAATCTTGGTGTTTTGTGTTATATGTTGTGGATCTTGCATTACTATTTATATTTCAGATCTAAGTGGCTAAAGATAAATTAAAGTAATTAGGTACACACAACTGATTCACCCTCCTATCAGTTGTTGTTTCCTCCTTTGGGCCTAACAAGTGGTATCAAACTAAGTCCTTTTGAATAAGATTGACCTCTTGAAGGAGATATGTCATGACAAGTATGACAAAAGAGAGTCTAAAGTTTGATGGAAGAAACAACCCGAATTGAAAGGATCAAATGACTACCTACCTGATATGCATGTGAATAGGAGATGAATACTAAAAGATCACTAAGCAGCCTTATACTATTTTGAATGACTTAAAAAATTGTATTGTATATGAAAAGAAAAAAATTAAGGAGAAAATGTTAGAAAGGGGAGCTTTAATCAGTGCCTTATCTAGTTCAGAATATTTGATGGGGAAAGAATTTGTCTTTGTTTTATGTTGTTTTTATGCTATGTTGTAGGACATTTCCAAAACACTTGTTGTGACTTTTAAGTACTTGAACTTGTATACATATTATAAGTATAGTCAAATCCACAAACTTATGGGTAGATAATAGTTGACATAACTTGCTAAATATTATACATATGTTGTAGTGTTTCATATAATTGTCTTAATGTATGTCCTAACATTTAGATTAGATTGACTAGTTGAAAACTTGAATATACATGCATGCACTACTAACTTGCCAGGGAAAAAGGAACGACTGGAGAATGAATCAGTAGAATTGACAAGGAAGTGATGAAGTTTAGGCCATGATGAGAAGAACCATTATGAAAACCTCAGGACATGCCTGGGGGATTGAAGGAATGAATGTCTCAGGGAATCCTCAACAATTAATATTTTACTGAAACTGTTGCTTAGTCTTTATGATCTTCTGTTGTGGATTGTCACATTTTCCTTTCTTTATGGATGAATCAGTCAGATCTTATCTTTATGTTCAAATGTCAATTCTCTATATATAGGGATATGATTGTTGGAAATATAGTTAGATAGATGATTATATTACTGTTATATTGGAAGAAAGTTACTTTTTAGTTTTGTGCACTGCTTTATGATGATGTAATCCATGTTCTGAATATATAATGGAGTGATTTTGAGTTATATTATGTGTTCATAGCTAGTAGAAACCAACCAAGGGGGCCCACTTGGGAGGTGGACTAGAGTAGAATAGAGCAAGTAGTTTAAGCATTTTCAACATTTGAAGTAGATTTCACTATTTTCTCCTATAACATTATAACTTGTGTATGTTCTTGTAGAACTTGCAGAGATAGTCATAGTAAATGTTTTGGATTGATAGAGTAGGTTGAAGTTAAACTTATGGTTTTCAGAATCAATTTCATTTATTTAGCTATGTGTTTTACTTTCCTACAACAATAGCATAGTTCTTGCCATGTACTTTCATTCCTACAACTTAAGTAAAATGACTTTGTGAGAGGCTTAGTGCACAAACTGTGCTATCCCATTTCAAGTATGTGTCCCTAGGTTGACAATTTGAATGCACTCCATGATAGGGAAATAATACTTAGTTTGAATACACTATTCCTAGGAGAATCTTTGGCATGATTATTATTACCTATTATGGGGCTATTCATTTTTGGTGATGTTGTTGGGGATGGTGTCAAGCTGAGAATCTTATTAAGTCATCTTAGATAGTTCCCTATTTTCTAGATAGTAGTTGTAGGTCTGAACTTGCTTCACAAGTTTATTTAACCACTTGCATGCATCAAAGGGGAAGAAGAAGAGATGTCTATGGCAGATTCCTTCTAAGAGAATCTCTTAATTTTAATGAAGAATTTGGAGAACTCAAATTACCTTTTGTTGATGCAAGTTTGGAATTTCCTTCAGCAACCACATCTATAGAAGACCCATTTGATTCATCTCACCTTTGGCCTTTTGCTGAGAGTTTGGCTACTTTTCTTGCTAATTCCACCCCAAGTGCACCAGTTGCTAATAATCCTCTGGCCATAAACATTTCCCAACAACAAATTCACTCCCAATTACTTGCAACAATGGCCCAACCTACATTTCTATTTCCTCTTCATATCCTTATCGATAATGCTAATATAAAAAATATACCCACTGCCGCACTACCAAAGTTCTATGGCATAATAACTGAGGACCCTGACACCTTTTTATTTGAGTTTGACATTCTCTATCGAAGTTTTGAATACAACACTAATAGTCACAAACTCAAGTTTTTTCCAGCAACATTAAAGGAGTCCATCCTAAGATGGTTTATGGGATTAGGGGCTAATGCATCAACTGATTGGAATGAGATGCATACCCTATTTTTACAAGAATATAAATAATATTGTAAGGGGGGTGATTTGAGAGGGGATGAAATATTTCAAATGTCACAAAAAGAAGATGAAACTTTGGAAGATTGCATTTCATGCTTCTTGTATAATCTACAAAAGAATCCTCAACATGCATTGCAGGAGGATTCACAAAAACTCATCTTTTTGAGAGGAGTAAATGACAAGTGTCTCGAAGCACTAGACCTTATGGCTAGAGGAGATATATCTTAATCTTCTTGGGATGATCTCAAGAAAATCTCCCTAAACTATTCAAGATCAATAGTAAAGAAGGGCAGAGGATTCCGAACAACACTTGCTAAAGGAAATAGCTCTGGTGTATCTAAGATGGAAATCTCAAATTTGTTATCAGATTTCAAACAAGACATTATCAATGATGTTGCCACACACCTGGATACAATACAGGACAAAAAGAAGGATGAAGAAGCTGAGGTGAAGCTAGCTGAGTATTGCCCTCATTGTTGACAAAAAAAGAAGGATTGTCAATGCAAGCTGGTGGTGAATTTGGAGACACAACACATTCCTACTAAGTTCAAGTAAATAGAGGAAGAGGAAGAGAAATTCTTCTTCATTTCTCAATGTCAGCCATGGCTCCAAGACAAGGTATGCCTCAGGACCCATTGCAATTTTTTAATACTTATGGTAGCCAATGGAAAAACTAGAACTCCCAATATCCTTCTCAGCACTCCCAACCTATTTGGAATAATGTCTAGCCAAAATCTCAACTGTTACAGTGGTATAACTCTTAGCAGACCCAATGGCCAAAACCTCAAAATTAATGGTAGCCACCGCAAGGGAATTGGAAACCATATAACCAATGGAAGGGACCTCAACAATGGCCTAATCAAAATCTTGACTATCTATCACTACCACCTCTAGTTCCTTAACCAACATGTAAGCCACCTCCTATAGCAACAAGTCCTCCTCCACAACCAACACAATTACCTGCTCATCCACAACCCAATCCTAACAACAAGCAATAGCAACAACTAGTGTATACTACTAAATCTCAATAGTACCCTGCCTATGCATTGGAAGTAATTGACATTCACTTGAGATCTGGTACTACTCTTCCTGCACCAAAAACCCTTGTTATAACAGAACTACTAGACACTCCTGTAGCTTCAACACCACTACCAGAATCTACTTTGCCAAATACAACCCTACTAACTAATGTGTCAAGTCAAACTGATGCTCAAAACTCAGTAATACTCCTTTTCCTTAGAGGCTTAGGATGGACAAAACTATACCCCAAGAAGAAGCACCATTTTATATCCTTGACCAATTGAAGAACATGCATATCCAAATCCCACTATTTTAGACTATTAAAGATGTTCCTCTATATGGAAAAGCCATTAAAGAAGCATGTCTCAAGAAACTTGGAAGAAAGAAGAAGGATCTCCAAATAGTACATGTTATAGGTCAACTGGGTGATATAATGTTGGGAAAGATAGTCATTGCAAAGTATTCTGATCTAGGAAGCCCAGTTGTTGATGTAATGATTAATGGCCAGTCGGTGAAGAATTGTTTGATAGATTTAGGTGTTGATATTAATGTCATGATTGAGGATACTATGCATAGGTTGATTATGTTAGAGTTGATGAGAAAAAAACCAACAGTTCCCAAGAACACCTGCATGCAAACACCTATCATAGCAAGAGAGAAGCAAGAAGCTAGAGAGGCCTGGACACATGGATTCATGAAAGAAGAGACATTCTTGATGTACAAAAAAAAAGTTGCAATTCAATAAAAAAATGTTTCTCAATTACACTATGTTATAAAACAAGAGGAGATCAATCCTTATAAAAAGAAATCAAAACCATAAAAGGTAACCTATGTTGCATGATAATAATTAATAAAAGAATTAATTATTATATGCCTAAAGTTTAGCTTAAGCATAAAGAGATAATAAGTGACTTAGTAATTAAATCAATATGATTTAATTAATAAGAAAACACATTATTACAATAACACCCCCCCTTAAGATAAACTTTGGGAGAAGCTAAAAACCTAGAAAGAACTACTAAAAGAAAATGGGTCCCAGCAACAAAAGGCCTGATCATGTACCCAAGTACAAAAGAGAGTCTATATAAAGAGGAGAAATAGAGAAAACTACATGGGAAAAAATCAACTCCAAAAAGAGACAAAGACTAGTCTGAAGGACTAAAGAAGCCTCCAAAACTAGGAATGTTCCAGAAAATAGGAATAAGGATGAACATGTAGAATATAACTGAAGCAAGAAGATGCAAACTCTGTCAAGAAGTAACTAATGATCTAAAGATCCTCCACTAAAATATGACTAGGTAGAGAAAACTATAATCTGCATGAGTGCCCTCAAATAGCACTACTTGAATAAGAAGACAAACAAAGACAAATAACTAAAGTCGAAGATGTAGAATACTGTAATCTACACAAATGCCCTCAAATGACACTACTCGAGTCAGGAGGCAAAAAAAGGCAAACACCTGAACTCAAAAATATAGATGGCATAAAAACACCAAAGTCTGAAGAGCTAATCAATCAAAGCTAGAAGAGTGTGTCCAAAAATAGGAAAGAAAGAGTGTCCATATGGTAAATGATCCATCTCACTAGAATGCATAGGTACCTAGCCACTGCACCCACCTAGTACATAGAATCAAATAGTGAATACATAGCTCACACTATCAAACCAAGGAAGCAGTAGAACCAACATTAGAAACCCCCCCATAATGCTGACAAGGGAGTAATGACAGGTACACTAAAAAGATCATCTAATATGAACTGCATGATGAAGAAGAATCTAAAACATCGAAGGTACAAAGAGAGTACAAATACATATAGAGATACCTGAGACTAATGTTAGTGGAGGAATGCTCACATGAAAAAATTAGATGGAAAACAAAGGCAAACATCAAACCCCCCCTGACACTTTATAATGGAGTGCAAGTACATAGAGCACAAACATGTGCAAGATCCCATACATCTAATAGAATGACACCTTAGTCCGTGTGCATAAAAAAAATGCTAAAAAAGTGAAGTATACACTACTCAAAGAAGAGAGAAGGCTACTAAAACAAAATAATAGCCTAAGATGAGCCATCCCTCAAAGGGAAGAGATCCCAGGACTTGAAACATCCAAGATATCCACCAAATTACAAAAATGCAAGAATCTAAATAAAATGTACCAGTAAAGAATCTAAAAAAATAACTCATGACACTAGAAATATCACAAAACAATATTTCCAATGATTTATCATTTGTCCGAAATGGAGTCCAAATGTGCAAGATATAGCTCCTAGAGTGCAAAACTAAACATATGGCTTTGATAGTTAAAAAAATATCAAAAAGGAAAAATTAGAAATTCAAATCTCCAAATTTGGATAGATCTCAGAACCCACTTTCTGATGATATCTTGTTTTCCCAATTTCGACATAGTATGCTCAAGTTATGAGCAAAACACCACCAAGTGCTCTGAAGGGCCCACAACTAGTGCCAAAGCTTGCTGATGCATCTTGACATCAGCAACTGACGAGCCTAAATTTGATGGCCAAATGGTCGTCAAGGCTCAAATCTAGTTGGGGGATAAAAACATAGGCCCCTAGTTGCCATATGACCAAGGGCTGAGGTTGCATCCGCCATGGGCTTAAATTTGATGACCAAATGGTCGTCGCCACCAAAAAAAACTAAAATTGCATGCGCACCTCAGGATGTGTGTGAGGTCGTATGACTGTTGCCTTGATTTTCATGCTAAGGCATTCAATTTTTTCCTTAGCTTGTGTGCTAGGGCAGTAAAGTTTTTACTTAATTTATGTGCCAATGCAATAAAAAATTTGTCTCAATTTGTGTGCCAGGGCCGTATAGCCTAGCATGCAAAAAAAATTACCTCAGAATGCAATGACGTCCAAATTTGACATGCCTTATATGGAAATAGGGATTTTTGGGTACTGCAAGGTCAACTGTGAGGTCCATTTTGGCAAAAAATGCTCCAAAAATAGTGATCACATCGGGATCCATGTTGGGGTCGGTTGCAAATTTTTTTGCCATAGATTCCAACTTTGTCCAAATTGGACAATTTTTATATGGATATGGGAGTTCTTGGGTGCTCTGAACACAATGATGAGGTCTGTTTGAGACCAAGATGACCAAAAAAAGAGGTCCCCCCTAGATCTGATTAAAAAAACCTCTGAAAATGTAGATCTAACGAACACGGTCGGATCTCTCAAGAAGAGGACAAGGGAAAATAGATCTGAATCTCTAATACCATGTTGGAGTTGATGAGAAAATAACCCACAATTCCCAAGAACACTTGCATGAAAACACCTGTCACCAAAAGAGAGATAAGCAAGAAGCTAGAGAGGCCTGAACACATGGATCCATGAAATAGGAGACATTCTTGATGTGCAAAAATAAGTTGCAATTCAATAAAAAAAATATTTCTCAATTACAATTTGTTATAAAAAAAGAGGAGATCAATCCTTATAAAATGAGATGAAAACCCTAAAAGGTAACCTATGTTGCATGATAATATTAATAAAAGAATTAATTATTATATGCCTAAAGTTTAACTTAAGCATAAAGAGATAATAAGTGACTTAGTAATTAAATCAATATGATTTAATTAATAAGAAAACACTTTATTACTCTAACAGATTATAAAGGGGCCGAGGACAACTCCAACAGTCTTACAACTTGCAAATAGTTCTACTGTCACCCTAGATGGCATAATAGAAGATATAGTAGTCACATTGGATTCCTGGGAATATCCTACTTACTTTATGATACTGTCACCCAAAGTAACCCTTGCTGGTTATCCAGTAATCCTTGGATGATGAGGGTTAGCCACATCTGATGCTAATATCAGTTGTAGATCAGGTAACATGACCATCTCTGATGGCCAAATAATTAAGAAGTTAGCATTATATCCTCTAGCCCAACCACAACCCGATTTGAGTACTCCTATTTGGCCAGACTTGGGAGATGAGGAAGAGGAAATACACTCTATTTATCAACTAATGATGTTACACAAAGAATCTTTCTGAAAACTACATGAGTGCCCTCAAATGACACTACTTGAATTAGGAGGCAAATAAAGGCAAACACCTGAACTCAAAAATATAGATGGCATATAAATACCAAAGTCTAAAGAGCTGATCAATCAAAGCTGGAAGAGTGCATCCAAAAATAGGAAAGAAAGAGTGTCCATATGGTAAATGATCCATCTCACCGAAATGCATAGGTACCCATCCACTGCACCCACCTAGTACATAAAATCAAATACTAAATACATAGCTCACACTATCAAACCAAGGAAGCAGTGGAACCAATAGTAGAAACCCCCCATAATGCTAACAAGGGAGTAATGATAGGTACACTGAAAACATCATCCAATATGAACTGCATGATTAAGAAGAATCTAAAACATCGAAGGTGCAAAGAGAGGAAAAACACATATAGAGATACCTAAGACTAATGTCGGTGAAGGAAAGCTCACATGACAAAATTAGATGGAAAACAAAGGCAAACATCAAACCCCCCTGACACTTTATAATGGAGTGTAAGTACATAGAGCACGAACATGTGCAAGATCCCATACATCCAATAGAATGGCACTTTATCTTAGTGTGTGTGTATAAAAGAATTCTACAAAAGTGAAGTATACACTACTCAAAGAAGAGAGAAGGCTGGTGAAACAAAATAATAGCCTAAGATGATCCATCCCTCAAAGAGAAGAGATCCCAGGACCTGAAGCATCCAAGATATCCACTAGATTGCAAAAATGAAAGAATTTGAATAAAATGTACCTAGTGGAGAATCTAAAAAAATCACTCATGACACTAGAAATATCACAGAACAAGCTTTCAAATGATATATCATTTGTCTAAAATGGAGTCCAGATGCGCAAGATATAGCTCCCAGTGTGCAAATCTAAATATCTAGATTTGAAAGTAAAAAACACTATCAAAAAGGAAAACTCAAAAATTCAAACCTCCAAATCTAGATAGATCTCAGAACCCACTTTCTGATGATATCTTGTTTTCCCGATTTCAACACTGTATGCTCAAGTTATGAGCAAAACACCACCGAGTGCTCCAGAGGGCCCAAAATTGGTGCTAAACCTTGCTGATGCATGCTGACATTAGTGACTGACGGGCCTAAATTTGACAGCCAAATGGTTGTCAAGGCTCAAATCTGGTTGGGGGCTAAAAACCTAGGCCCATAGTCACCATATGACCAGGGGATGAGGTTGCATCTGCCCTGGGCTTAAATTTGATGGAAAAATAAATAAAATCAAAATCATATGCGCACCTCAGGATGTGTGCCAAATAACTCATAGGTTGTACATGGAGAAGGAAAAATAGTGACCAAATTTACATCATGTATGCCCATATCAAAACTCATGGGCCCCAAGTAGTGAGAAAATAAGTAATAAATGGATGTCCTAGCTTCAAAGCTCATGGGTCATAAAAAAGACATGGCATAAAACCAATGATATAAAATGCCATTTGAATCTACAACAAATACACATAAACATCAAAGAATGCAAAGAAGATGAGGAGCGAAACTTAAATGCCTGCCTCGAATCAATGTAGAGTTAGGGCCTAGTTCGCACATGCAAAAGTCGAGTGCCCTCTTCGTGGACGCAGCTCGATCACAAAAATTAGAAATGAGCCTTTATTTTTTTTGTTTTTTTTATAATCACTTATGTTCAATCCTTACTAAAGGTTCTTGTTACCATATTTTTCATGTATATATATGCCAAATAACTTGTATATACATTACAAGGAAAGGAATTGAAAGATAAAATCATCTGGGCTTACACAGGCCATGAGAATAGCCAACTTTCAAAAGAATATGCAAGAATACATGCATACATAAGAGGATGAACATAAATAATAAGGGTACTAGACATTTCCTGAAGTGATGAATTTTTGACCCAGGTATGAATCCAGTGTGCTCTTGTGTGATCCAGAACCTACAAAGAAAATAGAGGCATGGGTTAGATAAAAAAGATCTAAGCAATGAGATCAACAATGTTGTAATGTCCCCAAATAATTTAACATTACCATTTGGAGTAAAAATAAAGAATAAATAATGAATTAATAATTTTGGCTATTTCCAATCCATATTACAAGACTGACCTTATTATTTATACTTCAATCGTTGAGAAGGGAGAAGACATTGGAGGCAAACCAAAGCGCTTAGAGACCAGTGATAGACTCCCTCAAAGTTTACAAACTCGACCTTTAACCTGTCTCGAGCTCAAGCTCTCAAGGTTAAAGAGGGGGTTGGTCCCTACCCTATCTTGGGATCTATCCTATTGGATTTAGACTTTCCCTCTTTGGTGGCCTCTGCCTTCCCTTCTCATATTTGAAGTAGTAATAGAAATCAATTTTATATTATGTTTCACCCATTTCTTACTATTGTACATTTGCACACAGAATATTTAGGGAAACATTATGTAGTTGCGTAAACACACAATGCTTTAGTGCTAAACAAAAATTATAAACTACCAACCTTCATTAAAGTGTAGTCACACAAAAAAAAATGTCTCCAATATTTAAAATATTTAATAAATATCTTAAATATTTCTATTTTAGACTGAAGGAAATTGGCATTTAAAAATGAAAAATCAGGGATTTAAGGTAATTTCATTCAAGACAAACTGAGTACCCTAGAGCCATGAAAATTGGTGAGCAAGTATAATGAGTTATTTCAAAAATAGGTTTTGTGCCAAAATTTGAGTAGCTCGCCACATTTAGATACTTTCTTTGTAAACAAACCTGACAACTATGTCACTCAATAGAAAAAAACTTTAAATTTATGTACCGTATAAGCTCAAATCAATACAAAACTAAAATTTGAGGAGTTTGAGGCAAAAATATTAGGTGGGTCACCATCAAATTAAAGAAATTTGTAACTTGTTTAGGACATATTTTAGGCCAGGTAGCAATTAATAAATAATTAAAAAGCATATCATCACTTATCCTGAAGCTTTAAAACTGAACAAGCATATTCCCATATGTCATGAAAAGTATTTCACCAAAGGAAATTGTATGAAGATTCTTGGGTTAAAAAATATTAATAAAAAAATAGGGCATTTGGGAAGATTGCAAACTTTTTTGGGGCCAAATCAGGCTAAGTAGCAATCAGAACTACATTAGAAAATACATCAAATCTAATCTCGAGACTACAGAATTGAACATGCACACTAACATTTGTCATGAAAGTTTGATATCAAATAGATTTTCACAATTCCTTATGAGTTGCAAGATTTTAATAGTCAAAGATAGACTCTCAGATATATTTTGCAAAATGTAGACATCAAATCTCTCTTAACCTCAATAACTTTGGGCATTGAAAATATCTCCAATTTGTTCTTTGGATTGTAAAATTAGGCAAGTGCACTAACATATGTCAGAAGAGTATGACTACCAAGGGGTTTCTCATGAAAGTCAACAGTTGCAATATTTTAATCTCTAAAGGAGACCACTTTAATAGATTTGGTAGGGGTGTTCCAGGCTATTGTAATAAAATTGCACCTTAAAAGGCACTTAAAATTTAGCCAAATTTAAGTTTCCAATAGTGTCAAACTCCTATAAGTTGGGACAAGATAGAAGATAAGATTAGATTTAGTCTATAAATTCTCTTAGAAATGGAAGGACACATCTTGAAATGCTCTTAGAAATGGAAGAACATTTAAGGTCAACCAAATAGAGATTGACAAAATATAATGATACATAGAATAGTTATGAAGATGCTAAATGAACACCAACATAGTTCACAATAGTGGATAAAGTAGTCTTGAGAATCAAACCACATAAAAGTTCAATCAATTTTGGAAAGTCATCCAAACTAGCTCCCTCATATATGGGCCCTTTTGAGGTACTTGAAATAATCAACCTGGTTGCCTATAGGATTTATCTACCTCCACCTCTCGACAAAATGCATGATATCTTTTATGTATCTTATTTAAAGAAATATGTATTTGGAGTTTTTAAGATACTTGATTAAAATTTACTACAAGTGTAGGATCGAGGGGTGATTACAATTGATCCTCATAGAGTGCTCAAGGTACAAAGATTGCATAATTATAATATTATTCAATGAAAGGTCCAGTGGGACTAGTATGAAGAAGACGGTGCTAGTTGGGAAGATAATGATGAACACTTTTAGAAATTTCCTCATTTATTTAGTGGCTTCAATAGTTAAAATACTTGTTTAATTTCATGTTGATATTGTAATAGTCAAGGACAATGATACTTTTGGGGAAGGATATGTTACATCCCTCATTATGAGATTGTTAATGCTTTTTACTTTCATAGTAATTTTTTGGTGAGTTTACATATGGATACATTTTACATCATATATGTATGATTCAAATGAGCTTATGAGAATGAAATGCTTATCTTTAATAATCAATGACATGTGATCAATGTTACATCTTTGATGGATTGATGATGATTATAAGTTATGGGCTAAATAGAGTTGTGGTTCTAAGATGGATGTAGGACAATGCACCCCTCCTTCTAGAAATAGAGGGAAATCATCATTTAAGAGAGGAATATAGACATGAGAATAGGCAATTGATGTTGAGTCTTCACACACACATGTAGGTTTATGTCATCGCTATCTATGGTCGTGTAGTTGATTGGTAAAACTTGCATCTTTTCCAATATAAGTTAGTTCAAGTCTAAGTTAGACAAATGATGATTCTAAAATGTCTAGACCAAGTGTTAATATCAGGTCATGTAGACTTGAGTCTACCCTCTAATTCCTTTTAAATACTTCAATAGATTTAAGTGAAATTATTGAATCCATTAATATATACATATCTATAAGTATAAATTCTTATATACATATACACGTACATGGATACATATGTGTGTTTGTCATTTACGTACAAACAAAAATTTATGTGCTTATAGGTTGATTGCCAAACATATATATATATATATATATATATATATATATATATATATATATATATATATATATATATATATATATATATATATATATTCACACACACACATATATATATTCACATCTTTTTACAAATATGTATATATCACCTTGATAGCTGATTTATTACATCTCATATCTATAGGTGTACATATCATTATAGAGATGTATATGTATTTGAAGCTAAATCAAGGGGTGACAAGTTAGTAACATCCGATATCAGCTAACTTGGACTGCATTGTTTTTAAATGTTTTCAATGTATATTTAAGTGGAAATACTCCCACGATTGCTTAATAACCATTAGCTTGATATACTTGCATTAATATCAGTTTGGAAGCCATGTTTCATGGCACATTGGATAGACTTTTGGCCATGGTGGTAGACTTGATAGCAGCATATTATGACTTTTTTTTTGAACAAAAATAATGAAATAGTAGCAGTGTGCATATTCATAGGAAGATAATAGAAGGGAAATAGACTCTTTCCTATAAAAAGTGACATTTGGAGTCAATCATGCCTAAAGAAAATGTTTCTTTTGAGAATAGATGAAATGTTTATTTGGATTTTTATTCATTCTTTTGAATAGGGGTATTAACTTATTTATCAGGCTTGCATGTAGAAATATAAGTACGAGGGAATTACTTTATGTTTACATATAAGAGTAGGGAACTATATAAAATATATTAAGAAAAATATGAATGAAAACAATGAAAATTGAAAATGAAATTCTTAAGGACAATGAGTAAACTATTCATTAATGATTCATTATTCTTCGAAGAAATAATATAAGTTGTTTATTTGATTTTAAAAAGGTTATCACTTCTATATGAGACATAAGTCTACTAAATGAAACTGGTTAAACAAGTTGGAAACTTGTCAAGATAACTTAGGAAATATGATAGGTCTAAAAAAAGTGCCCTTATTTTTCCCAATAGCACAAGACTCACCAATTCATGATTATGTGAAGGATGGTAGATCTTGCATGTTTAAGTGACTAGTGCAATACGTCATATTTTTGTGTTAAGTTAATTTCATATAACCAATTAAGGTTCACTACTTCAAGAGAGCTAGGGTAGTTGTCCAAAGTCTAAAAATGTGAGTATGCTTATATAGTGGTTCCTTGTCAATTCTTGTTTGATTACTTAACATGAGTTGGAAACTATAGGATGTATGAAGTACCCTAGTTGAGTAAGGGTAGTTGAGCTAGTGAGTGCACTTGATGGTAAGTGTTATAACTTATAGAAACCTTGGCCAAGGTGGTGCATAGGTCTTCTTGCATGTTGGTTAGTTCACCATGTCTACATACAATGTCTAGTTAGTTCATCATTCATAGTTAACATATATCTATAGTTGTATGGTCGATTGTATCTATGTAGAATAAAACACCAAAATCAGATGAAAAGATTGACCAATTTCTATGTCTATACCCTCATGAAGGTAGGGATACTTCTAGTAGGAAGGTGTGTGGGGGGCCACCATGTCTACGGTTAGAGGAAAAGTGCTCAAGTGATGCATTGGGCCTCTGCCATTGGTGCTTGCTCCCAAGCAGGAAAAACTTACTTGGAAAGAAAATTTGAGACATTCCTAGACTGCTCACATGATGAACTTATTAAACATGGTATAATGTTAGTCAAGGAATGCTTACAAGAAGGAAAAATCAATGGTGCTAACTGTAATGTTTCTATTGTGGGAATTTGAGAGGCATTCACTATTCTTGATCATAAAACTGTCTAGGACATCATTGATTCGCTAGAGGATAAGAAAGATGAAACTCCAATTGATGCAGCTCCAATTGAAGGTGAACAAGGTGTTACACAAGATGATACTGATCAAGGTGTAACTCCTATGGAGACCTAATCTTAGGAAGAATATTTTGGCTGATATTTTTCTTTTGAAAATGTGAGGCAGGTGTCTCCAAAACCACCAAAGTGTAATTTCTCTTAAGATTCAGCTTTTGACACATGATTTTGTTATCATTTTCTATTGTAGTTGCTATAATTGTCTTGTTACATCTAATAATGTTTTTCCTTCTATATCATGGTGTTAATCCTTCACTTGATTCCTCAGAATTATGCTTTTTAATTGCATATTCTAAAGAATTGACTTCACTAAAAGAGATTTTTATTTATTTATGATATTAGTGGAGGGCAAGAAATGCTTTTTGATAAATCTATGATGAATTTTATGAATGTTGCAATTGGTTATAGTTTTTATATTTTTCTAGCCTATTTTTGTGCTTCATAGCCTTAAATGCATTGGATCATGACCAAGCAACATAGTTAATGCACTAAACAACTCAGTCTTAGGCACAGAGCTATAGTGCAAGATTTTCATTGATTGATCGTAGATAGATTTCATTTTAATTAGTAAAACCACATAATATAAAATTTGATGTCAAGAAGGGTGTCACATACTGCTATATTAATCAGAATAACTTGGAACACAAAATATATTGTTTGTAACCATGCAAAAATCCAGAAGAAACCAAGACACTTCATTTTTTTTTCCGTTTGATGTTTATGACATTCTAGTTTGTAGTTACTTTGACATTAGAAATTACTGCTGACTTGTTTTTGGTCCATTAGCTTGTTTGGAGTTCAACCATATAATCAATGCATTGAGAAGCATTTTCTGTTCACCATTGATTTTATTGGGATCTCAACAAGAGGTAATGCCAATCTCCTTTTTAAAGATTTATATTTTTGTTGACAGCAAGGGTGTTGTTAAATATATTAAATTGCAATGCAGGTGATTCTTTAATAACTATATAGACTACTAATGTGGAGTTCATTGAGGTGATAAATGGATGTATGTTTTAATGCAGAGTTATCTTAGATTTTGCATGATAGTTTTTTGATGAGAATTTAAAACTTCACCACAATAAAAACAAATTTCTACATTTTTTATGTACAATCAAGTAATATTTTTTTTCCTTCAATCTACAACTAAACTAGTATAGACATAGATTAAGAGATTAGTCCCCAGATATATCATGTATTTGAAAGAGTTAATTCAGTTTACTAACACATAATTTTATTTGATTTGCTTGATACATATAATGAAATACAATTTTATTTTATTTGCTTAAAATCATTTCCCACGAGCATTCTTATATTTTTTATGACGATTCTATGATCCCAAGTAAATACATGGAATGTTTCAACATCTATCAATAGCCTCATTTTGATGTCATTGAACTCATTATGAATTTTACTCATTATGTAAACTTTTGGATCCTAAATATTGGTGCTCCAACTAAAAATTGAATTCCAAATTATCCTTTCTTGTGTTCCACTACATAGATGCTTCATTGTTTTGATTTCAACGATATAACTTTCATATCCAAGTTGTAAGTGTTCCTTGGGAGATCTTGTGAAGTGTTTCATGTATTCAACCTCCTTGATTGGACATTATTTAGTATCACCATTGTTAAGACCTATCCCTTGACTCCAAACTTGTTTGTACATTTTGTTGATAGGAGTTGCACTAGGGTCCCAAGTCTTGTGTTCATCTCTAACTTTGTATGTGTCAAAAATATTCTCATCCTTCCATACAAAAGGTGGGTTGTCACAAGATGTATCCATTTTATTTTGAAACAATGGATTATAAATAAGGTTAAGATTAGATTTTCTTCTAAATTTAAGCTTATTTATGTCATTGGTTTCCTCATCTAGTTCTTTCCATACATTATTTCTTCTTTTATCTTCTGATCACATTTTTGTCTATAGTAATTGTCATTGTCCACTAATTTTTGTATTTTATCTCCCCATTCTTTTGTTGTTATAGTTTTTTCATCAAGATTATTAGAATGTATATAAGTGGTGACTTCATATTTTCATGCACTAGATACATTAGTCCTCTCAAATATGGATGATAAGTCTTTTTTGGAAGATTGAAGATATTTTTGGTTAACAATCAATGCCACAAAACTTGAATTATGGCTCCAAGATTTAACCTCTATGTTGTTATTTCCTATGCACAATCCTTGTGAGGATGTGAGGTCATCCTACTAGTACAATTGGCACCTATTTTTGATGAACAAATGGTCGAACTTTATACCAAGATTGGTCAAATGATCTACGAATGGTCTTGTTTCTATTTTCCTAGTCAAACTTTTGACATATCACTGTTAACATAGAATTTTCTATGCCAATCTTGGTCAAAATTGACATCTGCAATTGGTGGGTTTATTTGTTAAACTTTCAACCACCATCGGTTGAAATGTTTGGCCCGCCCTACCAGGATGCCAAAACCATGACGTTAAATTTTGACCAAAATTAGTCAAAATTTAGACAAATGTTGGGTGAAATATTTGGCTCGTCTGACCAGGATGACAAACCCATGACACTACAATTCAACATAGAATGGTCAATATTTACACCAGACTTGGTGAGAGTTTTGACTAAGGTTAGTCAAAATTTTGACCAAATATGGAATGTTAAAAAAAACACCTTCCTTCTTTATTGTCGTAGCATACATAGATCAACCTACCTTATCGATGATCACCACAACACAATACTTCTTTCGATCACCAAAATCCTTATCACCATTTCTATAGCGATCTAGCCTTTTCATCTCTGGGACCACTCATCGTGAAAACCTATAGCGATGTAATGTTTTCATCATCAGTCACTGTAGTAAAATCTTATCCCTTCGATCTCTGATGACACATTTTTCCATAACATACAGTGAAGGTTTCACATCTCGCTTCCTTTACCCATCACCATGACTTACACTGACAATATCATTGCTGATCGCCACAACCAAATCTGCAAGATCAAACTCACCGATGATAGCTATAGGTTATAACGATACACCATTCTTTATCGCTCATCGCCATATTGATAATGAGTTTTGTCTACATAGCCCGATCGCTATATGCTACAGCGATACCATACCCAAGCTGACCTTACTACCTTCACTGTAGCATACCCCGATATCTGATGTCTTATCATTATAGCTATAGCAATATGTGAAAAAATCATATATATCATGGAATTTCAAGAAAATCAAAGCCAAGATTCATGGATAGAGATTTCCATGTGATAAGTAAGCCCTAGGGATGCGCCTTGAGACCTGTGTCCTTGATATAGATGAAAGATCATGATTTTCTTTGCAATAAAAAAGGGAGCACATTAAGAGATTCTTTTATTGATCACAACTGTACAATCATTTTATGCTATAAAGAAAGTCTTTGAAATGAAAAACAAATTTTACATGAAAGTGTCAATATAATTAACTATAATCAAAGCAGTAATAGGTGGAAAATATTTGCAAAATAATGAGTTCCACCAGTGGCTCTAGTTGGGGACATGTACCCCTTGTGGGTGCAGTGAGAATTCAAATATCTCTAGAAAAAGTAGACCCATTGTTAAAAGAAAAAAATAAAAATAAAAAGTAAAAGGGGAGTTAGGGATACACCTAATTTCAGTTTTGAAAGAAAAAACCCTTTAAATACTGAGCATGAGTGGACAATTCTTGATCATGTCCATCGATATCCTACAAATAGTAAGAATCCTCACTATTCTTACGAGTGATGACATATGGAGTGAGCCATAAAGCTTCAAACTTTCCATGCTTTCCCTTGTCTTGATCCTTTGCATTCCATTTCAAAACCCAATCTCCTTCTTGGAATTTTCTGCACTCTGCCCTTTTGTCATTTAGTATTTTCACTTTTTACTTCTGTCTTATATTTTGTTCATGAGGTTCTCTCCAGTTCTCCTCTAGTTCAACCAGTGCATTCATCCTATCATTCAAAGGATCTAACTCTTTTGAATCTTCTTCATTTATAAATTTGTAAATTGGTAACAGATTATGTACCGACATTCTTGTTGGAAATATTCAGGAATTAACTGAGTTACTGAGAGGGGAGGGGTGAATCAGTAACTCCAAATTTTCTTACAATTACAGATGTATTAACATATAATTCACTTTTTCTTTATGCATATAGAAAGCATGAAACTTAAAAGCATTCACAACAATGACACATAGATTTGGTTACCCAGAAACCTTCCAAAAAGAAAGTAAAATTGGGGTGGGGATGAAACCCACAAAGCTTTAGTACTACAGAATAAAGTTGGCCGGTTAAGGCTTACAATTTGATCACTTCTGATGATCTGCCCTGCTAGGAGCAATAAGGATTGCTAAATCCACCCTGTTAAAGGATTTACAAACATACAATGAAGTATGCACTCGGTAAAGAGATTTTACAAAAGACTGTTAAGTCTACCTAGTTAAAGGATTTTAGTACTGATTCACCTGTTAGGATGAAACAGTAGATCTCTTGCTTTGCAACTGGATTGCTGATTGAGATTCGCTGATGTACTGATCACCTTCTGTGATGAATTTGTCTTTGTTGTTCCCTATACTGCTGTAGCCCTTTGTAATTCGCTTATCTCTACCTTTCTTTCTTTTTCACATTCATACTCATTTTATTTTATCTTGACATTTTTACAACATTGTTTATATACAAGTCTAAACAATTAATTACAATTACAAAGTCAGCTTGACAAATAAACATAAGTGCCACTAAGTCGGCCCAAGTATGGTTACACGGTTCCTGCAAACTAACTTGGTGACTTTCTGATACTCGGCATCCACTGCATTACTCGGCATCGTCATGCACTTGCACTAATACATTTGGGGTGAAATTGCGACGGCAATTTGCGACGACAGGGAAATGTTAAGCGGTTTTGGCTTTTTTTTTTCAAATATAGCCCGACACCGTCACAATTGAGATGTTGTCAGGATATAAGTGAAAAAAAAAGGAACGTTGTCATTTGTGTTTTCAACAGCGCCGAGAGAGATTCCCTCCGCGAAATCAAGCGGGTTATCATTTGTGTTTTGAACAAAGCGGGTTGTCATTTGTGTTTTGAACAGCACCGAGAGAGATTCCCTTTGCGAAATCAAGCGGGTTGTCATTTGTGTTTTCAACAGCGCCGAGAGAGATTCCCTCCGCAAAATCACAGCTACAATTTTTGAGTACGTTGGGTTTATTTTTCTTTTGTCATTATTATTTAATTTGGTATTCAGCTGTTAGAGAGCTAAAATACCCAGAAATGAGGACATATCTGTGTTGAATTTATTGTTAGCGGATTTGGTTATTTAGAATGCTTCCCCAAAATACTTAATAGGATGCATTTGGTTTTCAAAGCTTTCACTGACTTGGATTCAAGATTCTGAGACTTTCACGTGCCTTGCTTCAATTGTTTCCGCAAACAAATCATGTGCCTTTTGTATGCTTCCACATTTTATATACATGTCCATCAGGGTAGTCACCACCACTATATTTGACAAAAACCCATCTTCAATTACTTTTTGGTGAATTTCCCTACCCTGTTCTATGACTGTACCTCTGGTTTTAATGTATAAAAATGACCCAAATTTCAAAGGAAGTATACGATAAATTCCACCTAACACTTCCTAATCCCTGGACAGTGTCTTCTTACACTTTGAAACAAACAATTCCAAAGGGAATTAGCCTCTAGGGCTCTGCAACACCCAAACCCACAATTCTTGGCTCTAAACCCTTCTTAACTAGGGCATTCTCAATCACCCGATTCTACACCCTTCAAATCCAAATTAGTGGATGATTCACCATCTCACAAACATTATACAATGTTCCACATTATAACAATCCACCCTTGCTTGGATAGATCACTCACTGCTATACATTAGCATTCAACTCAAGGTAATTTCCCATAGTTTATCCTGTGATCACACTGTTTTCCACAAAACTTTGCCTATGCAATGTCAGTACTTCATAATACAAGTTAGTTATTGTCATCCCATGAATATTAGGCCTTCTATGTTACAGCAAAATCAAAGTAAACTCATTCAAAACAGTTTAGAATGGATGAAAGAAATCCTTCTAACTCATGTATGTGTTAGTTCAAACAAATGAGGATAGTCACTCTAAAGACAACATGATAATGTACACTCAGAGTAAGTGTACATTATCATGTTGTCTTTAGAGTGACTATGCTCATTTGTTGAAGAAGAAAAGCATTAATGTGGCTGAATAGCAATACATTCAAGTGGCAATTACACAAGGGACAGTCACTGTGAGATGTCCTCATTTGTGACTGTCCTTACAGTGAGTGTACATTATCATGTTGTCTTTAGAGTGACTATCCTCATTCTGTAAGTGTACATTATCATGTTGTCTTTACAGTGATTGTCCTCCTTCAAGTGGCAATTACACAAGGGACAGTCACTGTAAAGACAACATGATAATGTAGAGGAACATTGTCATTTGTGTTTTCAACAGCGCCGAGAGAGATTCCCTCCGCGAAATCAAGCGGGTTATCATTTGTGTTTTGAACAAAGCGGGTTGTCATTTGTGTTTTGAACAGCACCGAGAGAGATTCCCTCTACGAAATCAAGCGGGTTGTCATTTGTGTTTTCAACAGCGCCGAGAGAGATTCCCTCCGCAAAATCACAGCTACAATTTCTAAGTATGTTGGGTTTATTTTTCTTTTGTCATTATTATTTAATCTGGTATTCAGCTGTTAGAGAGCTAAAATACCCAGAAATGAGGACATATCTGTGTTGAATTTATTGTTAGCGGCTTTGGTTATTTAGAATGCTTTCCCACAATACTTAATAGGATGCATTTGGTTTTCAAAGCTTTCACTGACTTGGATTCAAGAT
This sequence comes from Chamaecyparis obtusa, assembly GCA_027943335.1. Lineage (NCBI taxonomy): Eukaryota > Viridiplantae > Streptophyta > Pinopsida > Cupressales > Cupressaceae > Chamaecyparis > Chamaecyparis obtusa. The sequence goes on from BSBK01000594.1 coordinate 1,642,663, forward strand.
TCTGAGACTTTCACGTGCCTTGCTTTAGTTGTTTCCGCAAACAAATCATGTGCCTTTTGTATGCTTCCACATTTTATATACATGTCCATCAGGGTAGTCACCACCACTATATTTGACAAAAACCCATCTTCAATTACTTTTTGGTGAATTTCCCTACCCTGTTCTATGACTGTACCTCTGGTTTTAATGTATAAAAATGACCCAAATTTCAAAGGAAGTATATGATAAATTCCACCTAACACTTCCTAATCCTTGGACAGTGTCTTCTTACACTTTGAAACAAACAATTCCAAAGGGAATTAGCCTCTAGGGCTCTGCAACACCCAAACCCACAATTCTTGGCTCTAAACCCTTCTTAACTAGGGCATTCTCAATCACCCGATTCTACACCCTTCAAATCCAAATTAGTGGATGATTCACCATCTCACAAACATTATACAATGTTCCACATTATAACAATCCACCCTTGCTTGGATAGATCACTCACTGCTATACATTAGCATTCAACTCAAGGTAATTTCCCATAGTTTATCCTGTGATCACACTATTTTCCACAAAACTTTGCCTATGCAATGTCAGTACTTCATAATACAAGTTAGTTATTGTCATCCCATGAATATTAGGCCTTCTATGTTACAGCAAAATCAAAGTAAACTCATTCAAAATGGTTTAGAATGGATGAAAGAAATCCTTCTAACTCATGTATGTGTTAGTTCAAACAAATGAGGATAGTCACTCTAAAGACAACATGATAATGTACACTCACAGTAAGTGTACATTATCATGTTGTCTTTAGAGTGACTATGCTCATTTGTTGAAGAAGAAAAGCATTAATGTGGCTGAATAGCAATACATTCAAGTGGCAATTACACAAGGGACAGTCACTGTGAGATGTCCTCATTTGTGACTGTCCTTACAGTGAGTGTACATTATCATGTTGTCTTTAGAGTGACTGTCCTCATTCTGTAAGTGTACATTATCATGTTGTCTTTACAGTGACTGTCCTCCTTCAAGTGGCAATTACACAAGGGACAGTCACTGTAAAGACAACATGATAATGTAGAGGAACGTTGTCATTTGTGTTTTCAATAGCGTCGAGAGAGATTCCCTCCGTGAAATCAAGCGGGTTATCATTTGTGTTTTGAACAAAGCGGGTTGTCATTTGTGTTTTGAATAGCACCGAGAGAGATTCCCTCCACGAAATCAAGCGGGTTGTCATTTGTGTTTTCAACAGCGCCGAGAGAGATTCCCTCCGCAAAATCACAGCTATAATTTTTGAGTACGTTGGGTTTTTTTTTCTTTTGTCATTATTATTTAATCTGGTATTCAGCTGTTAGAGAGCTAAAATACCCAGAAATGAGGACATATCTATGTTGAATTTATTGTTAGCAGCTTTGGTTATTTAGAATGCTTCCTCACAATACTTAATAGGATGCATTTGGTTTTCAAAGCTTTCACTGACTTGGATTCAAGATTTTGAGACTTTCACGTGCCTTGCTTCAGTTGTTTCCGCAAACAAATTGCGTGCCTTTTGTATGCTTCCACATTTTATATACATGTCCATCAGGGTAGTCACCACCACTATATTTGACAAAAACCCATCTTCAATTACTTTTTGGTGAATTTCCCTACCTTGTTCTAAAGATCCCATTTTGGCATATGCTTGAAGAATGCTGGCAAAAGTGGTTGAGTTTGGTTTTATACCTCCCAATTGCATTTTTTTAAAAACCTCCAACGATTTTTAAACAAATGCAATTGGGAGGTATAAAACCAAACTATAACAATCCACCCTTGCTTGGATAGATCACTCACTGCTATACATTAGCATTCAACTCACGGTAATTTCCCACAGTTTATCCTGTGATCACACTGTTTTCCACAAAACTTTGCATATGCAATGTCAGTACTTCATAATACAAGTTAGTTATTGTCATCCCATGAATATTAGGCCTTCTATGTTCATGGGATGATCTTCATTATCTCTAAAACTCTATTGCAATGACAAGTCTAGACAAAAGAATGACTGTTTCAGCAGTGACTGGCGCGACAGCATTCTCAATATAATAGTAAACTCATTCAATAACAAGAATAATTGAATAATCAAACCAAATGATTTGAGACTTAAAAGATCAAGGAACTTGCAGAAATTAAAGTTTATTGCTCGCGGTTTCCTTCACCAGTCCATACACTCGCGCAACAGCAAATTCAAAGTAAACTCATTCAAAACGGTTTAGAATGGATGAAAGAAATCCTTCTAACTCATGTATGTGTTAGTTCAAACAAACTAAGACTTCCAAGATAAATGGAGTTGCAAAAACTAAGAGTTTTATATTTCTTACTGTTGCAGTCCATATATATCTCCCTTCTTTGTCGTAACAGAGATATATATAAGATTCTTTATAACTTCTCAAAAACTAATCCAACCAATTTTCATCGGTTGGAGCTTAGTTTGAGCCTAACTAAATCCTAAATACTAACTCCCTCCATTGTTAGCTAACCGTTGGATTTTGAAAATTCAAAAATTCCAACTTATAATTAATTGAATTATTTTAATCCAAAGACCACTAAACTCACTAACTTTGATCTCTTATGATTATTAAACTTTCCAAAAGACTTAAACTTCCGCACTAGCCTATTCTAGATTCTTAGAACATTATTGAACTTTGGACAATCTCAGTCCATTGTAAACAAGCTTTTAGTCCTAATAAGGACATCATTACAAACTCATTGAAGTATTGCATTATTTTAATAACATTAAAGGTGCTAAGATCCTCCAATTGACCTGTTGACCCTGTTTATGTATTCCATCCCTCTGATTTGTCCTGAAAGTCTGTATAATCTCCGTCTCCAAATTGGTTGTGTGAGGTGCTCTGGCACCAGTTCGCCAATGGAATAGAAGTTGTTCTTCCTATATCAATGGAAATCCTAGCTCTACAACTTCTAACATTAATTGAAGTAGAGGAAGATGGTGCGATGAATGTCATATTAGTAAAATTGTTGAATCTACAAGAAGCTTATGAGAATGCTTATAATGCCTTGACACATCACCAAAGAATAGTATAATGTGCGTTTGACAAGAGGTATGCAATCCCCCTCTTAAGAAAAATGATATGATTTTGAAGTACAATGAAAGAGCAGCCAATCCAAGTCAACATACAAAGTTTGATGCCTTATGGGAGGGTCCTTTTTATATTTCTCGCTACAAAGAAAATTATGTTTTTGAGTTGGAAAACATGGAAGGTAATCCTTTTGAGATATTGATAAATAGGATCCATCTTAAACATTTCTATTAATAGTTTATCCTTCCTTCTTGTACATAGTAGGTTATTTATGCTTTAAGCTCAATAAGTATCATGAGGTACATTTTCTTTGTTGTTAGTCTCTAGTTTTCTTAAGGTTTGAGCCCATGTTTTACCCCGTGCATAGCATTTTTTGTTGTCCAACACATTTTAAAATGATCACCCCCCTATTATTGTATCACTTCCTCCTTGTTCCTCATTCAAGTGGCAATTACACAAGGGACAGTCACTGTGAGATGTCCTCATTTGTGACAAGGACAGTCACACATGAGGACATCTCACAGTGACTGTCCCTTGTGTAATTGCCACTTGAATGTATTGCTATTCAACCACATTTATGGGCCCGTTTGGACCATGACACACAGTAGCATCTAAAGAGAAGAATATCCCAGGTGTAACAAGTTGTAAGAATATACCAACAGTTCTAAGAAGTTCCCTAGCACGTAGTAGCATCTACAGAGAAGAAAATACAACATGAGGGCAGCCACTGTAAAGACAACATGATAATGTACACTCATTGTATGTGTACATTATCATGTTGTCTTTACAGTGACTGACCTCATTCAAGTGGCAATTACACAAGGGACAGTCACTGTGAGATGTCCTCATTTGTGACAAGGACAGTCACACATGAGGATATCTCACAGTGACTGTCCCTTGTGTAATTGCCACTTGAATGTATTGCTATTCAACCACATTTATGGGCCTGTTTGGACCACGGCACACAGTAGCATCTACAGAGAAGAATATCCCAGGTGTAACAAGTTGTAAGAATATACCAACAGTTCTAAGAAGTTCCCTAGCACATAGTAGCATCTTCTAATTGTCTATACCACTTCACAAGGTATTGTTTGCACACATTGTTTTTGGTTCTTTTGATGACCCTTGTTTTGAAATTGCTATTAGGCCTTGTAGCTTATATGTTTTGATTGCTGGAGAGCTTCTAAAGCTAAGAAAGAAGACCATTGCACGAGTTATAGCCGCGCGCTCAGGTTTGAAAATTGTATATTTTTTAATCTAATGTATATTTTAACTAGACTTTTAGCTTATTTTTGCTGTATATTTTAATCTAAAGGGAATCATGGATGTGAACTTGAAAGAATTTTGTACTTAGTTCTTATGGAGAGAATAGTAGTAGTTTACGGTCTAATATCAAATAGAGTTTTCCAATTACAGAAAGTTAATGAATTCTAATAGCTTATATGTTTTGATTGCTGGAGAGCTTCTAGAGCTAAGCAAGAAGACCATTGCACGAGTTATAGCCGCGCGCTCAGGTTTGAAAATTGTATATATTTTAATCTAATGTATATTTTAATCCTTTTTCCATGTCATGTAATATGTCTTGCCTTGTAGCTTATATGTTTTGAAATTGCTATTAGGCCTTGTAGCTTATATGTTTTGATTGCTAGAGAGCTTCTAGAGCTAAGCAAGAAGACCATTGCACTAGTCATAGCCGCGCGCTCAGGCATGAAAATTGTATATTTTTTAATCTAATGTATATTTTAACTAGACTTTTAAAATATTAAAGGATTTAACTAGGTCTAAGAAGATTTGTGTACTTTTGACAATTTTGCTTAGTCACTGAAAGTTGTAGACCGAAGTTTTCATAGCCCAATTTTTGCTTCCTGCGAAGAATGATCATGTCAGATAATATAAGTGAAGAACAAAATAGGGAGACAATTGCTAGATTGTGGTCTAAATTGAAAAGAAAAGGTGATGGAAAATGTTATTGTCCCTGCAAAATTTGTAAGGGCTTAAACTGTAGAAAACTGCTAATCAAAACAGTTAAGAGACATTGTAGGGAGAATGGTCACATTGAAGGGGGGCATGACTATCATCCACTGGTAAGTTGTTCATTATATCATTTTAACAATTTATATACATATGAAATCACTTGATGATGAGTTGAAGATCATGGTTTATTTATGTTAATCAATTTTATATAGGTTGATCTCCCCAGGGAAGTACATGATATGGAGGAACATGGGGGTGTGAATATCCAAGGTGAAGATAATGATCCCATGGAAGATGACGATCATGCACCAGAAAACACAATTGAAGATGATTGTATAAATACATTGATCCATGACACATTTAGTCCAAGTGGATCTGATCATGATGATGATGATAGCCTCGATGTACCTCTACTTGAGAAGGCATACGAGCCCCTATATATAATGCGATGGAAGAAGAAGATACCGAAGAAGTAGAAGATGATGTAGATGATGATCACGATCGACAATTATTGGATGATGTTCCTGAGACAAATTTTCATGAAGAAGAAGAAGAAGATGATGACGATGATGCTGCTACTGATGATGATGATGAAGATGATGTTGATGATGTTGATGATGACGACAACGATGACAACGACGATGACGACGATGACGATGACGATGATGACGACGATGATGAGGATGATGATGATGATGATGATGATGATGACGATGAGGATGATGATGATGAAATTTAAAGGTATGCCATCAATCCTTAATGTATTTAATATTCATTTCTTGATAGAAATATATTTGTCTTAAATGGTTACATAGTTTATTCATTATCTATTTAAAAGCTACAAGTTTCAACTACAAATAGAATACTGCTAATCTAAATTAACTATTAATCTAAATTAATTAAATAAAACTATTTAAAACACATATTGATGCATGAATGTATTGAGCCTTATTTTCTTTCAGGTCAAAAGCATTTGTAAGTGTTCTCAAAACACCAACCAAGCATCTTCATAAGATCACTCTCCTTGATCCAAGCCAACTCCATAACCTATCAGAGTGCACACCAAATCCTATGCCACCTTAGCATTCTACATCTTTGGAATAATCCCAATGTCCCTCAATCCATCCAATGGATTCATCCAAGCAATCTAATCAACAAACTATCAAATGCTCACAATGCCTCAATAGGCTCCAAACTTGACTTCACCTTAACTAGGTGTTTCCTCCACCTCCACCACACACATCAAACAACTTCAAATAGCATGTCCCCAAGGTTACTAAGCCCTCAACTCATCAGTTGATACAAAAACCCAGTTTTAGCCCTTCAGTAGGCCTACTTCCCTAGCAGGCTTATAATGTGAGCCTGATTTAAGTGTTATAATGTGTACGTTTTAATGTTTTTAATTTTTATGTGATGCTTATGATGGATGTGATTATGATTATGATGTGATTATGCTCACGATAATTGAATTACATTTGCAGGAAATTGAACCCCTTTCAAGAGCATCCCGCACAGTCTCATGGATCGACAGGTATAAGTCAATACACCTTATAGAAAGTCTATTTAATACACTTATCAATAGTAAGATTGATGTCTTCTAAGATCTCTCCCATTTGTAGGTACCAGCAAATAGGTATTTGTCAGAAGTGTCTTCCTCGAGTGAGGGAAATATAGGAATAGAAGAGGAAAGTGAGACATGCATTTTATCTAGAATAGGGAGATTAACTAGAGGTCAAAGGACTAGAAGGAAATTCAATAAACACATAAAATTTTTCCTTGCTCAAGGGGGGTCATGTTCTTATGATGATGAGATGAAAGGCGACATCGAGGTGCCCTTGAGGTACCAACATCTACAGAAACATTGGGTACCCAAGGAACTTCCTCCAATAAACACTGATTTTTGTGTTAATGAGAGGATATATCGCATAGCACCATCATCATTACATGGTTTGGGCCTATTTTCTATGGATGGCATAAAGGTGTCTTACAACAAAGTTTCTGAATTGATGGAGTATGTTGGACCATGTTACGATTACAAAAGTTGGATGCATATTGTTCAATATAAAAAAAGTATGCATAGGTATGCACTCTCGGAAAATTATATACAACAGCAAGACAATAATCAAAGTAAAAGTGTGGCTATATACATTGATGGAAGGCCAAAAGCAACAGGGAATATTGCGGGTTTTATAAATAGTACACGACCTAGGTCAACTATAAAGCAACCCAATTGCATATTTGAGGCACGCGAGGGAAATCGTGTATTCATCTGTGCGATAAAATCAATACGTGCAGGGGAAGAGATGCTTATTGATTACAATTTGAACCGCATAGATACAAATGAGGCTACTATCATGGGGGTGGTACATACTATTAAACCAACTTCTAATCAATGACTCCAACATACCATTTAGTTATTAAATTTTTGGCTAACATTTTTATACTTGATCTTTGACACAGGGGCACAATATGGAGCAACCGCCCGAAGGTGATGGTGATGATATTCCTAGCTCAGGTAATTAAAGAGCGCCGCAGTTATGTTCTTTAAAATAATTAAATACTTCTAACAATTATAATTAAATATTTTAAATTTAACTCTTTTATTTGTTATTGTAGAGGACCGCCCTTTGCAGCAGCATAGGAATTTGAGATCATCAAGAACAGAGAACAAAACAACTGATGAGGGGGGTATTGATGATAACACTGATGCTCCTCTTAGAGCTTACATAGAAAAAAAAATTAGAAAGAGAAAAAAGAAATGATTGTCATCTAAATACCTTAATTGATAATGACTGAATTTTATGTCTCAATGAATTTAATTATGTGCTAATGAATGTTCATGAATTATGTGTTTATTTTCATATTGATGAATGTTGCATGTTAACGAATCTAATGTGTTAATGAATGTTATCATGTGATATTGATTGAATGTTACATTTTATTAATAATTGAAAGAATGAATGAATGTTAGATGTTAACGGGGAATGTAGAGTGATGTTAGGGGGAGGGGGGTGGGGCCAAATGAGCTTCCACCTTCACGTGGTTGGCCCTGTTTAGTAGAGAATATTAAACTATATTCTCGAAACAAAGTGAAGCTCAATAAGATACTAAATGAGTCAAAATGGTTATCAAGGTCCTCTATCCATAAGATACTTGTAGTCAAAATGGTTATTAATAAGATACTTGTAGTCAAAATGGTTATCTAGGTCCTCTATCCATTCCATAAGTTCTTCACCATTCAAACTTCCTCCATAACAAGGAATGTGCTCTAGGTTAGTCATGAAGCCTAGCATGGACTCTCTATCAGATAGAGCCACTATTTCAGAGCCTTTTCTATGCATTTCCTTCAAGCACTGTACAGTGTACGGATGTGAAAGGGAGAGCAGACCAGTGTGGAAGTTAGAGTATTTATATCTTATGCTTTGAGAGTTTATTTGGTAGATTCAAGACACCTTATATCAAAGTTATTCCTTTTTCTTATCTGTTGTTCTGTCAAACCCTCATTTTTTGGGTTATTGCATTCAAATGGCCTTAACTTGCAAATAAACCATAGGATATCCTCTATTCTTTGTAAAATGCAAGTTAAGGGGGTTTATTTTCATATTTTAAAAGCTTTGGAATAGGATACTAAGCCAGAGAATTTTGAGAGAAAGCCGTAGGTCAAGAATCTCAATGTTCTTGACTAGGAGTTGATGGATTATGCAAGATCAGAGGGTAGCGGCAAGTAAAGGACCTCAAACCTTGTTGAATCTAGATCTTTAGATCATGGTGGACATCTTCAAACTCTAATCTTGGTTTCATGCACCCATTTTCAATGCCTTGTTTTGGAACCCACACCCAAAGGCATGCATTAGGTCTGCGGACTCAATAAGGACATTGATATGCTGGAGTGGAGTCAGGGTCTGGGAGTTGGAGGATTGTTAGAACATCAAAAAGGGTACTCAAAAAACATATAATTTCATAAGGTCCTTTGTCAAATTGAAGAGTTATTGCTGCAGAACAGGTTTTGGAGACCTACTAGAGTCACTAGGTCTATTTGTGATTTTGATGTCTTGGGTTGTTTGGAACACAACCAATGCATGATTCTGCATGTTTTAGAGAATCTTAAGAGTTTTCAAATGTTTGATTGGGTTGGCAAAGCCTAGGATCAATAAAGTCTCTTTTGGTAGAAAATCAGGGAACTTGTCCCTAAAAGGAAATTTGGTCTTGGTTGGGATTGAGTCAATAAAGTGTTAGAAGTATCTTGAAACCTTTGAAGTCCCTCTATTACAGAGATTTTAAACTGGTCTGATAGAATCAGAGGCTAAATTGCTTAGGTGTAACATTTTGGTGTCTTGAAGTGGGTTGGGGCTTAAGACCAAGTTTCTTGCTGACCACTCTACATCACATTGTCTTGCATGAAATTAGTCATTCTGTATACACTGGTCTAGTGTTGTCAATAGACCCAAATAGTTCAAAGATACTCAAACCAATCAGATGTTTTATGGGGTGCATTTTTGTGTTAGGTAGAAAGGATTCTTCATACAAGTGAAAGTCTCGAACCTTTCCCCACTCCCAAAAAAATATCACTTGTACTGTTATGAGCAGTCAAGAGGACTAGACAGATACATTATAATATATGTAATTGCCACTTGAATGTATTGCTATTCAACCACATTTATGGGCCTGTTTGGACCACGGCACATAGTAGCATCTACAGAGAAGAATATCCCAGGTGTAACAAGCTCTAAGAATATACCAATAGTTCTAAGAAGTTCCCTAGCACACAGTAGCATCTACAGAGAAGAATATACAACATGAGGGCAGTCACTGTAAAGACAACATGATAATGTACACTCATTGTATGTGTACATTATCATGTTGTCTTTACAGTGACTATCCTCATTCAAGTGGCAATTACACAAGGGACAGTCACTGTGAGATGTCCTCATTTGTGACAAGGACAGTCACACATGAGGACATCTCACAGTCACTGTCCCTTGTGTAATTTCCACTTGAATGTATTGTTATTCAACCACATTTATGGGCCCGTTTGGACCATGACACACAGTAGCATCTACAGAGAAGAAGTTTGGTATGCAATGGTCTTGAAACCTCCTGAGAAATTCTTGGTATGCATTTGTGTGGTGCAAAAGCTTCATTGAAAGAGAAAAAGAAGAAAAGAATAGAAATGATTTTTTTTCTTTTTATGTCATATACTGTAACTAGCTACTTATAACTTGCAAAAATTATTATAACCATTTGAAATTGAAACTTAGTTTAATGTGAAACTGAGAACTGCTTTATTAGAGCTTTCTGTGATTTAGATTCAGACATCAAGAACATTGTTTGCCTAATATTGTGATTAATGTTTATTTATTAATATCTCATACTGAAAAACAATTGATAATTGTAGGGAAAACATCATTGGGGGTCTTTGAGGATCCACCAGAAGCCAAGGAGAAAATGTATTCAAATGCTAAAGATGGTGTAACAGTCCTTACAGCTGTTGAACCTTGTTGTGTAGATCATCTCCGATTCTCCAAGTTCAACAGTACTGTGGTATTCCTTTGGATACTTCTAATGGTAAATTTCAGACATCAAGTTCTTTTTGTATGAAACTACTACATTTGTAATCTGTAGTTTTAAACTTTTAGTTTATAAATGTTCATCAGCTTTAGTTCGTATGCTGCCATTTCAAGTATGATTAATGAAGTTACCTTTATCACAGGATGAAAGTGAGTAGTCAGCATACTGGTACAGAGCTGGCAGCATTGATACGGTGACTAGGGCATCGTTTAATGGTGGTATTGTGTTTTCCCGTGTTTAGGGCATCGGCCTTTTGAAGCATTGCCTTCATCTTTCTTAAGTCTGAGTTTTAAGTTTGTTTATTTCCATCCTAACTTGCTTTTCCCTCTTCGGTTTTGCAGTACTGTGAAGGTAGTCGCAAGTTAGGGCTGTTTCATTGCATACCCGAAACAATGAAGATGTTACGGTCCACAAAACATTTGTGCTTGAAAGATGAACAAATAAAATTAAACTTCTAAATAACCAAAGCCGCTAACAATAAATTCAACACAGATATGTCCTCATTTCTGGGTATTTTAGCTATGTAACAGCTGAATACCAGATTACATAATAATGACAAAAGAAAAATAAACCCAACGTACTCAGAAATTGTAGCTGTGATTTCACGGAGGGAATCTCTCTCGGCGCTGTTGAAAATACAAATGACAATGTTTCTCTACATTATCATGTTGTCTTTACAGTGACTGTCCCTTGTGTAATTGCCACTTGAAGGAGGACAATCACTGTAAAGACAACATGATAATGTACACTTACAGAATGAGGACAGTCACTCTAAAGACAACATGATAATGTACACTCACTGTAAGGATAGTCACAAATGAGGACATCTCACAGTGACTGTCCCTTGTGTAATTTCCACTTGAATGTATTGCTATTCAGCCACATTAATGCTTTTCTTCTTCAACAAATGAGCATAGTCACTCTAAAGACAACATGATAATGTACACTTACTGTGAGTGTACATTATCATGTTGTCTTTAGAGTGACTATCCTCATTTGTTTGAACTAACATATACATGAGTTAGAAGGATTTCTTTCATCCATTCTAAACCGTTTTGAATGAGTTTACTTTGATTTTGCTGTAACATAGAAGGCCTAATATTCATGGGATGACAATAACTAACTTGTATTATGAAGTACTGACATTGCATAGGCAAAGTTTTGTGGAAAACAGTGTGATCATAGGATAAACTGTGGGAAATTACCTTGAGTTGAATGCTAATGTATAGCAGTGAGTGATCTATCCAAGCAAGGGTGGATTGTTATAATGTGGAACATTGTATAATGTTTGTGAGATGGTGAATCATCCACTAATTTGGATTTGAAGGGTGTAGAATCGGGTGATTGAGAATGCCCTAGTTAAGAAGGGTTTAGAGCCAAGAATTGTGGGTTTGGGTGTTGCAGAGCCCTAGAGGCTAATTCCCTTTGGAATTGTTTGTTTCAAAGTGTAAGAAGACACTGTCCAGGGATTAGGAAGTGTTAGGTGGAATTTATCATATACTTCCTTTGAAATTTGGGTCATTTTTATACATTAAAACCAGAGGTACAGTCATAGAACAGGGTAGGGAAATTCACCAAAAAGTAATTGAAGATGGGTTTTTGTCAAATATAGTGGTGGGGACTACCCTGATGGACATGTATATAAAATGTGGAAGCATACAAAAGGCACACGATTTGTTTGCGGAAACAACTGAAGCAAGGCATGTGAAAGTCTCAGAATCTTGAATCCAAGTCAGTGAAAGCTTTGAAAACCAAATGCATCCTATTAAGTATTGTGGGGAAGCATTCTAAATAATCAAAGCTGCTAACAATAAATTCAACACAGATATGTCCTCATTTCTGGGTATTTTAGCTCTCTAACAGCTGAATACCAGATTACATAATAATGACAAAAGAAAAATAAACCCAACGTACTCAGAAATTGTAGCTGTGATTTCGTGGAGGGAACCTCTCTCAGCGCTGTTGAAAATACAAATGACAACGTTTCTCTACATTATCATGTTGTCTTTACAGTGACTGTCCCTTGTGTAATTGCCACTTGAAGGAGGACAGTCACTGTAAAGACAACATGATAATGTACACTTACAGAATGAGGACAGTCACTCTAAAGACAACATGATAATGTACACTCACTGTAAGGACAGTCACAAATGAGGACATCTCACAGTGACTGTCCCTTGTGTGATTGCCACTTGAATGTATTGCTATTTAGCCACATTAATGCTTTTCTTCTTCAACAAATGAGGATAGTCACTCTAAAGACAACATGATAATGTACACTCACAGTGAGTGTACATTATCATGTTGTCTTTAGAGTGACTATCCTCATTTGTTGAAGAAGAAAAGCATTAATGTGGCTGAATAGCAATACATTCAAGTGGAAATCACACAAGGGACAGTCACTGTGAGATGTCCTCATTTGTGACTGTCCTTACAGTGAGTGTACATTATCATGTTGTCTTTAGAGTGACTGTCCTCATTTGTTGAAGGAAAAAAGCATTAATGTGGCTGAATAGCAATACATTCAAGTGGCAATCACACAAGGGACAGTCACTGTGAGATATCCTCATTTGTGACTATCCTTACAGTGAGTGTACATTATCATGTTGTCTCCACTATAACATATATAGCCTGGAGCTTTCATAAAACCATTTTGATAAATAGTCTTGCACATTGCCTGTAAGACACAAACTTTCAGTGCCATAAAAATACACATTGTCCTCAATTAGTAATGTCTCAAATTTTGTACAGAACTTGTTATTTGAGTCTTATTTTCAGAACTGAAGCAAAAATTTCTCTAAAAAAGTCAAGATGATCGATCTAGCATAGATTTCAAAAACTGTAGGTAGTTTAACTAATGTGGATGCAATCATATTTTACCACTCTAAATGAACTAGTTTGCATGAAAATTTATATACAACCATCATTGCATTGTGGCTCTTTGTTAGAGACGTAGAATTTTGAAGTTTAAATTATTTTCACAATTTTATCATAACTTGGAGCATTTTTCATACTTAGCTGTGTCACTAGCTTAATGCATATTAATTATTTTGTCTTGTTTTTCTTGCATGGCAGGGAAGCAACAACAACATATAGGGCTGAAGCTTTAGAATTTCAAAAACAATTGAGGCATTTGCAGAATCGGTGTATTTGCTCAGTGGTCAAGCTTCATCTTTGATTCAAGGAAGATGAGCACGGGAGGAAGCAACATCTTCAACAAATGGACGAAATTGCTAGCAGGAATATGGAGGTATGAAGTAGAGAGATGCTTTGTAATAGAAGGAATCTGTCTTAAGCTAAGTTTGTGTTGGCTAAGAAAATCTCATTTCATAAAAACTTGAATGCCTCTTATGTATACAGTCCTATTTAGTGACACAATATTAGATTCGTAAAAGGTAAGTGTGTTATGAACATTTCTATATGTAACCTTGCAATATTTTCTACTAAGATTTTCACTCTTTAAGGATATTTTGTAAAGTTTATAAGGTCTAAAATTTATAGGCAGGTGTCTCACAACCAAATTATATTACCTTGGATTTTGGACCTATTTTTAGTTGCTTGAGTTGTTGTAGGGTTATAGCACATTATTTTATAGCAATATAAGTAGATGTGTGAAAATTTAATTTCGTTTGTCCTTGCTTGACAACTATTGCACTCAAATCCTGGATTGTGGATGAGTGGAGATGGGCGGATGTCTAGATCGTGGATGTCAAGCACTGGTACATCTATCCCATCATGACCATCTTCCTCTTCAAATTCTACCTCAGATGGAAGGCCGTCCTCTATCATAATGAAGTTGTGAAGTATGCAACATGCCAAAACAATATGTGTTTGTGTCTTGATTTGATAAGATGTCGCATGCTTCAATATAGGAAAACACTGCTTCAATATCCCAAATGTACGCTCTATTACATTCCTAAGCGAGGAGTGTCAATGATTAAACAACTTGTGTGAGGTGTTTATTGGGTTTGCTCTTGAAAACTCCTTTAGGTGGTAGCCTGTGCACCGATAAGGCGCGAGAAATCCTGGTACGTTAGGATATCCAACATCGACCAAATAATATTTACCTAAACAAAACAAAATGTCATTGTCATAACGTTGTCTTATTTTTCGTATGCTTCAATAATATAATCATATTTTACAAACCTGGGGGAACTACCAATGGATCAGCTCTAGATAGAGCTGAAGCTAGAACACGGCTATCTGCAGCAGACCCTTCCCAACCAGCAAGGATGTATTGAAACTTATAATCAAATGAACACACTCCCATAACATTTTGCGACAAGTTGCCTTTTCTATCATGATATTTAGCTTGCAAGTTGATATCCACAGTGATTGGTATATGGGATCCATCCATTGCTCCCACACAGTCCTGTACTCAAATAAATCATAGGTCTAATCAAACAATAATAGGATTAAAACTCTAAACAAACTTAAACCACTGAGAGATATACCTTGAAGTATGGATCAAAACGGGCCTTCCCAGTAATTTCCTGAGGAGTGTTTGGACTAGGGGGTATAAAATAATCCGAATGGAGCACCAAGATAGCCCTCAAGACCTTGTGGAAGTATCAGCTTACTATCTCTCTAGAGTGCCCAAAGTTATGGGCAATCTTACGATTCCTCAGATTATGGCCAAGAGTATGGAGGAACATGACTAATTGTTCTTCTAACATGAGGAATTCTGTATCTTTGATGCTTCCTTTTTGCCTTAGAATATTGGCTAGTTTAAAGAAAGATCATCTAGTCATGCGTATTTGGTCATGGCAATCCGTCTCATTGGAGTTGATAACATGCTTATAAAAAGGAATTGCATCTCTTGTGTGCTTACGCATTTTTTGACTACCTTCTTTTATACACTCCCCTATGGCCGTGACAAGGGTGGCAAGAACAACTACAATAACAGGCAGGAGTCTTCTCCTCCTCATAATCTCTCCTTCAATTTCAATATCATCATCATCATCATCATCAATATCATCAATGAGATCCATTGAATTACCTAAAAATACCAACAAAACAATCATGAAACAACATAAGAAAACACCCAACTATAATGCATAATCAGAGAATAGAGTTGCAAGTTCAGTATACAACATATGTTGACAAGAAAGTACCTTGTGTAATTTCACAAAATGAGAAGTTCTCACAGTGACTGTCCCTTGTGTAATTGCCACTTGAATGAGGACAGTCACTGTAAAGACAACATGATAATGTACAGTTGCAGTGAGTGTACATTATCATGTTGTCTTTAGAGTGACTGTCCTCATTTGTTGAAGAAGAAAAGCATTAATGTGGTTGAATAGAAATACATTCAAGTGGAAATTACACAAGGGACAGTCACTGTGAGATGTCCTCATTTGTGACTATCCTTACAGTGAGTGTACATTATCATGTTGTCTTTAGAGTGACTGTCCTCATTTGTTGAAGAAGAAAAGCATTAATGTGGTTGAATAGCAATACATTCAAGTGGCAATTACACAAGGGACAGTGGTGCAGGAGCACCTCCAACATTTAATCCATGGTCGAAGATAAAGGAGACTTCAAAGAACATCAAGGCTAAACAGGAGGATGGAATGCTTAATCAAGGACAACAGATCACTTGGTGGATCTTAGCACCTATAATGTTAGTAAAATATCGCAATTCTTCAATTAAATTGTAATGTCCTTAATAGGACTAAAAGACAAATTATAATGGACTAAGATTGTCCAAGCACTACAATTGGAGTCTAGAAGAGTTTAATGATCATAAAAGATCCAAATTAGTAAGTTAGTGGTCTTTTGTTTTAAAGAATTTAATAAATTGTAAGTTGGAATTTTGAACTTTCAAAATCCAACGGCTAGTTTTAGTTTGGTATGTGTTAAGTTTAAACATTCAACTCAACGAAAGTTGGTTGAAGATTAGTTCTTAGTTAGTTGTGTTTCGAGTTGTAACACTTGGTCGATAGTTGAATCTATTAGAAGAAGTTATATTAGAATCCTTTATATTTAGATAAAGGCTCTGTTACTAAACAGAGAGGAGATTGGTGTATTAATTTGTGCTTGACAAGCAATACAAGACTACTGTTTCTTGCAATTCGATTTCTATTTTGAAACTTTATTGGCTTGGTTTGAAATTGAAATGCTTTGACAGGGTTCTTTAATCATTTCATTTTCTTTTTTTATGTTTCCAAACATTGCAGTGAACCTGTGTGTACCATTTTGGGGAAACAGTGAGCAATAAAGCATCTAGTTTATGTAAACTAATTCATTTTGAATCTCATTTTGAATTGATCGAATTCCATATGCTCTGAGGGAGATTTGTTATCCTTCGAATTGCAGATTGATGAGTGTTACAATCTATTAAGTTTGCTGTCGCACAAGTTGTCTTGAAACAACATTCTATATCTTAGTTTTCTGTTACAGTAGAAGTTTAGGGGCGATTGAGGTCATTCCATGAATTGATAGGCCTAATTCATGGAATGACATTTTCTAACCTGTATTATATGATTCTAATCTAAATATATGCAGAACCGCGTGGGAGAACAGTGTGATCACAAACAAGAATAGTGGAAAACGGCATTGGAAGTGTGCTAAGGTGTAGCAGTGGGCGATCTGTCCAGATAAGGCATATGTTTAATGCTTGGGAATAGTATACAATGTTCATTTGATGGTGAATCTGCCACCAATTCATTGCAGGGTCGTGTGGAGACAGTAGATTGAGGAAGCCCTAGTTGACAGGGTTCGAAGACAACAAATTGGGGTTTTGTAGTTGTAGAGCATTTCTGTCTAATTCCTTTTGGAATTGAGCAATTGGAGACATAACTAGACACTATCCAGGAGTTGGGAGCCAGGAGATCTTTAACCCATACTTCCTTTGAAAATTTAGTAGATTTTAGTGCATTGAAACAGGGTAGCAGTGCCGAACAAGGGTGTTTGTCCAAAGCAACAGTATAAAAACTTTTGATATGTTGTTGAACTCCAAAGAGGGTATCCATAAATGTTGTTACCTCATCAAATGTTTTGAGAAAAGTTAGAATTATTCCCTTTTTAAGTCTGCTGTAGGGTTTAGACAGCCTGTTAAGCTTTTTGTGACTAGTTTGTGAGAACATTGGTGAAATGGGATATGGGAATTGAGTGAGAGTCTCAGAATCTTGAAACCAAGTAAAGTGAAGCCTTAAAACTCAAATCCATCCTTTAGGATAGCCTTGATAGTCAAGTTCTTGAAGTATTTAAGATTGTTGAATAAGCCCAAGTGTCTAACCTCTGAAATTTCTAAACCTACTTGTGCATTTGATACCACCACCCTTCCCTCTACATCAGACAGTCACTGTGAGATTCATTTGTGACTATCCTTACAATGAGTGTACATTATCATGTTGTCTTTAGAGTGACTGTCCTCATTTGTTGAAGAAGAAAAGCATTAATTTGGTTGAATAGCAATACATTCAAGTGGCAATTATACAAGGGACAGTCACTGTGAGATGTCCTCATGTGTGACTGTCCTTGTCACAAATGAGGACATCTCACAGTGACTGTCCCTTGTGTAATTGCCACTTGAATGAGGATAGTCACTGTAAAGACAACATGATAATGTACAGTTGCAGTGAGTGTACATTATCATGTTGTCTTTAGAGTGACTGTCCTCATTTGTTGAAGAAGAAAAGCATTAATGTGGTTGAATACCAATACATTGAAGTGGCAATTACACAAGGGATAGTCACTGTGAGATGTCCTCATTTGTGACTGTCCTTACAGTGAGTGTACATTATCATGTTGTCTTTAGAGTGACTATCCTCATTTGTTGAAGAAGAAAAGCATTAATTTGGTTGAATAGCAATACATTCAAGTGGCAATTACACAAGGGGCAGTCACTGTGAGATGTCCTCATGTGTGACTATCCTTGTCACAAATGAGGACATCTCACAGTGATTGTCCCTTGTGTAATTACCACTTGAATGAGGATAGTCACTGTAAAGACAACATGATAATGTACAGTTGCAATGAGTGTACATTATCATGTTGTCTTTAGAGTGACTGTCCTCATTTGTTGAAGAAGAAAAGCATTAATGTGGTTGAATAGCAATACATTCAAGTGGCAATTACAAAAGGGGCAGTCACTGTGAGATGTCCTCATGTGTGACTGTCCTTGTCAAAAATGAGGACATCTCATAGTGACTATCCCTTGTTGGTGCAGGGGCACCTATCAAGTCAACTAGGAACACCTTGGAACAAGATGGAACCAGAAGATCAAAGGCAACCCTACATGTCAACTGGGATATTTTAAGGCCAATAATGGCATATTGTAATGAACAATGTACTTTGCCAGTCAAGAGTCATAAAAGTCCTAGTAAGTCCTAGCTTTCATTTTAATGTTGTTTCAATGTGTTATTGAATTCTTCATTTTTGAATGATATTTTATGAACTAGAAAGGTTATTTACTGCATTCTACTCACTGTTGCATCAATTTTAATTCTATTTTGAAGAAGTACTTACGCCTGCTAACATATAACCTTTCAGTTTCTACTAATTTTCTGTAACAGTCAAAGGTTTTCTTTAAATAAATGAACCTTCCATGAATCCCAAGGGCCCAGACTTCATGGGAGGCTTGTTATTGACATGTAAAATAGAAATCTAACTTATTCTATGCAGCACTAGTGCGAGAAGGCTGATGATTTGTAGGAAATAGTGAAGTGTTCCTTGATGAAATGATGGGAATGGTGTAATAGCAGCATATTGGGCTGAATAAGAGGGTTGTATTATGAGTTGAGATGTCCTAGGGCATCAAAGAGAAGGTGTGTGAACAATTATTTGGTCTCCAAGGTTAGTGGAGATAGGTGTTTGGTGAAACCTTATGCACTCTGCTAACCACTTCTGCAGACCACTCTGCATCACTTGTGTAATTGCCACTTGAATGAGGACAGTCACTGTAAAGACAACATGATAATGTACAGTTGTAGTGAGTGTACATCATCATGTTGTCTTTAGAGTGACTATCCTCATTTGTTGAAGAAGAAAAGCATTAATGTGGTTGAATAGCAATACATTCAAGTGGCAATTACACAAGGGACAGTGACTGTGAGATGTCCTCATGTGTGACTGTCCTTGTCACAAATGAGGACATCTCACAGTGATTGTCCCTTGTGTAATTGCCACTTGAATAAGGACAGTCACTGTAAACACAACATGATAATGTACACTTACAGTGAGTGTACATTATCATGTTGTCTTTAGAGTGACTGTCCTCATTTGTTGAAGGAAAAAAGCATTAATGTGGTTCATTAGCAATGTATTAAATAATTTTAAAAAAAAAATTCTACCCAGAATCGTCGCAATTATGACGGCCCTCCCAAGAGATGCGACGGCGGCGCTGTATTGGCGATGCCTAGGCCCGTCGCAGTTGCTTCGGAGGACCGTCGCTATTGCGACGGTCCTCCCAAGACATGTGATGGTGGTTCCGTATTGGCGACACCCAGGCCCGTCGCAATTGCTTCGAAGGACTGTCGCAATTGTGACGCCCTGCCATCGCAATGCGACAGAGGCGCTGAATGGGTGAAGCAATGACATTGTGATGGCAGGGCATCACAATTGTGACGGAAACCCATAGACGTCGTGATTTGTGACTAAAAAATAGCGATGTCTATCACTGTCTGTATAGCGACACATAGCCGTCGCAATGGCGACACATAGCCGCGCAAAATGGCCCCAAAATTTATTAGTGTCAGTAGAAGTGAAGGCACAGTTCATACTAACCACTCGGTAGGTTTTGAACTCGGTAAATACTGGTGACTTGGTAGACATAATGTTACTCAGTTTACACTATCCTGCTCGGTTTGCACTATCTTGTTCGGTTTGCACTGTCTTGCTTGGTTTGCACTGTCTTGCTCGGTTTGCACTATTCTACTTGGTTTGCACTGTTCTGCTCGGTTTGCACTGTTCTGCTCGGTTTGCACTCAGAATGCAAATAAGTTTTGTCACTAGTGGCAATTCTACTTAATGCCAACAATCTCCCCCTTTGGCATTAGTGACAAAAACACTTATTGCCCAAAACTTATATACATGAATCATGCTGAGATTTATTTTTGATTTTTTTTTTTTTCAAAAAATTGTCTTTGTTATAGGGCTTTATACATTATCTCCCCCTTTCAATGTGCTAACTTTTTCTTCTATACAAATCTTCTTCTATACATATCTCCTTCTATACATATCTCCATCTATACATATCTCCCCCATTTTGACGATAATGCCAAAGGTGTATATACAAGTGATTTACAGAGAGAATCCAAAATTTGATAAAAAATCAGAATGTACCTTCATTATTAGTGCCATGGTTCTGTCCCAATTTCCTTGCAGAATCTTGCATGTTTGGATTACAATTTCAACTTCTGCAGAGAGTTTAATCATGTGATCTACTATAGAGAACTGATTGTCATGAATCAATGTTTTGGAATGTTCAATGTGCTTATACATTGTATTCATGATGGGCAGGATCATGTTCTGGATGTCTAGCAGTGTGGACCGGATCCTTGTGTCTTCTTTCAGTAGATCTGACTGCATATTTGATAGGTATGAGATTTTCATGTGATGAGTAGAGCTTGAACTTGGTTCAAGTTACAGCTTCTGTATGCTAATCTTCATATCCTCATCCATTTTATTCATTTTATCCTTGACATCCTTTGTGAACTCGGCAATATTGCACAGTCTGGCCAAAAGAGAGGTGACATTCGAATAGGTAGATTCAATGTTTGACAAATCTGAAGACAATTCCACTTGATTAATAGCTATGTGCTGAGCAATGTGCTTAAGCACTTTATTGTTGAATCTCTTCTCGGCTCTTTCAACTAACTTTTCTGTCCCAGATGAATCCTCATTGTATTTATTTACTGCTTCTGCTAATTGTAGCAAAACATGTTGAGAGGAGTCTACTTTAATACCTAATGCATCAGACAAAATGTCTTTAGCATCCTTAATGATTTAATATTTCTTGTCTCTCTCCTCTTTAAGCTTCTTTTGCTTTGCTTTCCTTTGGAGGATTTCACCTATATTTTGCATTTGGTCCCCTGATAGATTTACAAAATCTAATGTTGGAATCTCTATTTCTTCATCTAGGTCTATATCCTCTACTATATTCTTACCCAAAAATTTTATACTCGGTTGAGCCTTAGGCTTATCTGTACTTAATGCCTTAGTAGTAGTGACAATAGACATAGTAGGACTGGCTATAGAGATTGGCATACTGTCTACTGGAGAACTTAAAATATTTACACTTGTAGAATCAAAAACTGGAATACTTACTGCTGGAAAACTTGATGAAGTGGGAGACTGCAACTTGGTAGAAGAAATGGTGGTTGCTTCTGTTGTTGCTATAGGTGATTGGACAAAAGTTGAAGTTGTCACAACCATGCTTGAAGGTGTCTCCGGGCTAGATGTAGAAACTTTTACTGGAGAGGTAGGAAGTGATGCAATGACTTCTGCTGCTATCCTCATAGTATCATCTACCTTAGTGGCTTCTTCTTGTTCATCACTGTCATCTTCAATATCTTTTATTATTACTGTTTCAATACTCGGTTGGTGAAGATGGTATATGTTCTTCCATGTGGCATTTGCAGCCTTCACAACTGATTCAATATTGTTGATCAGAATCAAACAAGTATTGAACTTTAGTGTCATCTTATTTTCATTTTCCTTTAATGCCTTCTTTATTTCATCATTTTTCAAGCTCGGCATTAACTGTCTCATGGTTTGATCAAATATGTCTATTACAGTTTGCTTTGCATTGCTCCATCTCATTTTTATTGGATCTAATAAGACTGCTGGAACTTGTGGGGCTAATTCATCAGGAGAGTATTTCCACTGTCCCATCTTTTCAATAACAGCATCTTCTATTTCCTTCTATTCTGTTTCTGATCTGGTTTCATATTTAAAAGATTTTATGTTACTTACTCCAGATCCTGATCCGTCTCTAAAAAGTTTGATCCTCTCTTGAAAGTTTAGAGGAGGCCTGTTGAATACTATATCTTTGTCTGCCTTGTCTACCTTGTTTTCCTTACCTCTTGCACTTCTCCTTGTAAATACAGCAGTGGGAGGCTTAGGTGCCTTAGTGATGAATACCTTTCCTTTCTTCTTTGCAGGTTCTGGTTCCTCTATTTTCTCATCCTTTTCCTCTTCTTCTTCATTGTTTTCTTCTTTGTCCTCAGTTAGCATTTGCATTTTGGCTATCCTCTTCTTTCCTTTGTTTACCGCCTATGGAAGCTTTATGCTTAATTCAATTCTCACCTTTGCTTCATCATATGTTCCAAAATATGGAGCTTTGGGATTAACAGGCTGATTAAGAAGGGCTTCAATGATATTCTTGGTTTCATCAATATTTACCTCATAAGGAAGAGGTTTTACATATACAATCCTCGGTTTAGCTACTTGAATATATACATTGTCACAGTCTACCATGAAACAAATGTCATCCTTATAATCTTCCACCAACTTCTGTGGAATCTGGAATCTGTCATTCATTTTCTCTTTGAAAGACTCAAAATAACTATCCATGACACTTTCAAAATTTTCACCCATTTCTGAGATGTATTCATTTATCTCATAAAGGACTGGCACATCTTTTCTCCATACAACTTTTCCTTTGGAAGGGAAGAATTTCTGAACATAGAAGAATAAATAGACCAGTAGAGATCCAAACTTACATGGATTATTTTTGGAAGTTTGAATGCTTTCCATGTTCTTGTTAAACTGTTTTAACAATAAATCTGCAAGGTCAAATGATAAGTTATTCTTGACCACTTTGTATGCTAGGTCAATAGCTTCACAGGAGACACTATTCTGTCGACTTGAACTTTATATTTTATGGGCAATTATGTGTGTACCAAACTTTAGTTCAGCATCGGTAATGCTGCTAACTTTCATGCCTCTACCATCCCACTCGGCTAGGGTTTTCTTCTCCAGTTCCGACCGACCTAGGGTTTTGGTAGTTTTTGCTTTGTTCAACATGGGAAGACCGGTGATTTGATGAATCATCTTCTTGGTGATCTCTATGGGTTGCTCAAGCCAAATCTTTCCATCATGTATATGGCTGAGAATGTATCTAACCATTTCTCCCAAAAGTTTCAAGGTAAATGTGCAATGTGAACTAATCCCTTATCTTCCAGATGTTTGTGCTCAGGTTTTAGAATACCATCCACACACAGTTCTTCACGCACAATATCTAGCTCTAGGTTTCCCATTTCTTGAATTGCATAGTTGAAATGATTGCGAATGTCATTAATAAGTAGTACCTTAGGAGGAATCTGAGATTGAGCTCTGTTCAGGTCTAGGGCTGCTGCAATTGCGGGCATGATATTGAAATCTGGTGCTCTCCATTCCCCTTGGACTAACATTTCTGATCCTTTCTTTGCTGAAGTGCTGGATGATGCCATGGTAGCTCACAGAAAATTCTTTTTGCAAAAGTATTTGAATCGTTGGATTGTTCTTGAAATTTTCTGCTCTCAAAGTGCTTAAAGTTTGCGGTGAAGAATGAGTTTGATTTCTTGCCTTTTGTTTACAACTCTATCATTAATGCTCAGTACAAATTAGGGTATGAATTCTGACAGACTGTCACCCACTAAGAATTAATTGCTCGGTAAAGACTTCGCAACTCGGTGAACTCAAGAATTCATATTGCTCCGACCTCTCTTGGTAAAGACTGGTACCGACCTTGCTTGGTAAAGACTGATACTGACCTTCCTGTGATCTTACTGCATCTTGTATGCTGATTTAGATCTTTCTTTTAATTCGGTTCTGGAACTGCTTGAAGTTTGTCTATGAGAATACAGTTCCAGTGCTTTCTTGGAAATTTAGTTTGAGTCGGTAGAGCCACCCATTCCATTACTTGGACTGGTTTGCTCGGTAGATTTAGGAATCCACTTTTGTCTTACCTGTTTCCTGACCTTAGTTGCTTCATTCTTCTTTCCATCTTCAACTTCACTAGCATTCATGTAGTTTCTAGCTATGTGACCGAGTTTAGTGCATTTGAAGCATCTTATGGTAGTATCTCTTTTCCTTAGATGATGTTTTATGCAGTTCATGCCAATGTGTCCATATTCTCCACAGTAATGACATCTACACTAGGTGTTGTAGTCCCATCCAAACATTGCTTTCATAATTTGTTCTGCTGGATTGAATGTTTTGGATCTGCACTCGGATGCTTTGTGACCTTGTTTGTTGCATTTGTGACAATTACCTCTGAATCTTGGTTTTTCCCTGCATTCATTTGCTTTGTGACCATGTTGATTGTAGTTGTAGCATTTTCCATTGAATTCTACTTTTTCATTGCTCCAACATTTATTTGAAGTATGTCCTATTTTACCACAGTGATTACAAGTAGGTTTCTGATTTCTTTGAGTACCTTGCTTAGAAGATTCACCTTCTCCTTTGTATCCAAGTCCTGCTTTTCCTTTCTGCCTATGAAGATTTCGCTCATACAGCTGATTCAAGTCTTCTTGGCTTTTTAGCATTCCTTCATTGATTTGTTTTTCCTGCAGAGACCCATTCTTTTCTAGGAGTTCTTTGACAACATTGTTTGCTTCATCTGAGCTATTTGAGGGAAAAAGATCTTCAATCTTTTCTTCAATGTAATTTTGATCATTCATCTAATTTGCAAGTTCCTTCCTTCTTCTTAGGGATTGGGAAAGATGCTCTTTTGCTTCTTTAAGTTTAGCTATGGCCATTTTCAGATCTAGCTTTTCATTTTCAATCACCTTTTTCAATTTGAATACCTCCATTGTCCTGGATCTTTGCTCAAGCTAGTTAAGCTTTATCTTGAGAACCAACTCTACTCTGATACCAATTGTTGGAAATATTCAAGAATTAACCGAGTTACTAAGAGGGGAGGGGTGAATCAGGAACTCCAAATTTTCTTACAATTATAGATGTATTAACATATAATTCACTTTTTCTTTATGCATATAGAAAGCATGAAACTTAAAAGCATTCACAACAATGATACATAGATTTGGTTACCCAGAAACCTTCCAAAAAGAAAGTAAAACTGGGGTGGGGATGAAACCCACAAAGCTTTAGTACTGCAGAATAAAGTTGGCCGGTTAAGGCTTACAATTTGATCACTTCTGATGATCTGCCCTGCTAGGAGCAATAAGGATTGCTAAATCCACCCTGTTAAAGGATTTACAAACATACAATGAAGTATGCACTCGGTAAAGAGATTTTACAAAAGACTGTTAAGTCTACCTGGTTAAAGGATTTTAGTATTGATTCACCTGTTAGGATGAAACAGTAGATCTCTTGCTTTGCAACTGGATTGCTGATTGAGATTCGCTGATGTACTGATCACCTTCTGTGATGAATTTATCTTTGTTGTTCCCTATACTGCTGTAGCCCTTTGTAATTCGCTTATCTCTACCTTTCTTTCTTTTTCACATTCATACTCATTTTATTTTATCTTGACATTTTTACAACATTGTTTATATACAAGTCTAAACAATTAATTACAATTACAAAGTCAGCTTGACAAATAAACATAAGTGCCACTAAGTCGGCCCAAGTATGGTTACACGGTTCCTGCAAACTAACTCAGTGACTTTCTGATACTCAACGTCCACTGCATTACTCAGCATCGTCATGCACTCGGTAGAAGTGAAGGCACGGTTCATACTAACCACTCGGTAGGTTTTGAACTCGGTAAATACTGGTGACTCGGTAGACATAATGTTACTCGGTTTACACTGTCCTGCTCGGTTTGCACTGTCTTGTTCGGTTTGCACTGTCTTGCTCAATTTGCACTATCTTTCTCGGTTTGCACTGTCTTGCTCGGTTTGCACTGTTCTACTCGGTTTGCACTGTTCTACTTAGTTTGCACTGTTCTGCTCGGTTTGCACTGTTCTGCTCGGTTTGCACTGTTCTACTCAGTTTGCACTGTTCTGCTCGGTTTGCACTCAGAATGCAAATAAGTGTTGTCACTAGTGGAAATTCTGCTTAATGCCAACAATTCTTTCTCTTTTTCCATATACTAATTCAAAAGAAGAGAAACCAATAGACCTTTTAATTGTCACCCTATCTACCCATACAACCATGTTCAACTTGGAGTTCCATGCCTTTTGATAATTTTAAGGATATTCTTATTGCTAGACTCTACCTATCCATTCCCTTTTTGTATATACATCTTCTCACAATCTAAAAACTCTCCATCATTGATTCTCATCAATGTACGAATAAAATTGTGAGAAAATGCTTAATCCCTAATTCAATCTTTGACAAATAAAATTGTGACAGAACACTTAAAGAATATGGAAAGCTCACAATGTTTAGAGACACACTTGACTCCAAGTGCCATGTACAACAAAAATAATTTGTCCAATTTGGATAGTAAGTCTAATTTAATTTGTCTATGGACTAAGACCTTAAATTATTGAGCTTCTCTTTGTTTCAAGAACAATTTAAAATTCTCTACTTAATAGGGCCAACCACGTGAAGGTGGAAGCTCATCTGGCCCCTCCTACGAGCCTCTTATGACCCTTTATGACATTTTAAGACCTCTAAGATGTATTCTTAGGGATTGTAAAGGGTCGTAAAGGGTCATAAGGGGTCCTAGGACACAATGGCTGAGAAACATAAATGTAGGCATCATGGTCACAATTTTTTGGAGACAACATAATTGAGTGGTATACCCAGACGATGCAAAGCAATGACTACTCCTCTAGTTCCAAGTTGACACTACGGGATCCAAAAACCATAGATAAGGAATACATTTAGAGAGCAAAGGAGGGCCATAATGACCAAAATAATATAGGACAAACCTCAAGTTAAATGAGGCAACTGCAAACATTTTAATAGATTTTCATTATTAAATAATAAAATTTGCATATACTAGTGTTCTAAGCCCCCTCATTATATGATTTATTATTGTGAGCCCCCTCTAACTTACACATCTAGAAAATGAAACTAAAACCTATTAGGATTGAGACAAACCTTATAAAAAAACAACTGCTAAGAAGGATCTCTTTCCAACATCTGCTAAATACAAGGTACATGGATTTCTTACCACTCTTTCTAGAAATAATATATATTTGTTTCAAGGGACACTCATGAAATTAGGAAAAACCTTGTGACTATAACGTGTAGTAGCCCTCTTACTTCTAAAAGTCACAGTGACCAGAAGGGATAAAAATAGTCGTGCGTATAGTTGCCTCTTGGATTAATTCTTTCCTAAATTCTTCACGTCTATATATGTCTAGCATCCCATTCAAACAAATATATAGGTTTTGATTTAAGCTTATTTACTTTGCATTGATGGATGATTTTAGGATAGTTTTTAAAGCACATTCTCTATAGTACTTTCTACTTTTGCTTTTATTTTAGGGCCCCTAGATTGCAGATTTTAAAGATTTTGCAGACATTGTTCTTACCTGCACTTACACAACTTCAGATGTTCTTAGATGCACCTTTATGTTAATGAAGTTCTCTCTTGCATATAGAATTTGAAGTGAACAATTAATTGATGCCTTAAGAAGAATTATATAATAGTGGATATGTGAAGATTGATGTTGCACTTAAAAGAATCATGCAACTTTAGTTTAGATTTAAAATTCCAGTTTCACCACCATTCACCTCTCCTTGGCATAAAATGCACTAGATTATTTGGTTTTTTGTAATCAGATAGTTCTTTTTTTTAATTATGTTAAGGGGGCTCCTTTATGTAGCAAATAAATCAATGCATTTCGACTCTAGGTTTCAATGAGTTAGCATGCAATAAAAAGCAGTTCATATACTATTCAAACTGTTGTTACAAGCAGTGAAGTATATGGTTTTCCACCATAGTTTTCTAAACAACATTGTTTTAAACATGTGCTTAGCTTGCATATTGTAAGTTATAATTTTCATTTTTATAGATTTGAAATAAAGATCATTTTTTTTCCTACCCTCCAAAATAGAGGACCCCCTATTCTGAAATAGAGTATTGTTATTTGAATTATGTGTGTTGTTGTTGGTGATTATTTAATTGCATTATTTTCTTTTTTATTTATTTTTCTTTTCTTTCTTGTTGTTTCTTTTCCATTTCTATAATATGGACATGTACTTTTCTTTGAGCAGTGTGCTTTATGTTGTGGAGCCCTATGTATTAATGTAATGGCAATATTTCTGGTAGGAAGGGATTGATTGTAGCCCCGTGTTTCCTTAGGTAAACATTTATATGTTTCTATTTTGTTCTTAGAAACACCTGAATCTGGGTCCAGTCTGAACCTTTCTTTTATCAATCTAAAGATACATCTAAAGATATTAGATACATCCATATGAGATAGACCACTATGTGTCCAAACCTCAAAGTGGAGCCATGTGTGTCTTTTATCAATATTACTGTGTCTATGGGTCCTTAGTTTTAAATTCTATACTTTACTCAACACATTTCTTGATTAGTTAAATATTGATATATGTACACTAACATTAATTAGGTTTGAGTATGTCTTAGTTAGCAATATGGTTCCCAGTAATTATGGCTAAGAATGACTTAGCTTCATTTAGTATATCATGGATTTCAATTTTTTTCATGAAATTTGATAAACACCAACTCATCATGTGATTTGATCAATGCAAATTGATCTGATAAGTAACAATACTTTCTATTCACTTTTTAAATAGTTGTCTCTACATTTCCTTGTTCTCTTATGCTATTACACATACATACATTCTCCAATTTATGGCCCGACATATTGCAGCTTGGTAATTTGAACTTGGGCCACTCTTTTTACCAATGCATCTTCTCAACATTACACCACATCCCTTTGTTGGATAGAGTCTGATTTATAACAAAATTTCCTAGTGAACACTGGGTTTAAAAAGTCTTCCATGCTATGTTTCAGGATAAGCTACAAACCCTTTCTAGTACCTCATCAAGGTACATTAAATCACTATATGATAACATAAACAAGTAGGTGGAGGCATTGCAACATTTGCAGTTATTTATATGTTCAGCTTTTGATTTTCTGCATAGATATTTTGATAAAGTTATTGCATTTCCATTGTTTTCATTCCCTTCATTTTGAAGTTTGTAGCACATTAGTAAATAAATAAAATTATTGCATATGCTGTACGTTTTGACAAACAATCCACCATCAATCTAATCCAATCACTTTCTCTTTTGAATGTCAGCTTGTAGAAAGGCATTGGACTACTATGGACTCATCAAATTCCTTGTGATTTTTTTGTTTCTGTTTACTACCCTTGACAAATTAATGTGCTTCATGCTCTATATACTCATTTTTCTCTTGTAAGCTTTGTTCTTTTGTATACATATGCATGATCAAGGCAATCACAGTTTATTCCTGTTGTTGCATTCAACAAATAAGAATACAAAGTTACAAACCTATAATGATCCATACACATAGTATATGTTAATATAGTTGTAACATATTGGCTCACTAAGACATTTAAATACATGAAATTCTAGCTACTAATCTCCATATACCAAATTTAACAAAACATCATTGGTTGTCCAAATAAATATTTCCTTTTTGCAACCTTTTTTTATGTGAAATATTTGAACTCACTTCTACAATTTTTATATGTGTTAGTCTCCTTGTTTATGTCAGCTCGATATTTAATTCAATCTACTAGCTTTATGCTTCCTACCAATTTTCATTTTTTCTCTTGATCTACAGTTTCACATTAGCTGATCAATACGAGGAAACAAAAAGAAAGAAGCAACTCTATTTTACTGATATCAAAATAAGTTTGGGTATGTCACGTTACTTACCCACCCTCTTTTTATATGCTTCAATTTAGATTTTTATCTTCCCTCATTTAAGCTAGAAATTTGTTTCTTGATAATTTAAAGTTTTTCTCTTGTACAGTTTCACACTAGCCGATAAAAAAGGATGAAACACATGCTACATTGATACTCATACACCATTTCCTTATTTGTTCAATTACATTTCAAGACTGTGGTTTATTTTTTGTAGAGGTCCTACAAAGAGTACAATACACCAATAATTTACATTCAAATCATCCACAATGAATTTTGTAATATACTAGACTTCCTTCTACAATTAAGAATTCTTGTAGGACACTTGAATACAATTCCTTTTTTTATGTTAAGGTTTCATTATACTTTCAAATAAATTACCTATCAGTGTATCCCTTGCACCTTCTTTCGGTGCAAGTGCTAGTGTAGTTTTTAATTATAACAAAAGTTCAATAATGGTTTTAGATGTTAACTATGACAATCTCTTGGTTTTAGGCAATGCAGAAGGAGACGCCTAGTTCAATATGAAATCTCAATTCATATGCATAGGATATTAGGTGGATCTGAAAGATGCAATAGGTTTGCATTTGATAGAGGTCTTTAATTGCTTATTTTAAGTTATAGATCATTGCAAACATTATAATTTTTACCTATTAAAAAAATGTAAACGTGTTGAGTCTTCTCAGCTCCACCTGCTATCCATGCATATTCTGGTTGTGTTGCATCTACATTCTCAATTCAGAGTGGGAAAATCTTATTTTCGATGTGAGGGAGAGAAGCCAAACACATAAAGAACATGTAAATAAACATGATAGATGAAAAACATAAATGTAGATATCACAACAGCTGAAAAAAATAAATGTAGATATCATGGTCACAATTTTTTGGAGACACAACATAATTGAATGCTATACCCAGATGATGCAACACAACCACTACTCCTCCAGTTCTAAGTTGACACTACAGGATCCAAAAACCATAGATAATGAATAAATTTAGAGAGCGGAGGAGGGTCATAATGACCAAAATAATATAGGGTTCCTATATTATTTTAGTCATTATTTCCCTCCTCCTACGCTCTCTAAATTTATTCCTTATCTTTGGTTTTTAGATCCCATAGTGTCAAATTAGAACTGGAGGAGTAGTGGTTGTGTTGCATTGTCTGGGTATAGCATTCAATTATGTTGTGTCTCCAAACAATTGTGACCATGATGCCTACATTTATGTTTCTCATTTGTTGTGTCATAGGACCCCTTATGACATTTATGACCCTTTACAATCCCTAAGAATACATCTTAGAGGTCTTAAAGTGTCGTAAAGGGTCATAAGAGGATCCTAGGAGGGGCCAGATGAGCTTCCACCTTCACGTGGTTGGCCCTGTTAAGTAGATAATGTTAAACTATTCTTGAAACAAAGAGAAGCTCAATAATTTAAGGTCTCACTCCACGTATGACAAATATATATATATATTTTAAAAATAGTGTGAACTATCATAATTACGATGGTAACCATAGAATAACCGACAACAAAAAACTACAAACGATGGCTATCTATTAGAAATATCTAACAAATAGCTGTCACATGTACAACATGTCCATCACATGTCCGTCGAAATGGCAACAACAACAAATAGATCTAACGACATGTTCACCATGTTGGCAGGCCCTCTTCAGATGCATATTATGACAGCCATAGTCATCATAATTACGAATCCTATCCTAACCATTGGTGTTTTCAACTACAAACTCTAACGACGGGTGGTGTCTTCATTGATGGGATATTGTTGGAATTCTGACATCCTACTGTCGGAAAAAGGACTCAAATGTACTAGTGACTAAAATTCTCTTCAAATGTTCCAAATTTGGGACTCTTAGAATCTAATCTACATTTAGTAATCTGCATGCATATCCTTTAGCTTCCTCTTCAGATATCTCATATTCTAGAGGATCTACAAATTCTGTCATTAGTTCTACTGCTTCAATATAGGTGAAATATGTGTCCACTAAGAAATATATTTCATTTTTGTACTTTTGAACTATAGAGGGTGAAATTATTTATCTCTTCTTCATCTCATTCTGAAAAGTTTTAATAACAATTGTGGAGCTCTCATTTACTTTATCAATAGGATGTTTGGGATATACATTGTTAATTCTATCCATTGAATTTCTGCCATCATTCCAATCATCTCCTATAGTATAAGGGAATCTTCTCAAAAGATGGAAAAACATATAGGTGATTAGGGATTAAAATCTAAATTGGAAATTCTTTGTTTTCTTGATCTTCTCAAGATTCTCAATCAATTGAATTCTCATAATTTCACACATGTCAACTTCAACTCTATCAATGCACATAAGATAAGCTTCTTGCACCATACCTATTGCCATGTCATCATCTCTAGAACTTACACATAACTTTGTAGTTAAAATATTGCTCACATACCTCACGTCATCTTGTTCAATCTTGCTAATCACTATGCTTCTTCCTTTATACAAAGAATTGACTTGTTAACTAAAATTATTTTCTTCACATTCTTTTCATTTAAAGGAATTTTACCTTTCTTATACAATCATGTTACCTCATTTATTAAATCTACTATTATATCTATCACTCTATCATCCAACCAAAACTTTCCATTATGGATTCTACTCAAAATGATATTAGTATAACATTCATCATTTTGAAATTCATAGTGAAATATATACTTGATAATATCCATTTGACCTAAATATTCATATCCTTATTTGTAGCTCATGTCATTTTTTTATATATTGTAATATTCCATAGACAAACTATTGTCTCCTATTGTCTCAAACTTACACTTCAAATATCCTTTTACATCTTCTAAATGTAAAACATCGTCAAGAATGGTCGAAAAAGCTAAACTAGGGTCTTCTTTAAAGGGTTCTATTGATTCCTTTTTCACCTTAGGTCTAGGTGTGTCTATGATGTTGTGTATTAAGGATAAATCCATGATTACACTGAAACTTAACTTCTTTAACAACAAATTCTTAGTAAAGTACCTCACAATCATGATTTAGGGCTTTCATGTAGATTTGGCAAAGAATCTATCTCCAAATCTTACAAACTACTTTCAATCTCCACCGGATAGCTCTCTATGACTCTTGTAAATACTTGAATGATCAAATAATGTCAATAATCCACTTTTATCTTTCAAATCTTTCAAGACATTGTTGTCGCAATAATTTCATAAGTGTATACATGCCAAAAGTTATTCCTGGTTACTTGTAAAACTTCTTTCTTCGTGTGTAACTGCATATATGTTCATAAATTCATGCGCTCTTAACCATAGCTTCCTTATATCATATCCTATCTTGTATTAACTTCAGACTTAGCTTAACTAAACTTCTTCTAAACTCTATGCTATTATGATGCTTATACTAATACATAATTCATGAAATTTGATGCTTAATTATTTTGAGATGAGTTTGGAATTGATTCAAACTTACTTGCAAATACTTCACATGTCTAATTTCCTGATATACTGAGTGTGCTTGCTTGATCTGTAGGTTTGACAAACTCAACTTCTTCTAAGTTACTACAATTTTATTTATGACTATTGTTGGTATTCATATTTCTTCCGGTGTAGTTTATATTTCTTCTAGGATTAGGATTTCTCATGTTGTTCATTCTGCAATACCTCATTGTGTGACCCATGTTACTACATATCTAAAAAACTATAACATTGTTTCCATATCTTGGTCCTGACTGACTGATTTGTGATCTGCAATTTCTGGTAATATGTCCAAAATTGTTGTATCTATAACACACAACTCCATTTCTTATGTTTTTTATTGCTCCAATAGGTCTTTTATCTATAGGGTTAGTGTTTCTAAACATTCTACTATTACCATTATCATTAGATCTAGTTTTCTTACAATCAATAGCTCTATGCCCAAAACATGACAATTATAACAATAACCAGAGATAGGTTTGAATTTCTTACCTGTACAATCTCTTTTCATGTGTCCAAAAGAATTGTATGAAAAACATCTACCTTTGAATTCTCTTCACATCTCTTTAGGTGGTTCATTTTTCTTATGTGGGTTAGGAAAATTTTCAGATTTGTTAGACTTGTCTAGTTTCTTTTCTTCTTTGTTCTCAGGTTGTTTACTTTCTGGATCTCATTCTTTGCATTCTTCAATCTTCTTTGGGAATTTGTTTTCAAAGTATCCAAGACCAGTTTTTTCATAAAAGGGTTTTTTATAATAAATTTGTTCATCAATTTTTTCACTACTAGAATATAGGTTCTCAAGATGTTGTTTAGATTGAGTTAGTTCTCCTTTCACAATTGTGTTGTATTTCACAAGTTCAGCATATTGCAATTTTGTAGTCTCAAATTTTGATGTCACTTTGGTAAGTTTAGATCTTAGATCTATAATTTTAGACTTTAGATTTGATTCATCTTTGCTGTTATCATCTTTCAAGCTTAGCTTTAGGTCTACAATCTTTAGTTCATGTTTCAAGATTTCATTCTCCTTCTTCAGTTTTGAAACTGCATCGCTGTCCTTGACTTGACTTGTAGGTTCTTTCTTTGATTTTAGATCTTCTATATATTTTTTTAGTTTCTCATTGTAGTCTTTCACACTATCATATTTGTTTGTTAGTGTATCTCTTTCTTCAATAAGAATGTCAATCTGTTCAAGAGCTTCATCAATATTTTTCTGCAATTGATCCATATCCATAGAGATCTTACTCAAGCTGTTAGGCCTTCTCTGAATAACTTTGTTTTGAGTAACTAGGCTCTGATACTAATTGTTAGAAATAGGAAATATTGAGAAGGGGGGGGGGGTGAATTGAAGTATTTCACAAAATTTTACTTTTTCCCACTTATGGATATATGGAATTAAATTTTAGCTTGCATAAGAAACTAAATTGAATAAACTGAATAATAAGCACAACAATAAAATGAAAGAACTCATAACACCATATTTGTTCTCAAGGAAACCTTGGCCAAGGGAAAACCCTGGTGGGGATGATACCCACAAATGATTCACTAATCAAAAGTATCTATTTAAAGATATTGACCCTTTTAGGAGTCTATTACATCTATATAGTGTCTCTATCTTGGTTAAAGGACTTTAGGTCTTGTTAGAAGCCTCAACCTTGTTAAGAGTTGTTATTACAAAACATGAATATATGCAAGATGATCTCACTTCCCAAACATGCACTAGTATATTTTGCACCATTTTTCAATGCACTATTGGTCGAAGTTTCTACCCAACTCAGTCGAATAGTCAACCAACTAGTTCGTCGCTATTATCTACATCAAAATATCGATCCATTATTACAATCGTAGAATAATCGATGCCAATATTGGTTGAAAATGATGAAAATCTAGGATGAAAATAACATTGGAAAATGTTCGTATATTGGTCGATCTTTCGACCAATATAGATTAATATTGGTCGAAAACTTTGGTCACTCCAACGAGGATGCAAAACTCACGATAGTTATATTTTGACCACATTTGGTCGAAATATTTAGTGGCTTTGACCAGGATACCAAACCCATGACACCACATTTTGACACAACATGGTTGGATTTTAGACCAAACTAGGCCAGACTTGCGACAAATGTGGGTCAAAATTTTGATGCAACGTGGAGTGTTTAAAAAAAATTGAAGATAAATATCCAGACTAATCACCAACGACATCCTAATCGATGATTAGTCTAGATATTTATCTTCAAGTGTCCACACTCATTCTACTGCTTGTTGCCAACGGGTCCCTGCTCATTCTATTTTCTAGACTGCTTTGGGCTCTAGCAATCCATTTGCTCTACTCTGCATGAAACTGTGGGTTTTTTCATTTTGTTTGAACTATTTGAGAGATAGGCTCTGACTGGTGATCCATGAATTGGCAGAGCTTCCTCTTAGACACCAAAAACTCTTCAAATCTATTGGTTTGAAGCCACCAAAGGGTATTCTTCTCTATGGGCCTCCTGGTTCTAGGAAAACTTTAATTGCTAGGGTAGTGGAAAATGAAACCGGTGCCTTCTTTTTCTGTATCGATGGACCTGAGATCATGTCAAAGTTAGCTAGAGAAAGTGAAAGCAATCTTCGGAAGGCTTTTGAGGAGGCTAAGAAGAATGCCCCATCCATTATACTTATTGATGAGATATTACAAAGATTTGTTAGCAGGCTTGCAAGTATGCTATTAAAGAAAATAGTGAGAAGGTGAGTTTCAATTGTGGCAGCTTTTGCAAACTATATTTGGTTATGAATTTCTTAATGGTTTTTTTTGAATTGGTTTGTTAGAATTTTGCATTTTTTGATTCAATTTTCCTCAACTTGTATCTTATTATTTCAATATGTCATGATCTCTTTCCTCTTCACTTTTACAGGATAATATTGAATGTGAAAGAAAAAGAAGTGAGAACTCTGAGGCAATGGATGAGGATGATAGTGATGAGGTAGCTGAAATAAAGGTTGCTCATTTTGAGGAGTCAATGAAATATGCTTGAAGAAGTGTCAAGGATGCTGATATTCAGAAGTATCAAGCCTTTGCACAAACACTACAACAATCTCAAGGCTTTGGTTTTGAATTTTGATTTCCTAGTGCTTCTGTTGGTGCTTCAGATGTATTTGCTATAGTAGATAATAAAGATGATGATGACTTATATAGTTAGGAAACTTAGTACACAATTGTCATCTTAATGAAGTGACAAATGTGTCTATTCTAGCAGGGACCTTCCGCTAACAAATAGCCAATGCTATTCAATTTGGCTCTGACTTTTTCTTGTATGAGTTTTATCTGTTCATATGTTTGAAACTTTATTTAGTTTATCAACCCTTTATCCGAGGACTTACTAACTTGTAAGTCTTTAGAGAAATATTAACTATGGCAAGGAAATTTAGCTATGGAAACTTTTTCTCAAGTGGTAGATAATGCTATGAAAACCTTTCTTTTAAAAAAAAAAATCCTGCTGGAAAATGTTCTATACTAAATCAATTCTACAACAAAGAAAGTCTAGTTCAACTAATTCTGACTAGTGATCCGTGAATTGGTAGAGATTCCTCTTAGACACCCACAACTCTTCAAATCTATTGGTGTGAAGCCCCCAAAGGGTATTCTGCTCTATGGGCCTCTTGGTTCTGGGAAAACTTTAATTGCTAGGGTAGTGGCAAATGAAACCGGTGCCTTCTATTTCTTTATCAATGGACTTGAGATCAAGTCAAAGTTGGTTGGAGAAAGTGAAAGAAATCTCCAGAAGGCTTTTGAGGAGTCTAAGAAGAATGCCCTGTCCATTATATTTATTGATGAGATATTACAAAGATTTGTTAGCGGGCTCTAGCAATCCATTTATTCTGCTGTGTGAAATTGTGGGTTTTTTCATTTTGTTTGAACTATTTGAGAGATAGGCTCTGACTGGTGATGCATAATTTGTTTGCATGTTTGCAGCATGGAAGCAGTGTTGGGGATGCTGGTGGTGCTGTAGACAGAGTCCTTAACTAGTTGTTGACGGAGATGGATGGTATGACAACCAAGAAAATAGTTTTCATTATACCTAATGGCATTGGCCTGTTATACCCAAGGATTCAATGGAGCCAATATTATAGAGATTTGTCAGCGGGCTTGTAAGTATGCTATCAGAGAAAACATTGAGAAGGTGAGTTTCAATTGTGGTGGATTTTGCAAACTAGATTTGGTTATGAATTTCTTAATGGTTTTTTTTGAACTGGTTTGTTAGAATTTTACAAATTTTTATTCAATTTTCCTCAACTTGTATCTTATTATTTCAATTTGTCATGTTCTCTTTCCTCTACACTTTTACAAGATATTGAACGTGAAAGAAAAATAAGTGAGAACCTCAAGGCAATGGATGAGGATGATAATGATGAGGTAGCTGAAATAAAGGCTGCTCATTTTGAGGAGTCAATGAAATATGCCCGAAAAGTGTCAGTGATGTATTTGTTGCTGCTACTGCTTCTACTATTGCTTTGGATGTATTTGCTAAGATGATTTCCCCCACCAAGATGATGTGCATCTATTTTATGGAGATCTACTAAATTTTTTATATGATAAAGATCACTACAAGTTGGCCCCTGGCCAGATCAATATTGCTCGCAATCTCATTGCCAAAGTGGCCAAAGACTATGTTAGGCTGATAAAATATGGGGATTCTCTTTATTGCTACAAATCTTTGAAGGTTGCTGCACTTGGACAGATATGTACCATTGTTAAGAGAATTGGACCGAGTTCGGCTTACCTCAAATAGGTGAGGCATCATATGGTTATGTTATTTTTTCTATATATTTGGTTTTCACCACTTGTTGTTCCTTGGGATATCTTGCAAGGGTTCTATAGATTGATGGTCTATATTTTGGTGGGTGTCTTGTATGGGCCTATGAACTTTTTTATCTTGTCTTTTTTTTCAATCCTACAACTAGATTTTGATATGTGGATTGCTTGTAAGGAACTTTGATACTGTCATTTTAGTAGTTCTTCATATGATAGTTTTCTATGCAGTGCCCAGTCTAGGCTTTATTTGTATATTTTTTATCTCAATATTAAAAGAATTAATTTAGTTAAATAAAGCTTTATGTCCCAAACACAATGACAACTAGGATGTGAATTTAATCTTTCTGACAACTAAAGAGTCAAAAAAGATAATAGATGATTCAATATAACCTACAACTTTGTCCATGTAAGAGTTGAACTCTAAACTTTATGGTATGAAGACTTGCAACTTACAGCTAAGAATATGATACTGAATAATTATGACTTATATAAAAAATTCAGGAAAACTTAACCATTTCTATAGCGATTACTTAAAAAAAAGTATACCTGATTGATTACTCAATATTTGTAAACTCTCATAAACTTTTCCTTTCCACTTCAATATCTTTCCTTGATAATTCTTGATCTCCTCAGAACCACTAGAAAAAAAATAATGACAACAGAACTTGCTACTTTAGAAAATTGCATCAATACTTAACTTAAACATTACAGTCATGAAGGGTGTAACAAAATCTGATACGCTAATAGACAAACTCATTTTTCACAAAATGGAATTAAGCATGGATTTTGGTTTACATGTGGTACATCAATTCCTTCACTGAAGACATTATATATTACATTTATAATTGTTTATTTAGGTTCCATAGCACTAGCATATACACAAAAAGAATCTGTATTAAAAAAAAACATGGACACTACATATATATAAAAATAACCTGTTAAAAAAAAAAGAGGCCACTGAGGAGAATTACACAGGTCTCCAGAAACAACATTACCCAACTCTTTTTCTCAAGCCAAACACTCAGTGTGTTCAATTGCCCAAGCTAGCAGTCAATTCTCTGTTGAGTATATCTGTCAGGCCCTCCTGCAGTTTGAACGAATTAAGAATAGAAGATAGGAACTGATTTAACACTTCACCTACTCAAAAACAAAAACCAATGAAATAATCCACATTAGGCCAAGAGTGGTTGACACATTCAATACGAGAATACTTACACAAAATGAAGCTGAATCATGCCAAACAATGACAATGAGAAGTTGATTATTGGCCCTTCTAGTTTTTTATTTGATAGTTTCCTGACAATGACACATTCAAAATGCACTTATGAGAAAAGACCTAGAATGAATCAAATTGATTAAATAATGAAGGTATGTTAGTTTGAGCTTCACTTGGTTTCAAGAATACTTTAATATTCTCTACTTAACAAGGCCAACCATGTGAAGGTGGAAGCTCATCTGGCCTCACCCCTACTCCCCCTGACATCAATCTAAATTCCCCATTAACATCTAATTACACACTTCATTCATCCATTTATGAACTATAAAATTCAATTAATACAATCACATAACATCCATTAATATGATATAACATTCATTAATATGCAACACTAATAAAAAAATCATTAACACATAACAATATTCATTAACATGACATATAATTCAATATTAATACACAACATTCATAGATAATTACTTAAAACAAAAAATAGTCAAAACGGTGAAGAAAAAACTAAAAAGAGTCAATGCAGAAATTATTACTATTTTGCATGATGCTACAATTGGCCTCACCACAATGTCCATGACTAGGTAATTGATCAAGAAAAAAATCCTGTAACAATAACACATACATATTTTAGTTCATGACATAAAAGAGTATAAAATATAAACCTTTATTGAACTTTTGTTATAACTAAAGATTCATTATTTCTTACTTCAAAATGACGTGCTCGTGCCATCAATTCATTTGTCCTCTTCAGCATCTCCTTGGTTGGATTTATATCTTCCAAAATAGTAATAATTTCTGAATTACTCTTTTTAGTTTTTCTTCACCGTATTTATTATATTAGGGATTTCTGGGATATCCTTATCTATATCTACAGCTATTCCCTCTATTGTTGCAGGTGCTTTTCCCCTATCTGATATTTATCTTTAGGTGTCCACACTTGTTATGTTTCTTGTTGCCAGCGGGTCATAGTCAGTGATTGGGAGAGCCCTGTTTTGGCACCAGTCATGTAGTACAAGCACTAGAATTGAGTTTTTTGGCACGGGATGGGAAATTTTTGTATATCAACATGCGATAGAGTTTGGGGATTTTTTAGTATTTAAATACATCTGTGGGATGTATTTCAGAGTTTGGATATATGGGAAGAATGGCTGTGAAAAAAATATTTCTATTTTTCATTCTGAGAAGATCCAGAGTGCTTTTGAGTCATAGAGGAAATGCCCTAATCCTTCAAAAAGTGCTATTTCGACGAGTTATGATCACTTGAGGGACAAAAAATTATCTGTTGAGTTGAAAAGAAAATCAAGTGATCAAAAGTTAATTTTATGTCCCTCAAGTGATTAGAACTCATCAAAATAGCACTTTTTGAAGGATTGGGGCATTTCCTCTATGACTCAAAATCACTCTCGATCTTCTCAGAATGAAAAAAAGAAATATCTTTTTCACAGCCATTCTTCTCATATATCCAAACTCTAAAATACATCCCACAGATATATTTAAATACTAAAAAATCCCCAAACTCTATCGCATGTTGATATACAAAAATTTCACAGCCCGTACCAAAAAACTCAATTCTAGTGCTTGTAATACATGACTAGTTTCAAAAAAAGGCTCTCCCAATCACTGACTATGACCCCAAATCTACAAACTCTCATGTTAAAAATTGGTCACTTTACATGCATTTCCAATTTCCTAATTCAATGTCTCACCATGCACAACTTGAGAAAAACTCTTTTGTTGCTTCAACTTCTTCTCCACCATATAATGATGGTGTGAGACGTCTTTCTACCAGGATGCCCTATCTGAATACACCTCCCACACTAGAATGGAATCCCTTCATAATCCCTTTATTAAATTATTGAGCTTCTCATAATCTACTTAACAAGACCAACCATGTGAAGGTGGAAGCTCATCCGGCCCCTCCTAGGAGCCTCTTATGACCCTTTACGACATTTTAAGACCTCTAAGATGTATTCTTAGGGATCGTAAATGGTCGTAAAGGGTCATAAGGGGTCCTGGAACACAACAGCTGAGAAACATAATTGTAGGCATCATGGTCACATTTTTTTTGAGACAACATAATTGAGTGGTATACCCAGATGATTGAGAGCAACTTCTAGACCTCTGGTTCCAGGTTGTTCTCCATCCCGCAGTGTCAACTTGGAATCAGAAGAGAAGAAGTTGCACTCCATCATTTGGGTATACAACTCAATTATGTTGTCTCCAAAAAAATGTGACCATGATGCCTGCAATTATGTTTGTCAATGATTGTGAAATATTTTGTAGTCTGGCCTTTGTTGCCTTTGATGTGTCCTGCAACCTATAAAAAATTTGAAATATGTTACATGATATAGATATAAAGATCACTAATTAGTGCATAATTGCATTCTACTAGTAGTTAATACTATTGCATACCTTCTTCTCTCATTTACTAGTGTAATTCCTCTTTGAGTATCCCCTTTCTCCTTTGTATCCAAAATGAACTCATTCCAATCCCTCACTAGAATAAAGGGAGGATGCTTGTACTTTAGGTTCTGGATGAGACTCCTTCTATATGAGTCCCTCACAGTCTTAAGATGTTTGGAAGTTTTTTCTAAAATTTTCTTTTGCTAATAATTTATGTATTGAATCTTTTTAGTTTTTTCTTCAACATATTTATTAGATTAGGGATTTTTGGGAAATCCTCATCTGTATCTACAACTATTTCCTTTCTTGTTGCAGGTGTTTTTCCCCTATCCTGAACATCAAATTGTGATAGGAATATCAATAAAACTATCATAATAACTCCAAAACCCAAAATAAAATAACATAATAATATAACATTTTTCAACTATCTAATTTGTACAATTTCAATAAGGTTTACCATTTCTAATGAATGGGTGGGAGCAGTATCCCCGCGGCCTCTATCATGTGGGGGATCCATGTCACCTGCTCTTGTACTTCTTTCATAGTTTGAGTGAAATCCTCTGCATGTCCACTCTTCATCTATTTGTGGATGGTTTGAGTGAAATCCTTTGAAATCCCTATTTTATTACTGATGTCCCTATTTACATCTTTTCATCAAATGACCCAAAAACATCAAGAATGGTCCTATATGGTCACTAATAGCCAAATTTCAGAAGAATATGAATGAATAAATGTTTTGAGAAATATTTGAATTTAATTTTGACAATAACATGAGGAGTGATATATTTCAAACTTGGGCGAGACTTCATACCGTACAGTGTTCATAGATTACATTT
The DNA here is from genome assembly GCA_027943335.1 of Chamaecyparis obtusa. NCBI lineage: Eukaryota > Viridiplantae > Streptophyta > Pinopsida > Cupressales > Cupressaceae > Chamaecyparis > Chamaecyparis obtusa. Next base: position 1,685,703 of record BSBK01000594.1, read on the forward strand.
AATGTGTTATTTACACTTGTATTGGTGGGAAAACTCTTGAAAAAGTGCAAAAGAGATTGCATTCAACCATGTTGTTTACATGACACATGTAGTTTACCTCCTGCCTAAATCAGTGTTGCGTACAAATCTATGGATGGTGCATGGTATGAAGCCTCACTCAAGCTTGAAAATGATAGTCAATCCATAGTCAATGTCTATTTAAGCTTTAGGATGATACTTATATGATGGCTTAAGTAAATTGTTCTTACCTTGAGACTAGTACACCATGGGATTAGAGGATGGTTGTTATAATAGCAACTGTGTGTCTGTGGGATACTTTTATATTTTGTATTAAATGAGATACATATGTGTTTCTCCCTTTTACAACAGTTTATATTTTGATACTTATATCCTATGATTTTGATACCTTGTATGTAGTAGATGTTGGCAAGCCCATCTCATCTTCCCCCATGTCATCATCCTTGTCACCCTTAGCTGCCATCCAAAGCCCTTCTTCCCTCTCTAGTTCTTCAAGCCTCTACAAGATATCTGGATCAATAAAGTCTACAACATTGTGTCCATCCATGATCTTAGGAATATCATCTTCTTTCCACTCTTCTTGCCTCTCTTTCCCATCTTGCAGCTTGGGCATTGCAACATGAATCCTATTTTCCACAACTACTAATGGATCCTTAGGTGTAGTTGAAATTACCAAATGGCCTTCAAAGGTCAAGGAACAAATGGAATAACCAAGAAAACACTATATGTTAAATCATGTGATTGATAGCAGATTGGGGCTCACCTGAGCCATAAACATGAAGAATTATTCTAAAAAAATATGTAAACCATATGTATGCACACTTGAGGCAAAGAGAAGTTACATCATATCCATATTAAAATATTAGTTACAATATGAAAATACTAAACTAACTAATTCCTGAGTTCATCTCTGCATATGGTCACAACAAAGATATGTGATTACAATACAGAGAAGGCATCATAAAAATATAATTTCAGAAATTTCCCTAGCCGGACACATTTTGCACTCAAATCCTTCATCACGGATAAGTGGAGATGGGTGAATAGATGCAAATGAGTTGTCATCGACCCAACTAAAGTATCTACATCCATTATTTCCCTGTGATGCCCAATCTACATTAGTTCTTATAATATAATGAATAGTATTTACATTAGAAACATTAAATATATACCCATTAGCAACCTTTTTTCTATTTGGGTAATACCAAAATTATCATCCAATGTTTCTCTGTGTCCATGAAGTCTTCAACACACACTGCCCACCACCACATTGACAAGAGCCATCAAGCCTATATCAATAATGCACCACACCATTGTTACTACATTTATTATTTTTATATAATTATTTTTATATGGAATACACCAAGGAGTACTATCAGAAATATTAACCATTTACAATAATGAAAAGTAAACCTAAATCAAATAGCTCATTTTTTTTATCAACATGTGTAGTCTCTGTGTATATGAAAAATGAAAGAAATATCAAGCTGAAATAAAATAGTGAACAAAATAGTATTCCACATAGAGTGAATGAAATATACCATCAAAAGAAGGTGACAAAATCATGTCACGAAGCACAGACATAGGAAATAAAAAAGGGACAAATGACAAGAAATAAGAAAAATCATTACGACTATAGAAAAAATCATTTATACTATAATAAAAAAAAGAAACACTCTTTGTCAACAATTTTCAAAATCATTAGGACTATAGAAAAATAATTAAGACTATACAAAATCAAATTTTAGAAATGGACGGTTTTGATGATTTTCCATTACAACAATTGAGCATTCATCATTTGGTATTGTGTATTCCATTAAGTATGTCAACAATGTTCAAGGAATAAGAAAAATCATTAGGACTATAGAAAAATCAAGTTCTAGAAATGGACGGTTCTGATATTACTTTGCCATTACAATAATTGAGCATTCATCATTTGGTATTGTGTATTCCATTTAAGTATGTCAACAATGTTCAAGAAATAAGAAAAATCATTAGGACTATAGGAAAATCAAGTTCTAGAAATGGACGGTTCTGATATTGCTTTGCTATTACAACAATTGAGCATTCATCATTTGGTACTTCTTGGTGCATTCCATTTAAGTCTCTTGTTGAATCCTCAAGTTGAGTTGGCCTATTTAAGGTGATAGTAGAGGGATTTGCATCGATAGTATACAGAATTATACCTTTATTTTAAATGCATTTAACACAAAAAAAATTTACAAAACTGAACCAATGGCATGTTTACAACAAAGAAATAGAATGATAATAATATGCTGAAAATTTGATTCTGTTTAATACACACCAAAGGACCAGTAGGGGAGAGAGAGAGAGGGAGAGGGGAGGGGAATGATGAGGATATTGATGCTCCACTTAGCTATTATCTTAGAAAAATGAGCAAGAAACCAAAAAAGAAATGATTGTAATTAACATTTTTTGCTAATCATTTCTTTGTTGGTTTCTTGCTCATTTTTCTAAGGTAATGGCTAGTAAGCGGAGCATCAATATCCTCATCATCCCCCCCCCTCTCTCTCTCTCTCTCTCTCTCTTTTTCTCTCTCTTTCCTACAACAAATGGACTTATGATGATTTTCACAATAGTACATGTGTGGCAGGAATGCTCAAAGTACTGCTTAGGAAAATATGAATGTTCATCACCTATTGCTAAAACAGATTGACATAAACCAATTAACTCAAAACACAAACCCTTTTTTGAATACTTTAATTTTAACTTTGGTTGTGTTAAAGGAACTATGTTGACTTTATTTTTTAGTTGTTTAACATGAGAGTTTGTAGATTAATAGGAGTTCACATTTTTATGGGAACGTATCATTCAATTGAGCATTAATGTCCATCTATATCTAGTGAGATGAACATAACTCATGTACCTCATGCTAGTGTTCTTGGATTAGACTAGACATTATCCAACCACCTGTGAGGGTTGTCACTGTTATTAATTGGTGTAAAAGGAGGACTTCCTATGTGTTATAGCACTTTATATAAATACTCACTATTTGGATAATGTCTAGTCTAATGAAAAATAGTGTATGCAAGGTATCCAAGCACACTAGCATGAGGTACATGGGTTATGTGCATCTCACTAGTTATAGATGGGCAACTATGGCACACTAGTATCTGTGAACTCCTATTAATCTACAAACTCTCATGTTAAACAACTTCAAAATAAAGTCAACATAGTTTTGTTAACACAACCAAAGTTAAAATTAAATTATCTAAAACAAATGGTGCCTTAGAGGGATAGAGGAACACTTTGCTAAAGAAGTTTGACTATTGTTTGTAAAAATTCCTCCAAGGAATGCATGTATTGCTAGGGAGATCTAGGAGTTGAAGGGGAAGAACACAAGGTTGCAGAAATCTTACAATGCACTTTTGGCTAGGCTTGAAGCACTGGAATCCAATCAAAGAAGAGTAGTAGATGAAGGTGTTGATAGTGAAGAAGAGGAAGAAACCCATAAGGAAGGAGAAGGAGAGGAAGAAGAGGAACAAATAGATCCTAAAGAGCAGAGGAAAATTAGGATATTCAAGGCTATGAATATTGAGCAGCATAAGGTGAGGGGAGATATCCCTATGTATGATGGAAGTTTGAAAGAAGAAGAGCTTTTGGACTGGATTGCATCAATGGTTTCATACTTTGAAGGTGCAGAGGTACCAGAAGATCAAAGGGTCAAATTGGAAAAAACAAAACTCAAAGGGAATGCACTCCTATGGTGGGATCATGAGGAGGTAGATAGAAGGAGAAGGGGTAATCCAAAGATTGTCTCTTGGGACAAGATGATAGAAAAACTGAAAGTTAACTTTCTTCCTAAAGACTTTGATGTACAAATGCATAAAAGAATGAAAAGTTTAAAACAAAGAGAGTTAGATGTTAAAGCATATACAGATGAATTCTATAAACTAAGCATAAGGTCAGGATTAGAAGAAGATGAAGTTGTTAAGGTTTCTAGATATTTAGGTGGTTTAAGATTTAACATCCAAGATGAATTTGTGGCTTCTAACCCCAGAAGTGTGAAGGAATGTTACCAGTTGGCCCTTAGAATAGAGGATAAATTGAAGAGGAAAAGTGAAAGACATAATAGAAACAATAGAGGAGGTTCTTTAATGAGGGGAGGAGGAGGAAGGACAAAGGATTGAATAGGACAATGCTGCACAATCCTAGAAATGCAGACTTTTGGGATTTGAACTATGTTCAAATAGGTACAGTCAAGTGTCCTATTGAAGGGAAACTAGTAAACAACCATGTTTAGATGTGGACGTCTAGTGGGTAGAAAGAACCAACTGTCAAGGCACCATATTCCTAAAGTACAAGTTCATACTCAGACATCCAATGCCAAGACTGATTCTCGGGACAAGAATCCTTTCAAAGGTGGTGAACATGGTGCAGGGGCACCTAGAACATCCAAAGACTACCAGGAGTCCATAATGACAACCATGCACCTAATGACATCTAAAGACATCAATTGGAATGTATTGGCACCTATAATGGCCTATAAGGTTATTCCATGCAATGCAAATGGCAAATATGTAATAAGTCTTAAAAGGCCTAATAGGCCTTAGGACCAAAATAAGAGCCTAGGATGGTATTTGGTGTTACAAGTTTATAATAGTTTAGATTTGATTTTAATAATTATTAATAAGTTTATTTGGGTCACATTTCAAAGTCTTAAGGCTTCATTATCTTTAAAAGTTTCAAAAACTCCAAATTTGTAATGTTGCAAATTCAAAAATTTGAAATGCAACAGTTATTAGAAAATGGAGGGAATTGGATTTTGTTATGTTTTAGTGAAAACTAATCCATACAACCAATTGGGATTGGTTGGGGTAGTTTCTATGAGTCCATCAAATATGCCAAAGTTTCATTGTACGACAGAATAGGCATGGTGTACGGACTGTACTGAGTTTTTGATAAATAAACTTCTTTCAAATGCAATTTCCTTGAGTTCTTAGAGTGATTTTGGATTCATTTTGTAATTTTATTATATTTAAATGCATTTGGAATAGTTATATATTGATCCTAGACCACATCTATGCATTTGTGAGGTCTGTATTTGTATTTTTACTAAATTAATTATGATTAGCAGAGTAGTTTCAGCCATTCCTTTGACAATTTTTTGAGTTTCCAATTGAATATAGTCATTCCATGACCTCTAACCACTGTAACACATGGAATGAATGAGTATCAACATGTACTATAGTTCTCTAATCCATTAATGTAATGAGAAGGAAGAATGTTTGGGTGATCACCATAATTTATAGAGGAAACTTAATGAATTTGCATGGTATGCTACAACAGTAGCCATTTGGTCTGAAGGAGTAACATAGATTATGATTTGGATCATCTTATAATGATCATCTAATGGTGAAAAAACTACCTATTGGACCTATAAGTGATCGGAGATAGGAGATTTAAGAAACCCTTGGATTAAGGGTTTAAAAGTGCTAAATTTGGGGATTTTGGGGTTCTCGATGGAATGAGCCCTATTCCTTTAAGGTTTGTTCATTTTTAGACATTATTAAAGATTGATGAAGGTTTGGAGTCTTGGGAGTGCAAGGAGTCTATGTTTTCTTTGTTATTTGGGGTCTTTTTAAGCACTTCTGAAGTTATAGTGTGTAGATAGTCACACCTGGTCTAAAAGAGTCCATAGAAAGCCGACTATAGAAAGTTGCATGCCCTAGTTTTATGTCAAAAATGGTCTATAGATGACTGTCACATGATTTCTTTCAGATTTCTCCACCAAATGATCTCAGACTGGTCACAATTGAAAGCTATGACTCTAGGTAGACTTCCTATGGAGTTACATTTGACATTCCAATCCACACGAAGTTGACAGAAAATAAATACCAGTAAAAAAAAAGTTAAAAACATAGTTTTCTCAATCTTGTTTGCAATATTTCCTCTTCCAACCTTACAATCATAAACCTAACACTAGTACATTTACAGTGTAACATGATGCAGTGATTTAGAAATTTAGGGTTTTGCAAGTTCATCTCTGAATCAAATGTATATAAACAATGATAAAAAATGTGCCAGCAAATACCAAATACATGATGCCCTAGCACATTGCTCACATGCCCTAATTAGGTAACCAATAAAACAATGCTAGACAAATGCAGAGTAAGGAAATCCTTACATGCGGTCCTCCTTTTACACCAAATCATAGTGGCAACCCTCGCAGCTAGGTAGTCCTCATTTTACTCTCACCAAATAACAGTTCAAACAATCGCAGGCTCTAGCTCCTTCACGCGCTCCAAGTTAAAAGAAAAAAATGAAATGAGATACTAAATCTTTTTTCTTTTTAAAGTTATGCCCGTGTTGGTTGAAATTCTGACCTACATGGTATTGGTTGAAATTTCAACTAACACGGGCATGGATTAAAAAAACAAGGAAGTTTTCCTTCTATAATTCGACCAACCTAAACCTTTTTAATTGATGGTCAAAAATTTTGGTAGAAACATGAGGTAAAATGTAGTAGTGATGCAACATATAATGATAGTCTCTGATACAAAAGGTAAAATACAAAAACCTTTTACTGTTGCTGAATATCTTTAATATTTTGATCTAGCTTTGTAGTCTCTTAAAAACTTACCATCAATTCTCATTGCTCTGATCATATATCAGATTCCAAATAACATATATCACTTTCTTATCTATGTCTATATATCTTTTTACATTTACAAGTATCTTACTTATATACAAGTTTTTATGAAACAAATTTCTTGTCGGCCTTCAATACATTACACGCTTCCAACATGAAATTACTTCTTGCTGCCTTAGGGTTAACATCTAGGATGTCATCCCTAATTAGTTAAGTCATTATTTTGTATGCACACTTAATATGCTTCTATTAACATCTCTAATCAAAACAGTCTTTGTGTAGACAGATAAACACTGTTATACTTAGAAAATTTTCATAAGTTCTTATATACAACTCCCTCCTCAAATCATGTTGTCTTAATACTTAATATATATGTTTCCATAATGAAAACATCATGATAACCTACTTAAACAAATTTTCCAATAAGGTGTTTGTACGAAAGACTTGAGTGTAAACAAGACCAATGAAGTTTTTCCCAGTTTTCATTGCAAACTTCAGTATTTTTGTCCACTGAATTATTTATTTACAGGATTTCAGACTAGATTTTAATATGCTTGATAGAGAAAAAGTGAGAAGCATGGTTGTACCAGGTTGGAGTAGAGGGATAGAGGCGGGAAATGGTTGAGGAAGAAAAAAGAAAGCAGAATTGTGATGTAGTGACTTTTTAGCCAGCTCCAGTGTTTTCTACCCTAAGGTCTCATTTGATGGTGGAGTCTCTGAAGGCTTTTGGAGTGGAAGAGGTTTCCAATACTTTCCACCCTAAGCGTAGGGAAAATAAGGAGCTCCCACTTATCCTTACTGCCCACTTGAAGTTCGGTGATGTCGAGGTTATGATTCGTGATGCGATAGAGGAAGCTGGATAAGAGCAAGTTTTATTTTTATGTGGTTTGTTTGGGTCATGGTTGAGTTTCAGTATTTTTCTTTGAGGATTTATCAATGTTTTAAATTTTTGTTCTGGGTTTCAAAGTTTCAGTGATTTTTTATTTGACAATTTATAAATGTTAGAAATTTTTGTATGAGAATAGTAGCTAGATTTTTTTGAAAACCCTCATTATATTTCAGTACATGGACCATGGATTTCGGTTTAGAGAGCGTAATCTTGGGCACATACAATGATAATGATACTATTTTTTGAAACTCTATTAATGGCAGGAAAACCCAATCAAATAGAGGTGTATTGATTCGAAGTGATGGCCATAAGAATGAGGCACTCAAAAAATACAACACTATTTATTGAAGTCTTTCATGTAAAATTAAATTATGCTATGTGAAGATGAGTCTCATTAATGTTTCTTTGGATATGCTAGCGTGGGTGCGCACATTTAAGTTTTTATTTGCATCCAATGCTAAAAAATAGTGTACATAGAATGACTATCATTACAACAATCTCATCCATCCTTTTTGTGAATTCTCATGCTTGACCAGTGAACCTACTTTATCGTATTGCGTAATTATTTGATATTTTCATGTGATTGTGCAATACCCACTTTTGGAGCATGCATAGGTCAAGGGATTGAACCTCTATTGCTTTGGATTGAGATAGACAAATTTAGTACACATGTACCCTAGCGACCTCATGAAATTATCTTCCAAATAGGCTCCCATTGACACCATAAATGATTTCAATGCTTCTTTTGGAGGCATAATTTTGTTTAGGTTTGAGCCCACCATGTTAAAATACATATAAACCACTTGAATGGTGATTGACATACGCATAACTAGAAGAATCTGCAAAGAAATGGGAAATTGCAAAGCTCTGTGCAAGACTATGGATCCACAAACAAAAGTGAACTTTCAGATATGTTGGTGTCCTTATGATGAAAGTGTTAATGTCTTTAATACTACACAACTACCTCCTCATCATGTTACCTTCCTTAGAATCTATTATCACAATTAATTAATGTGACTTTCAATTAGAAATCTAAAAATCTACAAAAGAGCTTTATCATGTGTCATCCTTAGAATGCAGAAGAGTTGATTTATTTACACATAGCTTCAAATTAATACTAGTTGTACAAGTTGATAAGATATCTTTGAATCTTATGCATAATATATATTATACACAACTTAGAGATTTTGCATTGAAGTTTAGATTTGAGTTTGTAGATATTTTATTTTGCACTGACTACATTCTACCATCTATGTCTTTAATGTTGCACAACTACCTCCTCATCCTGCTAGCCGCCTTAGAATTTCTTGGTCGCCTTCATAGTCTATATAAAACTTGTGTCATAACACATATTATTTCATGGTCATTTATGCACACAAAAGTAGAAAGCCTTAAAGTTCCAAAACTCTATATGCACATGAGCTTGAAGGATTTGTATTACACAATACACATTACACAAATGAGTTTGTGATTTTTTTACCTTACTTCGTTACGAATAGAAAATATATTTTATTTCAATTACTTAGATAGAGATTTATATTATATTTAAATGGTGCCTCTCAACCCCAACTGTGAGAATTTAACTATGTTTTCTAATGTTATGTATTTATTTACAGTATTTTCATTTAAAATATAGTGAATGAGTATAATATTTTTTCATCTACAACATGTGTTATTTGGAAGGCTATAATATGTTTTAAGAAGGGCACCAATTTCTTGCTAATCTTCTATGTGTTTTAAGCTATTCTTCCTGAGCTAAACTTTACCAAATAAGAACACCAATTTCTCTCTAATCCTTTGTTTGATTATTACAGTTACTGTTAAAGTTAAAGCTAGCATAAATTGACAAGAAGAGTCAATGGGAGAATTGCATGGTGGAACATAAATGTTGGCTTTCTTGACTTGAGAAGCCAAACTGATCCCAAGATAGTTGGGCTAGATAATGAAAAGTCTAGAACAACAAGATTCATAGAAAAGTTTTAGAAGATGAGCCATAAAGGAGTTTTGTAGGGAAGGAGTTGGGTAAAATCAACAAAACCAATGCCTCCCTAACAGATGCAGCTAGTTTAGGTAATGTGGGAGATACTCATATAGTCATATAGGACTTATTTTGAATACCTGAGAACTCAATCAAAGCAACGACTTCATTAATTACCAATCCCTGTTAGTCCCTCTACTTCTAGTAAAGACATCACAACCTCTCTCACAATATGCAATCCCCATGTTTCAAAGTTGAAGGTTGCACAGGCCTAGAGCCTTGTTTTTAAAATATTTTGATAGTTAGGGATGCCAATTTCTTGGCTGAAATATCAAAATCTAATCCTATTAGAATATTGTCCCATTTGGAAAGAAGGTGATAGACTTAAGCTAGAATACAATGTCTTACTCTGGGCCATTTGGGAGACAAGATTTTGCAGTTAATGTTGAAGGTTTTGTCAGAATATTTTTCTGAGATCTCCACGAAGGATGATTATTTGGTGTTAATTATGCCAACGCCATTCATGACTATACCTTGTCAAAGAGGTCAATCTCTTGTGTTGGAGAAAATATGTTGGCCCTAAAGGTGATCCTCTACCTTTTATTGATTGGAAGAGTCCATGAGAAAGATTTTGGCTCCTTTGAAATCCAAAATGATCGTGATCTCCCTTCTTATGCCCACTAATGCACCAGTCATAATTGCTACATGCCTTCCTTGGTGGATTATATTTGTGCCCATGTCACTCCCCAACATATATAAATTCACAAATTACACATGTGCCATGTCAAAGGAACATTTTGGATGCTGGGTAGAATATGTATCCCATGTCACTCCTCCACACATATATAATTTTTTTAAAACTTGGTTTATTCTCTCCCTCATCGCAAGAAATTTTGAGTCATTGGTGACTTATAGAATATCTGGCAAAACTTGTATAGTGAAGGAAATTTGGATGATGATAATTAACATGTTGTCATTCTCACTTTGTCACTTTAAATCTACACACACTTGCATGACAAGACATCTAAATTTCTAAATAAAAAGGGTGATGCCTACAATTTCTTAGAGTGAACAAAAATAACAGAGGAAATGTGTAATCAAGTAGAGAATGTGAACATGATTGAAACAATATCTCAATTTTTTCTTTGGGACGATGAATTCTTTTCAACTGTGGCTATTTTAGTTGAAGAGAATCAATACTCTGTAATTCCAATACACGAAGGAGAAGCTATTTTCTCCCATTCTATTTCCACTCTTCAACTTCGAATGTTGTCTCAAATTCTATTGTTTGCAGCCCAAAACATCTGTCTAATGTCATTTCAGATTCTCAGATTGTAATAAACCCCCTTTAAAATTCCTTTAATAGATCCTCATTTTGAAAGCACAATTTATCCAACAAGACCATGAAGAAAAATAATTAACTTATAAATAAATTTATTTAAAAAATGAACATAATTTTTTATTCAATTAAGTTGTCTAGAATATTATTTTTCAAAATTCACACTAAATAAAAAAAATAACTATTTATATATGTAATATAAGTATCACATTTGCTAATGTTTCTTTTACTACTTACCTTGTCAAAATGTTAGTTACATTTTAAAAAAATATATTATAATAGTGTGTCATTAAAATATCTATTTTTTAATGAAAATAGTTTAATTTTGACCAAAATTTAGCCATCCTACCCAATCTACATTTATCCCTCATTTTCTCTAGTGCTTTATCCCACAGATGCTCGAACCAATTGGGAAAGTCATCCGATTGGATGAGTCAACCAAACTTGTTCCGAACCTTGACACTAAAGTTCTCATCTCCCTTAGACTAGGAGTTGACACTTCTAAAGTCCTAAACCTCTCCATTCATGGAGATCTTTACTCGTGCCTATTGAAATTTTGGGTGGTCTTAACACCTTCTTTCTCTGCAAGAGAGAAGGACATTTGCACAAGGATTTCCCTATCATTAAACGCAGTAAGATTAATCCCTATGATAAGGTTGATAAATCTAATAGCATTGTGCCTACCAAATCCTCTGATGCTATCCCACCCTCTCATCCTACTCTGGGTAATCCTAATAATGCCTCGAGTGTGCTCGAAAAAACCTTTAACCCTAAGGATAATTCTTCTGAGTTTCTTCCTACCTCGGGGAACTTTACTACCACCCAGCTTCCTCACTCTTCTCTTGAACAAGCGTTGTCTCAACTTGAGGGAGAGCAAGGTGATGATTTCCAACTGGTCACTGGTAAGTCCAAAAAGTGTAGGAGAAAGAACGGTCAACAACTAGCTATGGAGAAAATTAAACCCATTAACTCTCCTAAACAAGGAAATAGAAAGAAATGAGATCCCATTGATCATGCCATGATCACCCGTGCCTCAGCTAGTAAATCCAATTCTGGCTCTATAGTTAATTCTATTGTTAAAGCCATTAAAAGTAGGGATCGAATTGATGTTGACACCAATATTGAAGGAATCCCTGTTAGACCTCTAATCACCTTCGACATCCCTAAAATTGATGGAAAAATGATGAGCGACCTTGCTAGTCCTCCACCTGTGTTGGTGTCACCATAAATTTGATCTGTGGAGTGGATTTCAAAGTCCTTAATGAATTTAGGGATGACCAAGTCATTGAGGTCATCCCTGCTAAGAATGATGGTAATGAAATTGGCACCCAAATACCTTGCATGACTTTTAAAGAATCTTCTACTTCTTTAGATCATATTTCTAACATTCATCACGTTGATTCTTGTATGGAACTTGACTCTGATGAAGAGGATATTGACCTCCCTGAAGAGATAGTCATCCCAAAATAGAAAGGGTAGCCTCTGGGAACCAAGAATAAAGGCTCCACTCACAAAAATAAATTGGGAAAGCAATATGCTACCCTTAAGTCTTCTGTCAGCCCCTTGGGGTCCAAGGATAATCAAATCTCTAGTTCATCAAGAAGTGTATCTCCTGGAACATGAGAGGTCTGGAAGCTCCAGATAGGAAGCATGTTATAAAAATGTTCTTGGATTTGATCAATAATATTGATTTTCTCATGTTACAAGAAATCAAGGCCACTAATTTTTCTCTTGAGGTTAATCTTGATTATATCTGGAAGGATTCCTTTAAGTTGTTAATAATCACCCTGGAGGTAGGGGTGGTGTTGCGCTTCTCATTAATCCTAAATGGGCTAAGTACCTCTTACAAAAAGGCATTTCCCCCTACAATAGGGTTGTTTGGGCCATTTTTAAAATTGACAATGTCTTCTTTGGCGTCTATGCTATTTACGCCCCTAACGATTACAAGGACAGGATTTGTCTTTGGAATATTCTCTCATCTCTATGTGATATCCCTTTGCTTTTTGGGGGATATTTCAATATGATTGAGGATCCTAGCGATAAGATTGGTGGCATCCTCTTTGACTGTAAAGGAGATGAGAAACTACATTGGGATAAATTCAAGCTTCTTAAAAGTCTTTTTGACCCACTTTCTAATATCAATAATGACAAAAGTGGTATTTGGTATACTTGGTGTAATTTCCAAAAAGGATCCAACTAGATCTATTCTAGACTGGACCTCTTTTATGCCAATAAAGACCATTTCTCATTTATCCCTAATGAACATGGTAATTTTGTTTCTATTTTTCCTACCACTTTTTTTGATCATCACCCTATCATGTCCCAAATTAAGATATTTGATGCCTTATGTCATACCCGTTCTCTTAGTAAGAAGTTCATCCTTAATACCAACTTGCTCAAGGACCCTATTTCTCTTGCTACCATTAAGATGATTAGGTTCTTTAACAATCATAACCATAACCTCCCTTCTCCTATTGCTAAATGGAACTACAATGTTGATGCTTGGAAAAATTTCCTTCAAACTATAGGGTAGCAAAAAGTGAAGGACCATAGGTTTATTGAAAAATCCCTTACTAAGTGGTTACGTGTGCTGGAAGAAGAGATTCAATGATCTCCTAACAATATCTCACTGGCCTCTAATCTATCCAAAACTCATGATACCCTTAGAAATCATCAACAAGTTAAGATTAGAGGAGCTATGATTCATGGCCATCACCATTGGCTTCAATATGGAGATAAAGGTTCTAAGTACTTCTTCAACTTACTTAAGAAGAAAAATATTGGAGAGAATATTGATAGACTCTTGGTTGATGGTAGAGAGGTTGTTGACCCAATAATATCATTGAAGCCTTCACCACATTCTACCAGAGCCTTTTCACCTCTGAAGACTTTGTCCATGCCAAGTCTATGAGAGACAAGTTCAAATCCATTATCCTCCCTAATTGTCTACTGAAAACTCTTCCATCCTTAAACTTAAGATATCTATTGGAGAAGTTGAGAGAGCTATTAACTCTCTTAAGAATGACAAAGCTCCTGGCCCAGATGGTCCCCCTACTGAATTTTATAAAGCCAACATTGACTGGATCAGTAATGATCTACTTGAGATTTACACTGAAGCTTTTGATATCGGTACCCTTGGTAAATGTATTAACCAGGGCATCATTAAAATTGTCCCCAAAATTGGGCATAAGTCCCTTATTAAGAATTGGAGACCTATCACTTTACTTAACATTTCCTACAAAATTCTGGCTAAAATCCTTGCTATCAGACTCGAAAAAATCCTCCCTAAATTTATATGCCCCACTCAAACTGGCTTCATAAAGGGTAGATACATTCTGGAGAACCTCCTTACTAGTTGATGTTAGAGTAATCATACTTTATGCTTATTAATTAAATCACTTTGGTTTAATTAATTAAGTCATTTATTACTCTATTTACTTAAGCTATCTTTTAGGTGCATTATAATTAATATATTTATTAATTATAATGTGCAACCTAGCTTTATTTTTTGCTTTATAGCTTTAGGGTTTTATTGTTCACCTATATGGTTGAACCCTTTGTACATTCTTTTTAGAAATTCACTTATTGGATCATAATACAATTGCTCTTTGCATGTCCATAAGATGTCTCTGGCTTTTTGGCCTCCATGATTTTTCTTGCTTCTGTGCTTTGCTTCTTCCATGTGACAGGGTTATGCATGCAGGTGTTCTTGGGAGATTAGTATTTCACCTAATCTAACATGGTATCAGAGCCATCTTGCTGCTCGTTGTTCGTGTTTTGTTGAAGTGTTTCAGAAGCAGGCGATTTTCAAGGGTTTCAAGAGTTTTTTTTGTGGATCTGGGGGGGAGCCAAAATTTGGCTCACCTTGGGCAAAAATGGACACCACCATTATGTCTGGAAGGCCCAAGAACCCCTAAATCCATATAAAACTTGTCCATTTTGGACACAGTGGCATCTGAGGCAAAAAAAATTTTGCATACCAGGGCCGTACGGCCCTGGCACGCACTCCGAGACAGCGATTTTCAAAAAAAAATTAATTAAAATTTTTTTAAGGGGCGGCCTCCCGGGCGCCACCCAGCGGCCACCCAGGCGCCACCCCGCGGCCTCCGCCGAGCCGCTTGCAGCTGCAAGCCACCGGGCTCCCTCCGCTCCGCCAGTCTGCGGCCTCCGCCGCTCCCGGCCCCGCCGCCCGCGCCCGCGCCCTCCGCTCCGCCGGCCCGCCCACCGCCGGCACCAGCACCAACCCCTGGTCCCCCACATGACCCGGGGTTTCCTGATTCAGCCCCCAGGCCCTCTGCTGACGTCAGCATGATGTCAGCGGACATGCTTTTTAATTTTTTTTAAAAAAATTTGCATGTTTTTTTAGGGCTCTGTTTTTAAGGGTAATTGGGCCTTTTTTTTGCCATATCTTCTTCATCTGGAGGTGTATTTGGGAGTTTTTTATATCATCAGAAAGCTCTTTCCGAGACAAACGCAATTATGGAGGTTTCTTTTCAAGTTTTTTGCCTCATTTTTCGTACAATGCCTTCGAAGGCAGGACTACTTTTTTGCCTTCCTGGAGCACCTGATGCTTTTTTTGGCATAACTTGCTCATACGGAGGAGTTAGTGGGCGAATGAGACATCATCGGAAAGATGATTCCAAGACGGTCATTTTATACACAGAGCTTTTTTCCAGATTCTTCTTCCATTTTTCGCACCAGGCTGTTGAATTCAGAGGTTTTCTTTTTCAGGTGCCTGCCAGAGCACCTGTCACTGTTTTTGCCGTAACTTGAGCATACGATGGCATTTTTTGCCAAACGAGATATCGACGAAAAGCTGGTTCCGAGACTGTTCTGTTTTTTTTAGTTTGGTTGTTTGATTTTTCTGTTTGCAGGGGTTTTCTGCCAGTCAAAGTCACGGGTACTTTTTGCATTCCGGACACTATATCTCTCATATTCGGGCTCAGTTTTTAGCAAACTTGGTATTTTCGGAAAGCTTCTTCAGTGTACTTTTCAGTTTCAGAGGTCTTATTTCCAGATTCTATACCAGGTTCTTCCTCCATTGAGTTTTTCTTTTCTGCACTCAGATGGACTACTTGGCTTTTACAGGTCCACGGATCTCCATTCTTGGGATGACTTCTGCTTCTATTCTCACTGTTCTTCTTTCCTTCTTCTTTTGAGTATTGTATTTATCTCCACTGTTGCATTCTTTTCTGTAAACGCACTGAGATAAAGTGTCTGCTTTTGCATTTTGGGATCTTGAACACTATGTGTTTGTTTGTATACGCACTCAGTTATAAAGTGCCATGGGGGGGTTATGATGTTTTGCCTTTTGTGCTCATCCACCTTTGTCAAGTGAGTGTACCTTCCATGACATTAGCCTCATGTAGTTTGTGTCTATGACACCGCCCTTTATCCTGTGCTTGTACCTTCTTTTGCACATAGGTGTTCCTGTTTCTTCTTCTTGCAGATGTTTCTGGCATTGCATTTTAGTGTTCCTGTCACCCCGTTCAGCATTATGGGGGGGTTCACCTGTTGGCTATATTGCTTCCTTGGTTCGGTTGAGTGATCTACGTATTCAGTTTTTGTTCCTATGTACTAGGCGGATGCAGTGGCTAGGCACCTATGCATTTCGGTGAGATGGATCATCTACTATATAGACACTCATTCATTCCTATTTTGGAGGTCACCTCTTTGATTGATCAGCTCTTCAGACTTTGTCTTCTCTACCTGGTCATGCACTATTTCAGTGGGGGTTCCAGCAGTATTCTTCTGACAGTGTTTGCAGCTTCATGCTTCGGAGATGCTTCATGCTCTTTCTTGTTCCTTTCTTTGGGACATTCCCTAGATTGGAGGCTTTGTTTCCTTCATCTAGTTTATTTTATTGTACTTGGGTACCTGATCAGGCCTTGTTGCCGGGACCCATTTTCTGCTTTCATAGCTGTGCTAGGTTAGCTTCCCTCTTGAGCTACGCTTAAGGGGGGGTGTTAGAGTAATCATACTTTATGCTTATTAATTAAATCACTTTGGTTTAATTAATTAAGTCATTTATTACTCTATTTACTTAAGCTATCTTTTAGGTGCATTATAATTAATATATTTATTAATTATAATGTGCAACCTAGCTTTATTTTTTGCTTTATAGCTTTAGGGTTTTATTGTTCACCTATATGGTTGAACCCTTTGTACATTCTTTTTAGAAATTCACTTATTGGATCATAATACAATTGCTCTTTGCATGTCCATAAGATGTCTCTGGCTTTTTGGCCTCCATGATTTTTCTTGCTTCTGTGCTTTGCTTCTTCCATGTGACAGGGTTATGCATGCAGGTGTTCTTGGGAGATTAGTATTTCACCTAATCTAACAGTTGAGAGGATATGGAATGGTCTAAGAATACTGGCCAAGACTCTGTCATGCTTCTCCTAGATTTCAAGAAGGCTTATCACAAAGTTGAATGGGATTTTATTATCACTATGCTTGAAGCCTTTGGATTTCGTATGGAGTTTTGTAATATGGTTAGAGTTCTCTTGAAGGATGCCTCTTTGCTTGTTGAATTCAATGGAGATCTCTCCTCCCTTATACATCTGTCTCATTCCATCAGACAAGGATGTCCCTTGTCCCCTTCTCTTTGTGTCATTGCCTCTAATGCCCTCTCCTATCTCCTTAGAGATAACTCCTTATCCCCCTGTGTTAAAGGTTTAATGCTTCCTGACAACTCTCATATTTTGAACATTCAGTTCACTAATGATACGACCCTATTTCTTGAGCTTACTAGACTTAACTTTGAGGCCCTTATCAAAAAAATCAAAATCTTTGGGTATATCTTGGGTGCCAAGATATCCCAACACAAATCTATTCTTCTTGGATGGAGTGATAATCCTCCTGACTAGATCCATCTTACTGGATTTCAATGGGGGGTCTTAGCAGGATTGTGAGATACCTTAGTATCCCTTTCTCTATATCTCCCTCTCGTAAAGATATGTGGGCTTGGGTGAGGGAGAGGATTAACAAAAAGTTGTGTAAATGGAATAATAAGTTTCTTTCCCTTACTGGCAGAGTCCAAGTCTACCAAAAAATCCTCTCTACCTATAACATCTACTTCTCTACCTAGATGTTCAACAATTATCAAATTTTTGAGTTTCAAATGTCCATTAGACACTTTCTTTGGTTTGATGGGAAAGGTGGTAGGAAAAATCATGTTGTTAGATGGAAATGGTGTTATGTTGAGAACAAGCTTGGGGGGTTGGGGTTAAAGGACCTTAGACTTCAGGGTGTCTCCCTTGCTGCCAAATGGATCTTTAATTCTCTCGAGGGCCATGAAACTTGGAAAATTCTTATTAGAAGCAATATCGAGAGAGCTGTACCTAAGTCTTCTAAGTCATGGAAAGGCCTATGACATCATTGCTGGTAGCTTCCCCATTGCTTTGAAAGGCTCATCTGTGTTTAAATCCATATGGAAGGTTTGGGAGATTGTTAGGAAGTTCTTAACTAACACTAAATTTTACAATAATAATCTTGTGCATGGGGAAAAATCCATATGGTGGAATCTCACCCATGCTTCCAAACCTTTGGCCATCACCCGGGGATGTTCTGCCAGGGCTTGGGCTCTTAAAGATATTTCCTACCTTGTTGATATCTTGGAGGATGATGTCCTCATCTCTTGGGAAGATCTTAGATCTAGATTTGACCCGCCCCCTTCACAAAAAAGAATGTATAAACTTATTCAATCTACCTGTTACAATAATGCTCTGCCCCATGGTGGGTGCCAAAAATGTACACACTCAAATGGTGCACTTCTCTAAGTCATTATATCCAAGAGAATCCATGAATGAGAAACCTTAAAAATTGACCTAGAGCTCTCTATGCATGGAGTTGCAAGATTATTTAAAGTTTTCTCTTAGCTAGAGCTATTAAGCTAATGACCTTGCTAGTCAACCACACAATGAGAGATTCAAATGAAGACAAGGGCAAGAATGCCAATATCCCCAAGAATCACTATGAAATGCAAATGCAAGCTAGATTAAGATGAATATGCAAGCTAGAAATGAGAGATGCAAGCTAAGCTATGGAAATTAAAGTACAAGCTATGCTATGAAAAGGAAAGTACAAGTATTACCAAGCCTTCCTAGTTAAACTAGATGAGTTACTCTAAAGCTTGAAAGGAAATCTAAACTATGAAAGCATAACATGAAGCTACTATGCATGAATGAAACTAAGAATGGAATGTAGATGCAAAAGCCAAGAATGCTCCAAATCTTCAAAAGCTCCAAAGTGACCTGGAAAACTTGCAACATAACATTAGCATAAAAAGATTGATATATGCAAATGAGGAAGAGAGCTCTTCTTTTATAGGAAATGAGAAAGAATGGACCATGGAGATTAAGAGGCAAAATATTTAATCAAGGGTGGAGCTTGAAAGAGGAGAAATCCATGTGCACAAATATCCTCCAATGAGAAAATAAGAGTTGACTTTTGTGTCCATATGAGACAAAAAGTGTTTTTCTTCTTTTTATAAAATAGGAATAATGCTTTATTTGTGCAACTTAGGATAAGAGAAAAAGTGGGGGTTTTTTATTTATTAAAAGGGGAGGAAATATTCTTTTTAAATAAATAAAGACTTTAGGATAAAATGGTTAGCCCAAGGCAAATAATCAAAAATGATAAAATAGGATTTGATCAAGGAAATTGATATAATTGAAAAATGTTGATTTTTGAAAATATTGATTCAGGGATCTGATAAATTGCTGAATGGGGGCCCAAAGTCTAGGTGACCATTTTAGGGTGCATAAAATATTATGTGGTACATACATGGAAAATTAGGAATGAGGACCATTTCCAAGATCAAACAAGGAACCTTACTGAGTCTTTTCGAAGACTAACATTTTACAATGTTGCTATGCAGATCTCCATTATCTTGGACGTTGAAAAGAATAAGCTGCTTAGATTCCTGAAAGACAGATCAACCACCATGTTTGTGTACAAAATGAGAGATGGCTATGAGTGGATGAGATGCTCTCAAGACCTTGCTACTTTTGACAAAGCCCTTAAGAAGTTTCTCAAAGACATTAAAGAGTCCAGGGAACCCTTATTTGCTCAAGTTGATATGCTGGCCCAATTCTAGGATAGGAAGAAAATTGTTTGGATGGAACGGGCTACTGGCTGGACCACCTGGGTTGACTATCTGGACCATGTGCTTCACTAGGATGTGTATTTACATGTCTTTATTTTGTCTGATATCTTGGATTCATGATGATTATCCTTCAAATCCTCTTTTTGACTCTTGTACATTCTCAGTTTTTGTGATGTAATTTTTTGCCATGGTTGAGACCTCACCTCCCCGATACTCTCTTTTTTGATACTCTGTAAATCTTGATTTTTAATATAAAAAAAATAATTTAATTTTCTAAAATAAATTAATCTCTAAACACATTTTATTTTCTATAATCTTATTCTTCCTTTTTCAAAAAAATTGTAGATAACAATTTATTAAATATTTTTATGTGAAATTACTTAAATTTATATATTATTGTTTTCATTATCATTTAAAAGTTACATTTGATCTAATGACCATCTCACATTTACCCAATCATGTAACCCAAATAATATTTCAAAGTGTCAAAACAAAATATATTTTTAAATATAAATTTAAATATTATTAAGAAATTAAATAACCTTACACAATATATAGACTAATACATATAATATCAAGAAAATCATATGGTTAACTTAGATAAATAAATTAAAATCAAATAAAAAATTAAAACATATAATAAACACTAAAATTGATAATGGATGATATAAACACTCTTCCTTTGATAATGAATTATAAACATTATATAATTCGTATTTTTGCTTTTACTCTTTCTTCATTCTTTACTTCCACCTTTTTTTTTGCTTGGTCAGAAACAAAATCAGCCACCACAAAACCGTCTCTAAAACCCATTTCAAAATATTGAGTGGGATTTTTTTTCCAGTCAACCCATTTCAATTTAAAATCTGAAATATCTAAGGCTAACGGTAAATTTCAATTTGAAATCTGAATTATCTAAGAAATTTCAAAGCGGGTAACAACTAAAAAAATGGGAAAATTAGGGTAAGATAAATATTCGGTCAGATTTTTTTCAAATTATTGAATCGGATTTTGTTTTTCGGGCAACCAATTTCAATTTGAAAATCTAAATTATTGAGTCAGATTTTGTTTTCCTGGCTAACGGTAAAGAAATTTTGAACATTTTGTGGAGCGGGCAAAAGCCAAAAAAATAGGACAATTAAGGTATATAAATATTTCTATCTTTCAAGAAAATCATACATTGCTTCTTCTCTTTTGTGAAAGTTTTTCTTCTAAAATATTTCCTTTTGTTTTCCCATTTCTTTCTCTTGTAATAAACTTTGTTTTTGTTTTTTCTTTGGATTTTTTATTTTTCTTTCTACAGTGTGCACACTAGTCTGTTCATGTTGTTTATGTTTATCTCTGATTTTATTTTTATTTTTTGTCTGACTATTTCATCTGGTATGTTATTTTTGTTCATCTGTGATTTTGTTTTTGTTCTTTTAGGTCTCTTTGTTTATATTCATCTATGTTTTTTTCATAGTTTTTTGGTTTTCTTTGAAGAAGCAGAGGCAGGAGGAAGGATGTGGCAGCAACTGATGGAGTCAATTAATTCTTCTTTTAGGTAAGTTGATTGTAAAATATTTACACAATCATAGTTATGCAATAAAATTCTAAAAAAATATTCAATGGAGACTGTATGGTTTGTTAGAAAAGTCAGATATACATGATTGCAATATATTCTGAAAATTCTAATAAGGGAAATCGTATTGAAAATTAGATGTCTTCATAATTCTTATTAATTTCCTACCTATATTGTATGGTTTGAAAGGAAAGTTTGTAAGGCAATTGTTATGCTTAACCAGAAAACTAGGCTAATCATGTAGTATTGCAAATATCTTCTTCCACTATAATAGAAATGCCCCTTCCACTCAACCAATCATCAATCCTCAATCACCCAATATTCTTTCTATAGGTTTTCCAAAAAAATATCACTGATTTCTTTTTCATTAGAAAATTGTGTAGCACTTGCAAGTAAAAGAAATTGGCATTTCTTATTCTAATGAATGAATTATAATGATATTTTAAGAAGAGTAAAAAAATGGTCAATCCTGTTCTCTTTTTTCTCCATTTGGTTTTTGTTTTTTTTTCATTTCTGAATTTAAATTCTAGTCTCTATAAATTACAATATAGAATATAATTTAGTGGTTTAATTCACTAATGTTGCTATAATAATTAGAGGAAATGTGATCTGCATTTGGAGGGCCCTGCACAACAGGACAATTTTAAAATCCCAGCAAGAATCATAGCTGGAATCCCTCTGCAAAATGCATCATAATGAAGGTCGTATAGGTCACAAATCAAAGGTTGTTCTAAGCTAATTACAACTCTTCTCTTCTCATTCTTTTGCAAAAGAAAGGTGAAGGGGATTTTAGTAAGGTGCAAGATGTTGTCCCTGTTGATAATAGGGGCCTTATCTTCATACACGTTCATCTTCATAAGTGCTTCTATACCGCAGATTTAAGCTTCATAGTTTTTTTAAAAAATTATCTTAATGTATTGAAATATTAATCAACCTATGCCAAATTCATATGGTCCTAGGGATCAAGTCGCCGCAATCAGAATTTATGGAGACAAGTATGCATTTTATAACTGTAGGTTTCTACACTTTCAGGTTACTATGCTTGATGGCAGTGAAGACGTTACTAAAACTTGTTCCATTGAAGGTGATGCAAAATTTATATGCGGGGATGGGTAGTACATCTATATGAGGTAGACTGAATGAAACCAATGAAAATATCCATCTAGAAAAAATCAGCACC
Organism: Chamaecyparis obtusa; assembly: GCA_027943335.1. Classification (NCBI taxonomy): domain Eukaryota; kingdom Viridiplantae; phylum Streptophyta; class Pinopsida; order Cupressales; family Cupressaceae; genus Chamaecyparis; species Chamaecyparis obtusa. The sequence goes on from BSBK01000594.1 coordinate 1,708,390, forward strand.
CAATTTGATAAAAAAAGTAGGTCTATTTTTAGTTAATGACAGATCTATCTATCCCTTCCTTTGGCCCACCACTTATGCTCTTATCTGTGCACGTTGACATCTACTACAATGTTCTAGAGCTTTAGATGCGATATTAGACTACTTAAGCATTCACAAACATTGTTTAACCATTTGACTTGATTGTCCTATCTTCTTTAAAGGATGTGTGTGGATTGTTTTCAAACTCTCAGTGGTCTGTATATTATGATATGAAGTGGCACCACTTTGTAGTTGGCCAACAAATGCTAGGATGTGGGGATTTTGTTAGGGGTAGATTAATAAGCATTCATAACATTGTTTAACTGTTTGACTTGACTATTCTATTTTTTTCAAAGGATGTCCACAGATTGCTTTCAAACTCTATTGATGTAGGTTAACTAAGACCTTTTAAATAACCACTTCATTGTAGGGCTTTAAATGAGATAGTCGACTACAAATTTGTTAGATGAAGAATTTACTCAACCTTCTATGCTATAAGATCAACACCTAATAGGAGAAGCATACTAGCATAAGTTTGACTATTATTGTAATTTAACTTTAAGTGTCCTCTCCAAATTCATGAGTTGTATCAAATTAAAAGAATGCCTTCCATAACATCATTAAGGAACCTTAAAATATAAATTTTTATGAAAAGGACTTCAATATAAGGTGATTTTTGCAAGGTATAGAATTCTGTAGTAGGAAATGGGGACATTATATTTATATGAACATGAGCATATTGTAATAAATATATACAAATCAAGCATCTTATGAAGAAAAAAACTCAATGAGGAGGGTTCAAATCTGTTCTTTCCTTGCAAGCATGTTTTCCACCATTGCTAGGCAGTGGAAAGTCCCTGCCCATGGCCATCATAGTTATTGAGGGTCATGCCCAAATTACCATCACACAACCTTTGCATTGGGAAACTTCCCATCCATCATAGTAATTGAGGGTCATGCCCAAATTACCATCACACAGCCTTTGCATTGGGAAACTTCCCAGACTCAAAGCATTGTAGTTATCCCTTAGGTACACATTTTGATCTCTTCTTGAAGCTTGAAACTATTGTGGATGGAAATGTCAATTGGAAAATTATGGAGCTCCAGCCTGCAACCTGCATTTGGTTCAGAAAGGTCTTGTATAGTGAAGTGATATAAGGAAAGTAATCCTTAGTGCTAGAATCTACACCCTTTCCTTTGACCACTATCTTGTGTCTTCAAATATATGGTTAGTGAGATTTATCACCTTGGGGCACTCTTGTCATCATGATGGGCTAGGATTACTCTTCCCTGATCTGGTTGATAACCAAATATCATCACTAGCAATATATAAGGGTTTATAACCAAATATCCTGGATGGTGGTTGATTTGTAGAAGTGTCTATTGTCCAATGACAAAGGAAATAGAGTGTTCTTAGGTTTATATTATGCAGTAAATATATAATAAAATGTATTCTTAAGTACTCTAAAGTGTCTACTGTACAACAAATAGTGGCAATCAACCTCCAACTTGGGCAGAATTCTTGTAAATTTGTCCAGTGTTGGTTGGCGGTGACCTCCTTCTACTGGTGCCAACTTCAAACCCTCGAACACCAAAATTTAAAGGCCAAACTAGAAATCCCAAAACCCAGTTCAAATGAGAGCAAAATCTCACTTGGCACAATAAATTGGTGTTTTAATTTGGTAAACCATGATACAAAAACCAAAGAAAGAGGTTTTGATTGACTTAATTTTATATCTTAGTTTTCCAGAATGTTTTGATTTTTTGTCTGAATTTTAAGAATGTTTTGATTTGTTTGATTTATAATTATTTTTTATGTTCTTGAAGATAAGATTTTTCAGGAAATGCTACAAGGTAAATTTAGGTTTGTAGTTTTCTTTTCCATTTTTAAATTTCTCTCTTTTTCAAATTTTATACACTTATTTAAATAGTATCATTATTTAATTACAAACATATTCAGATTACTATGTTCTTATATGTTCTTTATTTTAAGAACTAGTCAAGTGGTGAAATAATGATTAACAATTAAGAGAATTTGTAGTTATCAAGATTGTATGTAAGTTGATTTAATGGAGAGAAGTTGAAATCATTGAAATTGATGCATTTGGTACTGTTGGAAAGAATAGAAAAAAGAGACTTGGTATGTATGTGTTCTTGATGCTTAAAATTTTTATGTTGACCATTTTTTCACTACCTTTGCCCTTGTTTTATATGTTTCTTGCATATGAATTTCATTACATTGCTCTTCTAAATATAAATGATATTGCAACTGAGATTGATAATGATAGGCAGACACAAGAATCGTCAACTAATTAATTTTCACCATTATCAAAGGTGCAAGCATAGGAGTAATGTTGCTAGTATGGATTCAGAGCAGCAAGGGTTGATTGGTCATTTTTCATTTCCTTTGTAATATTTTGATCAAACATTGATCTAGCAGTTTTGTAACATATAAAAACACAATGCTCAATAAAAGAAAGTTATTGGAAGGGGTTAAAATCCCCTTCAAAGACTGAAGGGAATGCCCATTGGCCATGGTCATCCCTTAAAGTCTTTTTTTTGATAGCTTAAAGAATGGTTTATTAGCCAAGGTCATTCTTTAAGGTATGTCACTTGTGTCCCTTGCATTATTTTGTTTAGTTTTATTTTCTTTTTAAATTTTATTATTAAAATAATTTACTAATTTTGATCTTAATTTTAAAGCTATAAAGCACAATTTCATAAATAAATTGATTGTTAATGAATCAAAAATCACTCCATAAAATGGTTCATAGTAGACAATCTTAAATAATCATTATCAAACTAACATGAAATATTTATATCACCATAATAATATGTATGTTTTAACCCATCACAATCACATCTTAACATTGTTCATGAAAATAAATTACCCCTCTAAACACAATATCTAAAAGACAATGTGAAGTCACTTTATGAATGTAATTCATGACATAATTTGTTTGCACAATTGTTAAATGCATATTTTTACACATGACATGTAAACATGATTGCAAAGGACCAAATTTTTTGTCACTAATAAAATAAATGGATAAAGATGTGTTATATGACCATCACATATTAACATCATTACAATACAACTAATAGCCTTAAAAACTTTAAAATAATTTTTCATTTATTTAGCAATGCACATCACAAAAGAAACTAAAAAATTAACACTCACATGTAACGTAAATAATATAAAATAAATACATTCATAAAGAGAGTTCACACTAATGTAAACAATGGAATAATAAAATGAACTTGTTGGGTTGTTTTGTGTCATGGGTTGTGTTATTTTGTGTGATGTTGTGTTGTGTTGTGTTTGTCTTAGGTCACTTAGGGTTGTGTTATATTGCCATATAAGCTTCCACCTTCACGTGGTTGGCCTTGTTAGTAGAGAATATTTAAATGAATATTCTTGAAGCTAAGAGAAGCTTGTTTATTAAAAAAGATATTCAAGTGACATGGTGAGATTTTAAATTTTTTTTAAAATATCATTGCAAAGGTTTTAAATAACTAATTATTACCAAATTGAGTAGTATTTTCTTAGTTATCATAGTTATATATAATATAACTCAAGAATGATTTGAGATTTTTATACTAAAAACATTCATTAAAAATGTCACTTAAAAGATAACTCTTGTATATTAGTTTTAATTATAATTTTTTCCCTATAATTCTAAATTTTATTTTAAAGCAATTAAATTTTAATGTTAGATTTAATTTTAGATGAATTAAATAAATCTTTGTTATAACTATCAAAGAGTTGAACTTTTTTATAATTCATTTTATACAAAGTAATTATAAGTGATTTACTTTCAGTGTTTATAAAATAGGAAATGCATTAATCCTAAACTATTATTGATGCAGTATAAATGAGAAACATACATTCTTGAAGTTAAAGAGAAGCTTGTTTATTAAAAAAGATATTTATGTGCATGGTGAGATTTTAAAAGTTAAAAAAAATATCATTGCAAAGGTGAAATTTTAAATAACTAATTATTACCAAATTGAGTAGTATTTTCTTAGTTATCTAGATTACATATAATATAACTCAAGAATGATTTGAGGTTTTTACACTAAAAACATTCATTAAAAATGCTACTTAAAAGTTAACTCTTGTATATTAGTTTTAATTATAATATTTTTTCCTATAATTCTAAATTTTCTTTTAAAGCAATTAAATTTTAATGTAAAATTTAATTTCAGAGGAATTAAATAAATTCTTGTTATAACTATCAAAGAGTTGAACTTTTTTATGACTCATTTTATACAACGTAATTATAAGTGATTTACTTTGAGTGTTTAAAAAATAGGAAATGCGTTAATCCTAAACTATTATTGTTGCTAGTATAATATGATCACTTCAAGATACCAAAGGTGTTTTGTAGCACTATTTTAACTATAAATTATTGGTCATGGTAAAGAAAATATTTAGGGAAGAGCCCTATATAGATTTATAGGTTCAATCATGTCCAATTGTTCTATAGAATATATTAAGACCCCTATAATATTTGTAAAATCAATGTCATTCCATTTTAATGAAATTTTTCCTTGTGTGTTTGCTTGCATAAGTGTGTTTTGTGTTCTTCAAAACCTTGAGTTCTCGCCTGAATTGTGACTATGGGCAAACTTGGAAGCTTCATAGCATGTTCCAAATTTCTAAGTTATCTTATCCCTTCAACTTCTACATTTTGTAGTTATGTGAGGCTGAGTCTTGGGGTACACCTTGGACTTGGAATGTCCTAATCTCACTCATTGTCTGATCCTTGCCATTCTACCTTATAATTATTTAATTCCAATTTATCCAATTTTGTCCCTATCTCTTGTTTGTGTACTCTTACAAATCTCAAGCCTTCAATCTATTGTACTCTCCACATCCCCAATTCTATGTTCTTACATACTAGGCCTTGGCCCTATGGAGGAACTTAGAAACATAACACCTAGGTTCTAAGTGCCAATTTTACCCCAGGTCTGAATCCTCGGTATTTCTTTTGTCTCAATCCTTGTTCATTTCTTGAATGTGTGAATTGATCCTTCCTCACTTTGTAGGACTTTGTTTCATATTACTTCTCGAGTTTGACCCTCGACCTTACTTTTTGTACCCTTAATCACATGAATGTGTCACTCAATTTATTGATTCTCATTTCCATTTCCCCTCCCACTCCTAATTCTTGGCTCACTTCATTCTCCATGTAGTTCAATTGTTCCTTCCAAAATTGAACTTCAACTCCATTCTCCATGTAGTTCAATTGTTCCTTCCAAACTTGAACTTCAACTAAACTCTTTGATAATTGTATTAATATAACAAAGATTTATTTAATTTCTCTAAACTTAAATTCAACATCAAAATTTAATTGCTTTAAAATAAAATTTAGAACTATAAGAAAAAATATAATAATTAAAACTAATATACAAGAGTTATCTTTTAAGTGGCATTTTTAATGAATATTTTTAGTGTAAAAACCTCAAATCATGAATATTTCAAAAAATCTTGAGTTATGTATGTATATATCTGTGATAAATAGAAAAATACTACTCAATTTGGTGATAATTTGATTATTTAAAATTTCACCCTTGCAATGATATTTTTTTATTTATAAAATCTCACAATGTCACATGAAATATTTTTTTTAATAAACAAGCTTCTCTTAACCTCAAGAATATTCTTACAAATATTCTCTACAAACAAGGCCAACCACTAGAAGGTAGAAGCTTATATGACCTTCCCTAAATGACCTAAGACAACCACAACACATCACATAAACAACACAACCCACAACACAAAATAACCCAACAATTTTATTTTATTATTTACACTAACGTGAACTCACTTTATGAATGTATTTATTTTATATTATTTACATTATATGTAAGTGTTAATTTTACATACTGATGTAGGAGCATCCTGGGTGTAAGAGCAATCTTGCATCAACCAAAAATATTTTCGGTTTCTTTTACTTAAGGGCTATCTTGTGCAGAGCTGCTATTTATGGAAACTTTCTATTTTTAGCAAGTTGGTCATACGATCTCAGAATGTTTTGATTTCACATGTGGAGGTTCATCTTATTCATATCAGCCTGCCAGTAAAGTTTCATTGCTAGATCAAGTCTAGTTTTGAAGATATTGAAATTTTTTTGGTATTGGCAAGAGGGTACAAAAACTTTGAACTTAGTTTTGAAGGCTTTAGAGGCCCAGGATGAGGTCAAAACTTCAGCTGACTGAAGCTTGCATGAGTCATGCACTGTAGAGCTCCTCATGCCCTTTTTGAATTGGGGTCATAATAGTCAATCGGGTCAACGGGTGATGACTTATGGTCTCCTTAAGTTGGGCCATTTGAAATGGCAGAAAATAAATTTCCTTCAAAATTTATGTTCGGGTTTCAAAAGTCATTTTGAGCTGACTTTGATGTAATAAATTGAAAAATAAAATAATTCTAAGTTTGATCCCCCCTAAGGGCTAAATGTTTGGAACCTTCTTGGGTGGTGGAAATTGCCTATATAAAGAAGGCTCGTAGTGTTGTCTAGGCAATTTGAGGGTAGATCTAGGTAATAATTCAAGGCTTTTCCTCTAGAATATTGTAAGGGAAATGCACATGTGCCTTTGCATATTATAATTCTAAAAATTTGTAATTCCACATTTGTGGAGATAATAAGAAGCCCATTTTTTGTTCTTGCAAATTGTTGTTGTTTCTCTATTTCTGTTATGTGTTCGTGGTATTAAGGGGAGCACCCTTCATCAAGTGGTATCAGAGCAAGAGTTCTTGAGTGTGTAAATAGATCACCGAATATGAGGTAGTTTGCACTAGGACTATGGTTAGGGTTTCAACGAGCAGTGTGAAAATGCCTCCATGAAGGGAACGTGGTGGAAGAGCTGGTGTTGTGACACCTGAGGTTAGAGAACTCTAGAGACAAGTGTGAGCATTGCAAGAAGAGATTCATAGAGGAATGAATCTTAGTGTCAGAGATGAAAGTGAGGATGAAGCCGAAGAAGGAAATTTTGATCAAGAAGGAAAAGTCAAAGTTTTGAATCAAGAAGAAGAAAGGATTTTATAGGCCATTTCCAAGATTGGGAAAAGACCTAAGATTGAGGTTCCTACATTTTCAAGAAATCTTAACCCAGAGGAATTTATCAACCGGATCAATGAATGTGAAGAATATTTCAAGTATGAAGATATTGAGGATCCTAATAGGGTCAAATTTGTGAAGGCCAGACTGAAAGGTCATGCAAAGATCTGGTGGCAAGAGATTCAATTGGAGCAAAATAGAAGAAGAAAGGATAAAATCACAAGATGGGATCGGATGGTGGATACATTGAAGCAATAGTTAATTCTTGTTGACTATGAGCTTGACCTACTGAAGAAAATGCAAAGATTGAAGCAAGCAGGAAGATCTGTCCAGGAGTATACAAAGGAGTTCTATCAAATCCTCATTAGAACAGGCCATGCGGAAGCTGATAAGGAGAAAGTTTCCCATTACCTTAATGGGTTGAGGCTGAGCATTCAGGAGGAGCTAAATTTGGTTCGAATGATTAGTATTGAAGAGGCATACCAGTTTTCCCTAAAAGTAGAGGAAAAGTTGAACAAGAAGTTTGAGAGAAGACAAAATGGAAGAGGTCATGGTGGAAGATCTGGTGGATGGTCATATGGTGGCTGAAATGAAGATCCGAAAAAGAAGGATGAAGCCAGTAGCAGTCAAAATCAGAGAGGAAACACTTCCAATCATTTCCATGATCAGAATAATAGAGATCAGAGAGGAAGAGGAAGAGGACAAGGATCCGGAAGAGGAGGCTTTCGTGGAACATGTTTTCACTGTGGAGAAGAAGGTCATAGGGTCTTTGAATGTCCTTAATGCCAAGGAAGGATAGATAGGAAGAATGAAGGCCATGCCAGAGTTGTGCATGTAGATGAAGATGCTAGATCATCACATTCTAAAGATGCTAAAAGAGGAGAAACACTAATTAACAGAAGAGTCATGCTGGGTGGTGAGAATGAACCTGAACAAAGGAGGAGCCTGTTTCACACTAGATGCAAATGTGAGGGTAAGTGTTGTGATGTGATTATTGATATTGGAAGCACTGAAAATCTGGTGTTAGAAGAGATAGTGAAAAATTTGAAGCTCAAGAGACAGAAACACCCACATCCATACCAGATTTCTTGGGTGTAGGATGACCACAAGGTCATGGTTAATGAACAGTGATTGGCGGGTACCAAGATGAGGTACTATGTGATATCATATCTATGGATGCATGTCATATGTTTTTGGGTAGACCATGGCAGTTTGACATGTGTGATGTATATGATGGTCGTGAAAATACTTATTCCCTAACGAAGGATGGAGTGTGACATAAGCTAAAGCTATTGAAGGAGACAGAAGAGAAGGTATGTGGCAATGCAAGAATAAATTTTGTTGATGGAAGAAAGTTCCTAGATGGTATGAGGCATGAGCATGTGTGTTTTTCTTTAATTCCAAAAGCTGGTAAAGAGGAAGTAGAAGGTGTGCCTGTAGAAGTTGCAGATTTGTTGAATGAGTTTCAGGATATTGTATCTGATAATGTTCCTGATGGATTACCACCGGTAAGGAAGATCAGTTATCAGATGGACCTGATTCCAGGAGCTAGTTTTCCAAATAAGGTAGCACACAGAATGACACCAGCAGAAAGTGAAGAGTTGAATAGACAAGTACATGAGTTATTGCAGAAAGGGTTGATTCGAGAGAGCCTAAGTCCATGTGTTGTACTAGCAGTATTAGCACCAAAGAGAAATGGAGAATGGAGGATGTTCACAGATTCCAGGGCTATAAACAAGATCACAATCAAGTATAAGTTTCCATTGCCAAGGATGGATGATATTATGGATTGTTTGAGTGGAGCTATGTATTTCTTGAAGATAGATCTAAAGAGTGGATATCACCAGATTTGGATCAGAGAAGGAGATGAATGGAAGACTACCTTCAAGACAAAAGAAGGACTGTATGAGTGGTTAGTCATGCCTTTTGGGCTAACTAATGCACCTAGCACTTTCATGCGGCTCATGAATGAGGTTCTGAAAGAGTTTCTAGGTAAGTTTGTCATTGTTTACCTAGATGATATTTTGATATTTAGTAAGACATTGGTGGAGCATATGATGCATATTCATAGGGTGTTTGAGAGGTTGAGAGAAGAGAAATTATTAATAAATTTGAAGAAGTGCAGTTTTGTGAAGAAAGAGTTAGTGTATTTGGGATTTTTAGTTTCAGCAGAAGGTCTAAAAATGGACCCAAAGAAAGTATGGGCTATCCTTGAATGGTCTACTCCAAGGAGTGCTACAGAGGTAAGATCTTTGCATGGTTTGGCTAGTTTTTAAAAAAAGTTTATTAGAAATTTTAGCAGTATTTGTGGACCCTTGACTGAAATAATGAGAAGGGATAGAAAAGAGTTCAAGTGGACTAATGGGGCAGATAAGAGTTTTAAATTGTTGAAATAGAAAGTTATAGAACAACCTGTGTTAGCACTTCCAAATTTTAATAAGGTGTTTCAAGTAGACTATGATGCTAGTGGTACTACAATAGGAGCTATTATGATCCAGGAAGGTAAACTTGTTTTTTATTTTAGTGAGAAGTTAAATGATGCCAAAAGAAAATATTATGTTTATGATTAGGAATTTTATGCTATAGTTCAGGCATTGAAGAAGTGGAGACACTATCTGCTTCCTAAGGAGTTTGTTTTGTATACTGATCATCAAGCTTTGCAATATTTGAATAGTCAAGGAAAGTTGAATCAAAGGCATTTAAAATGGGTTGAGGTTTTGTAGAGTTATACATATGTTTTGAAACACAGGAGTGGAAAGTCTAATAGGGTTGCAGATGTGCTTAGTAGAAGGAAACTATTGCTGACAGAGATGTAGATTGAGGTGGTTGGGTTCAAGGAACTCAAGAATTTGTATCTAGAGGATCTTGATTTTGGTGAAGCTTGGAAAGCTATTAAAGAACCTGTTACTCTAGACAGAATGAAGTGGTTGGATTTCATCATTCAGGATGATATGCTATTTAGAGGGAGCCAATTGTGCATTCCATGAAGTTCTATGAGGGAGAATCTCATCAAGGAGAAGCATACCAGAGGATTGGATAGACATTTTGGTCATGATAAAACCCTTACTTTGGTTAGTGAGAATTATTATTGGCCATAGTTGCAGCAAGTTGTCAAGAAGTTTGTACAAAGTTGTAGAGTATGCCAAATGGCAAAAAGAGTGAAGCAGAATATAGGGTTGTATCAGCCATTACCTATACCAAAGAAGCCTTGGGAGGATATCAGTATGGATTTTGTTCTTGGTTTACCGAGGACTCAACAGGGACATGATTACATTTTTGTGGTGGTTGAAAAATTTTCAAAGATGGCACATTTCATTCCCTGCAAGAAGACTAATGATGCAATTCATGTAGCAAAATTGTTTTTTAGAGAAGTGGTGAGACTACATGGTTTGCTAAAGAGCATAGTTTTAGATCAAGACACTAAATTTGCTACATATTTCTAGCACACATTGTGGAAGAAGCTGAAGATAGATTTGAAGTTCAATTCATCACATCATCCATAGACTGATGGATAGACAGAGGTGGTGAATAGGAGTTTGGAAAATTTGCTGAGATGTTTGGTTGGAGATAAGCCAACAGGATGGGATTTGATTTTACCATAGGTGGAATTTGCATACAATAATTCTGTCAATAGGAGCACTGGTAAATCACCATTCCAAATTGTATATGGAAGTAGTCCCAAAAATGCATCTAAGTTGAGAAGGATAGATAAAGGAGAAATAAGTAGTGTTGAAGCTGATGATTTTATAGAACACTTGAAGTACATCCATGAGGAGGTGAGGAAGCATATTACCAAGATGAATGCATAGTATAAGGCTAAGGTATATGAGAAAAGGAGGCATAAGGAATTTTAGGTTGGAGATGAAGTCATGGTTCATTTACGGAAGGAGAGATTTCTAGTTGGTACATACAACAAGCTGAAAAAGAAGTTTGGGCCATGTAAGATACTGAAGAAGCATGAGTTAGGAAATGCATATGAGGTAGACTTACGTACTGAGCTGAATATTTCACCAGTATTTAACATTTCAGATCTGATAGAGTATCATGAAGGATGTGTTGAAGATGAGATCACAAAAGCACACTGGAGTATTCCAGCAACTAGTTCAGATATCAAGGAGATTAAGGATATACTGGATAGTCGAGTTGGCAAAAGCACAAGGAACAAGACATATGAGTAATATCTAGTCAAATGGAAAGGATGACTAGATGAAGATTCATCATGGCTGACAAGGGAGGAGGTTAACCATCTTGGTTTTCCTCTTCACATCTGAGTCGTGACAGGGTCACTTCTCAAATTACCTCGAGTGTCTGATGAGGGAGCATCCTAGGTGTAAGAGCAATCTTGCATCAACCAAAAATATTTCTAGTTTCTTTTCAATAAGGGTTATCTTGTGCAGAGTTGCTATTTATGGAAACTTTCTATTTTTAGTAAGTTGGTCTTACGATCTTGGAATGTTCTGATTTCACATGTGGAGGTTCATCTTAGTCATATCAGCCTGCCAGTAAAGTTTCATTGCCAGATTAAGTCTAGTTTTGAAGATATTGAAAAAATTTCAGTATTGGTAGGAGGGTATAGAAATTTTGAAATTTTCGGTATTGGCAGGAGGGTGTAAGAGCAATCTTGCATCAACCAAAAATATTTCTAGTTTCTTTTCAATATGGGCTATCTTATGCAGAGCTGCTATTTATGGAAACTTTCTATTTTTAGTAATTTGGTCATACGATCTCGAAATGTTTTGATTCACATGTGGAGGCTCATCTTAGTCATAACAGCCTGACAGTAAAGTTTCATTGCCAAATCAAGTCTAGTTTTGAAAATATTGAAAAAAATTTGGTATTGGCAGGAGGGTGCAGAAACTTTGAACTCAGTTTTGAAGGCTTTAGAGGCCCCAGATTAGGCTGAAACTTTAGTTGATTGGAGCTTGTGTGAGTCAAGCACTATAGAGCTCCTTGTGCCCTTTTCGAATTGGGGTCATAATAGTTAATCGGGTCAACGGGTGATGACTTATGGTCTCTGATAGTTGGGCCACTTGAAATGGCAGAAAATAAATTTCCTTCAAAATTTTTGTTCGGGTTTCAAAAGTCATTTTGAGCCGACTTTGATGTAATAAATTGAAAAATAAAATAATTCTAAGTTTGGTCAGCCCTAAGGGCTAAATTTCTAGAACCTTCTCAGGCGATGGAAATTGCCTACATAAAGAAGGCTCATAGTGTTGTCTAGGCAATTTGCGGGTAGATTTGGGTAATGATTCGAGGCTTGTCCTATAGAATATTGTAAGGGAAATGCCCATGTGGCTTTGCATATTGTAATTTTGAAAATGTGTAATTCCACATTTGTGGAGATAATAAGAAGCCCATTTTTTGTTCTTGCAAATTGTGTTGTTTCTCTATTTTTGTTATGTGTTCATGGTATTAAGGGGAGCACCCTTCATCACATACTTTCTTTTGTGATGTGCATTGCTAAATTAATGAAAAATTATTTTAAAGCTCTTATGACTATTAGTTGTGTTACATAATGATGTTAATATGTGATTGTCAAATAGCACATCTTCATTTTTTTTATTTTATTATGTATCAAAAAATTTGGTCCTCTGCAATCATGTTTACATGTCATGTGTAAAAATATGCATTTAACAATTGTGAGAAAATTATGTCATAACATTCATAAAGTGAGTTCGTATTGTCTTTTAGATGTTGTGTTTAGATGGGTAATTTATTTTTATGAACAATGTTAATATGCTATGGATTAAAACATAAATATTATTATGGTGATATAACTATGTCATGTTAGTTTGATAATGATTATTTAAGATTATCTACTATGAACCATTTTATTAAGTGACTTGTGATTCATTAATGATCAATTTAATTATGAAATTGTGCTTTGTAGCTTTAAAATTAAGATCAAAATTAGTATATTATTTAAATAAAAAAACACTAAATGAAACACTACAAGGGGACACAAGTGACACATCTTCAGACAAAGTAAAAATGGTGTAGCGAAGTTGATCTTATTCAATCTATAAACTTTTTCCAAGTTGATCTTGTTCATGTGTGATTCTAAGCCAACTTATTCTTTCCTTTGTAAGAATCCCCTATGCATTTGTGGATTGGTGGTATTTTTCATTCCATATGTTGCCATCAATGCCAAAGGGGGAGATTATTAGAGATTTTCCAGCAAGCCAGTGTTGACTGTATGTTTTTCATTGATAACAGCATATGGTAAGCAACGTGTGTAGTAGTTCTATGCAGTGATCCTTGAGCATATGTTGTATGGATATGTTATCAGCATGATATCATAGACAGAGAGGTTGATTTTGAGTACAGATAGAGTTTTGTATGAGATTCATGGTAAGATTATGTTGGAGCTTTGCATGTTTATATTTATGTTCAAGACATGCTTATGATGCTATCTTCATGGGTGCATAGTTATTAGTGCAATACAAGTTGAGTTATGATGTGAGTTATTTGTTAGTTATAGTTTCTTGAGATTGTTTGATGGAGCCGACAATGTTTATATTATTTTCATAGTTGCACCTATCATTTTGGTATGCATGTTTGGTTCAATATTTGTTGATGAGTTAAGAATGTTTGGTTAAGAGTGCATATTGTAATTCAGCTTGAGAAGAAAGTTTTAGTTAATTTAGTGGAGCCAACTGTGTGAAGCGACGTGTCTAATCATATTGGGTTGGGTAGTCCCTTTTTGTGTTGTGTGCTTAATATAGCTGTTGGAGATGTTGTTGGAGAGTTATATTGTTTCTCTAATATGATTTAAAGAAGGTTCTAATAGGCCAACTTGATTATATCATTTGGAGGAAGATACTTATAGCCAATCAGTTGTGATTGCTAAAGTGTGATTGAGAGAGTAGAGCAGAAGATGCGAATGTACTGAGATAGTCAATCATCAGTTGAAGATCTATGAGAAGAAGAAGAGAGTATATGCTACTCATTGGAACTGATCAAGATAGCATGTCTACTTTCCAGTTCATCAAGATCCAGATATAGTGTGTATCTGTTATGCAGAAGGTTGCAACCTTCACCATTTGAGCAGTGTTCTCTCAGACAATGTGTCCTCACCCCTAACAGGGTTATTTGTAAAAGACTCCTAACAGGGTCTGACCTTTGACCAGGTCACTATACTTCATGCATTGTAAATATCAACTCCTAATAGGGTTGTAAGATCTTCTAATAGGGATCATTATACTCTAGTGCAATTTATAGTGGGTGCTAATTCCCACTGGGGTTTTTACCTATTTGGGTTTCCTCGTAACCAAAATTGTGGTGTTGTGTTAAGTGTTATCTTATTGTGTATGTGATTAATTCTCTTCTATAATTAATTGGATAAAGAATTGAATCTTGTAGATAACTAATTCACCCACCCCCCCCTCTCAGTTATCTCTTGGGACTATTCCTAACAACTCTATGTAGATAGATAAACATTGTTATACTTAGATAATTTTCATAATTTCTTATACAGAACTTCCTCCTTAGATCATGTTGTCTTAATACTAAATATATATCTTACCGTAATGATAACATCATGATAACTTAGCCAAATTTCCAACAAGCCATGTGTATGAAAGACTTGAGTGTAAACACGACCAATGAAGTAATTGTTTTTCCCAATTTTTGTTACAAAATTCACTATTTCTATCCACCAAATTATTTATTTATAGGTTTTTAGACTGGATTTTAATTTACTTGATAGTGAAAAAGTGAGAAGCATGGTTGTAATAGGTTGGAGTAGAGGGATAGAGGTAGGAAATGGCTCAGGAAGAAAATGGGAAGCAGAATGGTGATGCAATGACTTTTAAGCCAGCTCTTGTGTTTTCTACCCTAAGGTCTCATTTGATGGTGGAGGCTTTGAAGGCTTTTGGAGTGGAAGAGGTTGCCAATACTTTCCACCCTAAGCATAGGGAAAAGCAAGAGCTCCCTCTTATCCTTACTTCCCACTTGAAGTTCAGTGCTGCCGAGGTTATGGTTTGTGATGCGATAGAGGAAGCCGGATAAGAGCATGTTTTAATTTTATGTGGTTTGTCTGGGTCATGGTTGAGTTTCAGCATTTTTCTTTGAGGATTTATCAATGTTAGAAATTTTTGTTCAAGGTTTCAAAGTTTCAGTGATTTTTTATTTGATGATTTATCAATGTTAGAAATTTCTATTTGAGAATGGCAGCTAGCTTTTGTTGAAAACCCTCATTAGATTTCAGTGCATGGAAGGAGGATTCTGGTTCAGAGAGTGTAGTCTCAGACATATATAATGATAGTGATTCTATTTTGTGAAACTCTATTAATGGTAGGAAAACCAAATCAAATAGAGGTGTATTGATTCAAAGTGATGGCCATAAGAATGAGGTGCTAAAAAAATACAACGCTATTTATTGAAGTCTTCCATTTAAAATTTAATTCAGTCATGTGATGATGAGTCTCATTAATGTTTCCTTTGATATGCCAGGGTGGGTGCACACATTTGAGTTTGCATTTGCATCCAATGGTGAAAAATAATGTACGTAGAATGACTATCATTACAACAATCTCAACCATCCTTTTTGTGAATTCTCGTGCTTGACCAATGAACCTACTTTATTGTATTGCATAATTATTCAATATTTTCTTGTGACTGTGCAATACCCACTTGTGGAGCACACATAGGTCAAGGGATCAAACCTCTATTTCTCTAGATTGAGATAGACAAATTTAGTACACATGTACCCTAGCGACCTCATGAAATTCTCCTCAAAATTGGCTCCCATTGACACCATAAATGATTTCAATGCTTCTTTTGGAGGCATAATTCTATTTAGGCTTGAGCCTACCATGTTAAACTACATATAATGCACTTGAAATAGTGATTGATAGGCACTTAACTAGAAGAATCTGCAAAGAAACAGGAAATTGCAGAGCTCTGTGCAAGACTATGGATCCACACACAAAAGTGAACTTTCAGATATGTTGGTGTCCTTACAATGAAAGTGTTAATGCATTTAATACTACACAACTACCTCCTCATCATATTAGCTACCTTAGAATCTATTATCACAATTAATTAATGTGACTTTCAATTAGAAATCTAAAAATCCGCGAAAGAGCTTTATCATGTGTCATCCTTAGAATGTAGAAGAGTTGATTTATTTACACATAGCTTCAAATTAATACTGGTTGTATGAATTGATAAGATATCTTTGAATCTTATGCATAGTATCTGTTATAGTTATACATAGATCAAAGATTTTGCATTGAATTTTAGATTTGAGTTTGTAAATATTTGACTGTGCACCAACTGCATTCTACCATCTATGTCTTTAATGTTGCACAACGGCCTCCTCATCTTGCTATCCAGCTTAGAATTTCTTGGTCACCTTCATAGTCTATATAAAGCTTGTGTCATAAGACACATATTATTTCATGTCATTTATGCACACAGAAGTAGAAAGCCTTAAAGTTACAAAACTATATACGCACATGAGCTTGAAGGATTTGTATTACACAATACACATTACACAGATGAGTTCATGATTTTTTTACCTTACTTCGTTATGAATAGAAAATATCTTTTATTTCAATTACTTAAATAGAGATTTAGATTATGTTTAAATGGTGCCTCTCAGCCCCAACAGTGCAAATTTAATTGTGTTTTCTAATGTTCCATATTTATTTATAGTATTTTCATTTGAAATATAGTGAATAAGTATAATATTTTTTATCTATGACATATGTTATTTGGAAGGCTATAATATGTTTTAAGAAGGGCACCAATTTCTTGCTAATCTTCTATGTGTTTTAAGTTATTCTTCCTGAGCTAAAATTTACCAAATAAGAACACCAATTTCTTGCTAATCCTTTGTTCAATTGTTACAGTTACTGTTAAAGTTAAGGCTAGCATAAGTTGGCAAGAAGAGTCAATGGGAGAATCACACGGTGGAACATAACTGTTGGATTTCTTGACTTGAGAAGCCAAACTGATCCTAAGACAACTGGGCTAGATAATGGAAATTCTAAAACAACAAGAGTCATAGCAAATTTTTAGAAGATGAGCCATATAGGAGTTTTGTAGGGAAGGAGTTGGGTAAAATTGACAAAACCAATGCCTCCCTAATGGTTGCAACTAGTTTAGGTAATGTAGGAGATACTCATATAGTCATATAGGACTTATTTTGAATCCCTAGGAACAATCCCTATTAGTCCCTCTGCTTCTTGTAAAGACATCGTACCCTCTCTCACAATATGCAATCCCCATATTTTGAAGTTGAAGGTTGCATAGGCCTAGAGCCCCATTTTTAAAACATTCTGATAGTTAGGGATGCCAATTCCTTGGCTGAAATATCCAAATTGAATCATAGGAGAATATTGTCTCATTTGGAAAGAAGGCGATAGCCTCAACCTGGAATACAATGTCTTACTCTAGGCCATTTGGGAGACAAGATTTTACAGTTAATGTTGAAGGTTTTGTCCCAGTCTTTTTTTGAGATCTCCACTAAGGATGAGTATTTGGTGTTAATTATGCCAACACCATTCATGAATGTACCTTGTTAAAGAGGTCGATCACTTGTGTTAGAGAAAAGATGTTGTCCCTGAAGGTAATTACTATTATTGCACGGGTGCCAGAATTTGTTTCCGTCACTTCCTCTTCCTTTTGTTGATTGGAAGATTCCATAAGCAATATTTTGTCTCCTTTGAAATCCATAATGATCATGATCTCCCTTCTTATGCTTGTTAATACGCCAATCACAATCACTACACGCCTTCATTGGTGGATTATATTTGTGCCCATGTCACTCCCCAATATATATATATTCCCAAATTACGCATGTGCCATGTCAAAGGAACATTTTGGATGTTGGGTAGAAAATGTGTGCCATGTCACTCCCCCACACATATGTAAATTTTTTATAACTTGGTTTATTCTCTCCCTCATCACAAGCAATTTTGAGTCATTGGTCACTCAGAATATCTGGTAAAACTTGTACAAAGAAGGAAATGTGGATGATGATAATGAAAATGTCATCATTCTCACTTCGTCGCTTTAAATCTACACACACTTGCATGACAAGACATCTAAATTTCTAAACAAAAAGATTGATGCCTACAATTTCTTAGAGTGAACAAAAATAGCAAAGGAAATGTGAAATCAAGCGGCGAAAATGAACATGATTGAAATAATATCTTAGTTTTTGCTCAGGGATGATGATTTCTTTTCAACTGTGGCTATTTCAGTTGAAGAGAATCAATACTCTGCAATTCCAATACACGAAGGAGAAGCTATTTTCTCCCATTCCATTTCCACTCTTCAACCTTTGAATGTTGTCTTAGATTCTACTATTTGTCGCCCAAAACATCTATCTAATGTCGTTTTAGATTCTTAGATTTTAATAAACCCCCTTTAAAATTCCTTTAATAGCTCCTCATTTTGAAAGCACAATTTATCCAACAAGACTATGAAGAAAAATAATTAACTTATAAATAAATTTATAAAAAAATGAACTTCATAATTTTTTATTTGATTAAGTTGTCTAGAATATTATTTTTCAAAATTCACACTAAATAAAAAAATAATAACTATTTATATGTAATATAAGTATCACATTTGCTAATGTTTCTTTTACTACTTAGGTTGTCAAAATGTTAGTTACATTTTTAAAAATATATTATAATAGTGTGTCATTAAAATATCTATTTTTTTAATGAAAATTATTTAATTTTAACCAAAATCCATCCATCCTACCCAATCTACATTTATCCCTCCTTTTCTCTGGTGCTTTATCCCACAGATGCTCGAACCAATTGGGAAAGTCATCTGATTGAATGAGTCGACCAGACTTGTTCTGAACCTTGACGCTAGAGTTTTCATCTCCCTTAGACCGGGAGTTGACATTCCTAAAGTCCTAAAACTCTACATTCATGGAGATCTTTAATCCTGCCCTATTGAAATTTTGGGCGGTCTGAACACCTGCTTTCTGTGCAAGAGAGAAGGAAATTTGCGCAAGGATTTCCCTATCATTAAACATTGTAAGATTAATCCCGATGCTAAGGTTGATAACTCTAATAGAATTGTGCCTACCAAATCCTCTAATGTTATTCCTCCCTCTCATCCTACTCTGGGTAATCCTAATAATGCCCCGAGTGTGCTCGAAAAAACCTTTAAGCCTAAGGATAATTCTCATGAGTTTCTTCCTACCTCGGGGAACTTTACTACCATCCACCTTCCTCACTCTTCTCTTGAACAAGCTATGTCTCAACTTGAGGGAGAGAAAGGTGATGATTTCCAACTGGTCACTAGTAAGTCCAAAAAGTGTAGGAGAAAGAATGCTCAACAACTGGATATGGAGAAAATTAAACCCATTAACACTCCTAAACAAGGAAATAGAAATAAACAAGATCTCATTGATCATACCATGATCACTCATGCCTCAGCTAGTAAATCCAATTCTAGCTCTGTGGTTAAGTCTATTGTTAAAGCCATTGAAAGTGGGGATCGAACTAATGTTGACACCAATATAGAAGGAATCCCCATCAGACCTCTAATCACCTCTAACATCCCTAATTTTGATGACAAAATGATGAACGACCTTGATGGTCCTCCCCCTGTGTTGGTGTCACCATTAATTCAATTCACGGAGTGGGTTTCAAAGCCCTTAATGAACTCAGGGATGACCAAGTCATTGAGTACATCCCTACTAAGAATGATGGTAATGAAATTAGCACCCAAATGCCTTGCCCAGATTTTGAAGAATCTTTTGCTTCTTTAGATCATGTTTCTAACATTCATCACATTGATTCTTGTATGGAACTTGACTCTGATGAAGAGGATATTGACCTCCCTGAAGAGATAGTCATCCCAAAATAGAAAGGGATGCCTATGGGCGCTAAGAATAAAGGCTCCACTCACAAAAAGAAATTGGGAAAGCAATCTGCTACCCTTAACTCTTCTATCAGCCCCTTGGGGGCCAAGGATAATCAAATCTCTGGTTCATCATGAAGTGTATCTCTTGGAACATGAGAGGTTTGGAAGCTCCAGACAAGAAGCGTGTTATAAAAATGTTCTTGGATTTGATCAATAATATTTATTTTCTCATGTTACATGAAATCAAGGCCATTGATTTTTCTCTTGAGGTTAATCTCGATTATATCTGGAAGGATTCATTTAAGTTGTTACTAATCACCCTAGAGGTAGGAGTGGTGTTTCACTTCTCATTAATCCAAAATGGGCTAAGCACCTCTTACATAAAGGCATTTTCCCCTGTAATAGGGCTTTTTGGGCCATTTTAAAAATTGACAATGTCTGCTTTGGCATCTGTACTATTTACACCCCTAATGATTACAAGGATAGAAATTGGCTTTGGAATCTTCTCTCATCTCTATGTGATATCCCCTGGTTTTGGGGGGGAGATTTCAATATGATTGAGGATCCTAGCAATAAGATTGGTGGCATCCCCTTTGACTGGAAAGGAGATGAGAAACTATACTGGGATAAATTCAAGCTTGCAGGCCGCGAGCCATCAAGACATTTCCTCATGATATGATCATAAACGGGGAGTACCACATAGTTAATATCAACAACAAAACAAATAAAGAGAGATCAAACACTTCACATAATGTATGTTGTTTTATAAGATTTTATTAAGACTAAATATATTGTTTTATTAAGATTTTATTAAGACAAAGTATTTTGGGTTAGTTTTATGTTGTTTTATAAGATTTTATTAAGACTAAATATATGATGTAAACTCATAATTATACTTGATATATATATACTTCAAAGGAGGAATTATGAAATATAGTTGTAGGTAGTTATCTCTTCTATAATGATGGAGGAGTGAAAGGTAATGATCAATGTGGATGTTAGTATTAGATCATACATTAATACACTAATTTTTTTGAATTTGAGCTCGGACATCATGCAATGTTATTGTTGTCATTGCATGCTTGCTGTTGTTGTGCACCATATATTGTTTTATACACTATTTATTTCATTGAGACTGTGAGCTTGACATTTTTAATGTATTTTCTGTTATTGGATTGATGTCACCATGTTGTTGAGGTTGTAGATGCATTGAATCACCACTGCCATTCTATTTTGATAGCAGCAATATAACAAACATAGCACCATCCAATCAAATAGGGACATCAATAAGACATTTAATGCATTATTACTTCATCATGATGATAAAAATTTCATTGGCTCAAAGCACATAGATTTTGGGTAGCTTCATTACTTCATTAGATTTGTACCTTTGTTAATTTCACTAGCATCATGCAACTTTCTTACTTATCCTTTAAAATGTAGATTCAAATATACTCCATTCCATAGCATTAATGTATAGATGATGTAGATTTGTGTACCTCTTTGTTTTGATGTATCTTACTCACAGGATGCAATGGGGCCTCCTTGGGGCTGCCAACCATGATGTGATGTTATGATCTTTACTTGAAATCCATGATGTACTCCTCCCTTGATATGCATATTTGATGCTTTTCTCCTCTGATTTGATGATTATGTATGCCCCTTCCATTGCTTACTCATGCTTGTTCATGACTGCCTTGTGCTGATGGGCATGGTGTGTGACTATTGTGGGTGCATCATTTGGAAATGATATCATAGAAACACCAAATGAAACAACAACATCTAGTGTTGTTGTTGCACTATTTGAATGATGTAGTCACAATAGTGACTTACCAGGTGTTCATGTAGACATAAATGCAGCCATTTACTCTCTGCAACATTATTTTGAGTGCACATGTCCTGTAGCATGTTTTTTCTTTCAGAAGTGTATGGCTTGACTATACACATGCATAATTGTAGATGAGGATCAACAATAGGATGTCATTCATTGCTTAGATATTTTTTATCTAACCCCCATCTCTCTTTTCTTTGTAGGTTCTGGATCACACAGGGGCACACTAGATTCATACCTGGGTCAATAATTCATCACTTCAGGCAATGTCTAGCACCCTTATTATTTATGTTCATCATCTTATGTATGCCTGAACTCTTGCATTTTCTTTTGAAAGTTATTTTCCTTGTATAGTATATACAAGTTATTTTTCATATATATACATGTAATCATTAGATGCAAAAATTTATTTTCCTTTACATGTATCTTTGCATGAAATGTACACAAATTAAATAAGATCATCTAATAATGCAAACTAGGGTACTGTAGTCACTCATCTAGTAATTAGTTCCTCAAACCGTTACTAAGGATTGAACATAAGTCTAAGTCCCCAAACCTGTTGTTCTATGTGTCCTTATTTCCTTCGTAATTTTGGTTCAACCCCTATAGGATGCCCAAGCCTAGATGCCAAGGAAAGTACCCAAGAGAACTTGAAAGAAAGATGAATGAAACCATTGTCCTTATGTGGGTAAACCCATATAAGTGTTCTTCCTTTGCATCACAACTCCTACTTGAGGATCCACAATCATGCATTTATGTTCAAGACTTATTATTACCTTGGTCCTTTTGAATCTTAGGATGACATCTCAATTGGGAAAGGCAAACCAAAACCTTTCATAGACCAATAACAACCAAGGCATGTGGGTGCTCTTTTGTTGTACAGTTATACTCATAAAATATATGTACGGTTATAAAATTTCATGCCTTGAAATTTTCTAACATAGTTCCTCTTTATCAAAATAGAATGGAAGTGGTGATTCAATACATCTACCCACATTCTATGTGCTTTGAGCCAATGAAATTTTTATCATCATGATGAAGTAATAATGCATTAAATGTCTTACTGATGTACCTATTTGATTGGTCGGTGCTCTGTTTGTTATATTGCTGCTATAAAAATAGAATGGCAGTGGTGATTCAATGCATCTACAGCCTCAACAACATGGTAGCATTGATCCAATAACAAAAAATACATTACAAATGCCAAGCTCATGGTCTCAATGAAATAAACAGTGTATAAAACAATATATGGTGCACAATAGCAACAAGCATGCAATGAGAACAATAACATTGCATGATGCCCAAGCTCAAATTCAAAATAGTAAGTGTATTAATGTATGATCTAATAGCAGCAACCTCATTGATCATTACCTTTCACTCCTCCATCATTATAGAAGAGATAACTACCTACAACTATATTTCATAATTCCTCCTTTGAAGTATATATATATATATCAAGTATAATTATGAGTTTACATCACATATTTAGTCTTAATAAAATCTTATAAAACTAATCCAAAATAATTTGACTTAATAAAATCTTGATAAAACAATATATTTAGTCCTAATAAAATCTTATAGAACAACATATATTGTGTGAAGTGTTTGATCTCTCTTTATTTGTTTTGTTGTAGATATTCACTATGTGGTACTCCCCGTTTATGATCATTTTATGAGGAAATGTCTTGATGGATCATGGGTTGCAAGCTAGGGCATCATGCATTGTTTATGAGCTCACTATTTGAGCACCTCATGTCCCTATTTGATTGGTCGGTGCTCAAACAGTGAGCTCATAAACAATGCATGATGCCCTAGCTTGCAGCCCATGAACGATCAAGACATTTCCTCATGAAATGATCATAAACGGGGAGTACCACATAGTGAATATCAACAATAAAAAAAATAAAGAGAGATGAAACACTTCACATAATGCCTTGAAGGTAATAGCAATGATGCCCTAGCTCTCAAAGCTCATGGGTCATCAAGCATTCCAAATGAAAAGATGTAAACAATGCCAGTATTAAACAGTGAGCTCATGAACAATGTATGACGCCCTAGCTTGCATCCCATGAACCATCAAGATATTTCCTCATGAAATGATCATAAATGGGGAGTACCACATAGCTAGTGAATATCAATAGCAAAACAAATAAAGAGAGATCAAACACGTCACACAATATATGTTGTTTTATAAGATTTTATTAAGACTAAATATATTGTTTTATTAAGATTTTATTAAGACAAAGTATTTTGGGTTAGTTTTATGTTGTTTTATAAGATATTTATTAAGACTATATATATGATGTAAACTCAATATAACAAACAGAGCATCGGCCAATCAAATAGGGACATGAGGTGCTCAAACAGTGAGCTCATAAACAATGCATGATGCCCTAGTTTGCAGCCCGCAAGCCATCTAGACATTTCCTCATGAAATGATCATAAACAGGGAGTACCACATAGTGAATATCAACAACAAAACAAATAAAGAGAGATCAAACACTTCACACAATGCCTTGAAGGTAATAGCAGTGATGCCCTAGCTCTCAAAGCTTGCGGGTCATCAAGCATTCCAAATGCCAAGATGTAAACAATGCCACTATTAGCATTCATATCATGCCATTAAATCAACAAATGCCATCAAAATGAAATTCAGTTAATGAGAAGACAAAGCTCAAATGCCTACCTCAAGTGCTAGTGCCCTCTTCCCACATGGTATCAGCCTCTTTGTGCATGCCAAAATTGAATGCCCTCTTCGCGACAACTCTTCGAATTCACAAAAATTACAAATGACACTTTCTTCTTCTTTTTTCTTTTTGTTTATAACCAAGCTAGTGTCACAATTAAATCAACAAATGCCATCAAAATGAAATTGAGTTAATGAGAAGACAAATCTTGAATGCCTACCTCAAGTCATGGTTGCTATATGAAGATCAAATGCTAAGGAACTATGTTATAAAATTTCAAGGCATGAAATTTTATAACTATACAAATATAAAATTTCAAGGAATGAAATTTGACCTCTGATTTGACCTTGATAATGTCCCCTCCATTGCTTATGCTTGATCATGTCTACCTTTTTTTGATGGGCATGGTGGGTTACTGTTATGGATGCATCATTTGGAAATGATGCCATAGCAACACTAGATGGAACAACATCTAGTGTTATTGTTGCACTATTTGGATGATGAAGTCACAATAGTGATTCACCAGGTGTTCATAGAGACATAAATGTAGCCACAACAGTGATTCACCAAGTGTTCATAGAGACATAAATGTAGGGTTTCATTTGGATTCCAGTGCCTATACACTGCACATGTTCCTGAGTGCACATGTTCTATAGCATAGTTCCTTTTAGAAGTGCATGGCTTAACTATGCACATGCATAATTGTAGATGAGGATCAATAATAGGGTGTCAGGCATTGCTTAGATCCTTTGGATCTAACTCCATCCTTTCTTTCCTTGTAGTTTCTGGATCATACATGAGCATACTGGATTGAACCCAGGGTCAACACTTCATTACTTTAGGAAATATCAGGTACCTTCATTATTTATGCTTATCCACTTATGTATGTTTTCATTCATTCATATTCTTCTGAAAATTGGCTATACTCATATTCTTCTTGTGTCTGAGTCTTCTAACTATGATTAATTTAATGCTATAAATCTTGACATAGAATTTGATATCAACTGATCATATATCCATTCCAAATGATATAACTCAATTTGAATAAACATACATGCCAACCATTTGACAAAATGTCCATATGAAATCTAGAGCAATACATTAATTTTATAGAGAATTCATGATTTATAATGCCCCTTGATTTATAGTGAATTAATTTTATAGTGAATTCATGATTTATAATTCAGTTGTAGCAGCTCAATGTGTTTGAACTCAAGAAGTCGCTCGAATCAAATTTGAATGCAATCAAGTCCGCATATATCCCATGAGCACATCAGGAAGAATGCATCTTTGATTGCCACACTAGCATCTTGTTATCTACCGAATCTACTGCAAAGTCATCTCTGAATGACATAACCAAATCATGAGCATGAATAAAAGACCTCGACTTACCAAACCACCTTGCAAGTTGATCAAGATCCAAAAGTAATGCAACCAACTGGAACCAGATCTGCAAGAACACCATTCTGAATCGATACAAACTCGATCGACAAATATATATTTTTTAAAAAAAAATTGTGAATTTCATCGCAATTACGACGTCACTAGAAAAGCAACGACAATCTATCAGAAACTTCCAACTAAAAACTATTGCATGCACAAAATTTCTATCGGTAAACAATCTACCAATGACGGTTATCTGTCAGAACATTAGGATGGTTAACCGTCGCATGTACAAAAATTTTATCGGTAAACTAACTACGTCCAACGTCTCTCTGTCAAAATTGGGATGGCTACAAATAGACACGACAGTGTATTCGCTGTGTTGAAACCCCCTATTTGTGATGGCTATAGTCATCTTAATTACGACACCAATTGTAGCTGTCATTTTTTTCAACTGCAAAACTGCGATGACGGGTGGTGTCATAATATCGATGGTGAACCATCTTGATTCTGACGACCTACCATCAGAAAAAGGTCTCAAATGTACTAGTGGAAGGTTGGAAAGCCATGGAATCTTGTATGTCCTCTGAGAATGCTAGTGTTGAAATGATGGAATCTTCAGCTAAGGAAGTTGACATTGAAAAAGTTGATTCCTTTTAAGGGCCCCAAACATACTATCATTAGAGACGTACAAGACCAGGGTTTTAAAGCTTATAAAGCCTAAACTTTTAGTTTGACTTAAAATGTTTTTTAAAATTACTCTTACTTGTGCCAAACCTCCTTTAGGTGCCAACCCCTATGTCAAACTAAAGTTACAAAATTTCAAAAAAATTATATTAAAAAAAAAAAGAGTAATAAATCTACAGTTGTAAGGAAAGTAATTTATTTATTATCAATTTAGATATTCATACTATAAGAGCTTTTCCTCCTAAGGTTTTTACAATGGAACCACGGATTAAAAAGCCCTTGAAGGCCAAATATTTCGAGTAAGGATGGCGTAGATAATCCTGGCTTTGGCCCACATATCCACATTTCACTTGAAGGGAAATAGTAAGCCCTTTAAAACAAGGATACAACAAGGAATCAAAAGGGGATGCAGAATGCATACATGTCTATGCATACCATCATATAAGGTTGAGCATATATTCCCTTTAAAACAAGGATACAACAAGGAATATGCCCTTTAAAACAAGGATACGACAAGGAATCAGAAGGGGACATAGAATGCATACATGTCTATGCTACATGAATATGCTCACCATCCTATCATATCGACATTTTTCATACATGTCTACCAGTGCACTTGCAACTACATATGACAAAATTTCCTTCATCCTATGGCAGATGTCCATACACCATTCCAAAGCTCTCATTTTGGCACAAGCAGGGAGGACGTTGGTAAAGTGTGGAATCCTTTATATCTGTTAGTTACATCTGATTGAATGTTTTTGAATTCATTTCATGAAACTCATTTGTGCATATCCTGCAATTGCATGCTTCGAGATACCACATTTCTTTGAGGTATCTTGTTTGACAGTTCTTGTGCATCTTCTATGCTTACACATGTACCAGAGCATTTCCAAACATAATGTATGAATAAAACCTCTTCTATTGTGTTTTGATGGATGTCATGGATATCCTGTTCAATTGGCACAAGCCAAGAGTAGGATGGTATGGCAACAAGAATCAATTAGGTCAAAATCTGATTTGTTGCAGCTTGTGTATGAATGGAAAATAGTTTACTTACCATTTCACATAACCACCATGAAATTGGAAGTGTGTGGATCGATCTAGATGAATAACTACCTATTTTATTTTGATTTGTTCTCAGATATTCTCTGTAGTTTCCGACTGCAATGCTACCTACAAATGTCTATTCCAGAGCATTTTGAAGGATTTGACGTAGGAAAAATTCACAACTATTACAACACACTATTCCATAGCATTTTAAAAGAAATTAATTATCAATAGTATTATGTATTGTTTATTTTATAGTGATCTTTTTCATTGAATTCTTGGGTTTTGGTTTGTCTGCAAATTTTTATTTGAACTATAGGTTTTATTATTTTATTCTTCACTTCATGTAGATTTTTACTTCAAATGATTTCCTCTTTGGTGTAATAGAATTCTAATTAGTAAAATAACTCTTTCATGTTTGTAAAGATATAAATTATTTTGTTGAATCCTTTTATTAAACTTTTTCATATCTTGTTCTACAAAGATTTTGTAAAATATATTTATTCTATTTTGAATTTTCATTCCAAATGTTTAAAAGTGCCTTCACTACATTCATTCTTTAGTCAATACTCTCACAAGTTTCAACCAAATCAAGTCTTAGAACTACTACAAATCACTTGCATAAAAATCATTGTACAACTCGATAATTACCAGCATTCATTTGCATTTATCTATTTCTTATCGTTGGAATTTAGAATTTTGAAATGCTGAGCGGGAGCAGGAGCGGTTGCAAGGCAGGGGCGAGTACAGTGGGAGGGATCCTTGGCAACGATGAGGAGGGAGCAGCAGATGTGGAGGACGGTGACCCAGGTGGGGGTCTATGGGATTTCATGGTGGGGAGTAGCTGCATTTGCGGCTAGTGCTCTTGCCTTTCTCCCATTTGGACAGTTAGGGTTTGGGCTCCAAGCGATGGAAATGTTTTGGGGGGGTTTCTCTCCCTCAGTAATTTGGAGTGGAGGTGACCCTTGTCTCATAAGAAGTGTGGAGGTGAGTGGCGGCTTTGGGTCCTTTTTTGGGATCCTTCTATGCTAGATTGTTTCTGAGAGCCTCACTGGTGGGCCTCTTTATGGGTTCCATCAATTCTTCCATTTGTGTGGGAGAAGGGTGTTGGTTCATTTGGAATGGCCCTGTGTTAGATCCCTATTGAGGTGGGGTTGCACTCAAATGCTCATTGGCAGCTGTTGGTTTCTCATCTTCACAACTCTTCTTTGTTTCCTATAGAGGTGGAAGCTCGTTTTGGGGTGAAGGTCTCTTTCCCTCTTAACACCTCTTTCCCACTTTCTTTAGAGGTGAAAGTTCATTCTGAGGTGGAGGCTCTGCCTATTGAAGTGGCTAGGTGCTGGTTGGAAGAGGAGGGATGAGGTTTTGAAGGTGAGTTCGGCTACAGCTAGAGGGCTCTGTTTTTGCCAGAGATCTATGAAGATTTCATCTTTTTTTTGGCAAGTTGTAATCTGGTGGAGTGGGGAATACTTTTCTTCCTCTCCATTTATGCGTTAAAGGTTGGGGGAGCCTTTCAAAACCCTATGGGGTGTGGCCTTTGCTGGAAACTCCTATTTTTGCTAGAGATCCTTGAATGCCTCTTCTTTTTTCTTGCAAATTGAAGTTTGGTGATTTGGGGAGAAATCTTCACTCCCAGTTCTTTGTTAATGGTTGGGGGAGCCATTCAAAACCCAAAAAACTTTGGAGCAGCTGAAGATTTTCTAGCTCATTTTTTATAAGTTGTTGTTTCGTATTTGGTATGATTGTGAAAGGGTGGACGGGTCTGTCTGCCAGATCTATTGGATGCTTAAACCCATGTTGGTGATGGGAGCCATCAATAAGGTTGGGGGAGCCTTTCAAAACCTTGAAGGAGTGGTGCAGCTGAAGCCCTACTTGCAAATCTATGTGAGCTACTGTTTCATTAAAATTGGTTATGGGAGCCATCAAAACCCTTATGTTCGGTTTAGGGAGCCTGAAAACCCTAGAATGGTGATTCTGTAAGGTGTTGGTCTTACTTTTTAGATCTTAGCAGCTTGAGTTTTTTTGAGCATATTTTTTATGGCTGCTGTTGTAACACTGGGTTTTTTCTACTGGTAATTTTACTGGCAGATTGTGCTGGGGGGTTCTGTAAGGTTTATCTTGTTCCCCAGCTATTTCACTTTCCTTTGAGCTAATCCTTCCTACTAGTAATTTTTGGGTTATAGTTCCCACCAAAAACTAATTGTATATGGTTTCGAGGCCCATTCAAAACCTATTTTTACCTTATTCAAAAACATTCATTTGCATTTAAACTATTGGCATTGCCTTTGTCGAGTTGATTTTTCTTATAGGGCTATTGATTTCTTGTTCCTGTTTACTTCTTTTTATGTTTTTTCCTTCTACTTAAACTTAAAAATTGTACATTTTTAGATAATATTTTGATGAAATAAGACATACTTAAAAAATAAAAAGAATATATTATATATAATAAATTAAATATGGTGATTTCAAAATCTGATTTTATTAAGTCATTTGCTTTAGGGCTCACATTATCACAAATCATTTGACCTTGTTTCCATCATTGTCAATTGTTATTTGAAACAAATCTCTCTTTAAAAAAAGTTTGGCTAATTATAAATTTAATGATTTTTGTTTACTCGTGCCAATAATTCAGTTGATTATGAAGTTTTTTCTTACTTACATTTGTGATGAATCTATTTTTTAAGATAAGCTTTCTTTTGAATATTTATTTTTTCTAATGAACATTTTAAATGCTTCTCAAATTCACTTTCCAATTAAAAGTCTTCAAACAAATTATTATTTTCATATCTATGAACATCATGATTTTCTTTGGTCACATCTCTTGAATATTTAGATAGTTGTAAATTACAAGTAACATGGAATGCTATTTCAAATTGATTATTAGGTATGTTAATATATCATAGTATAATATTAAAAAAATTATTAATAATTATGAAACCTTTATTCTCAAATGTGAAGATGGATAAAATTTGAGCACTATGTAATGAGAAGTAAATGTTTAATATAAAATCTGTTTCAAAAAATATTATATATGTATCTTTATACATTTATACTATAATCTATTATATAGATAATAAAGAATATATCCTTGTTATAGTAATTTAAATATAATTTTCTACTGGCATAACCTTTTGTTTTGTGCAAGTGCTAGTTTATTGAAAGAGATGTTTTGCAACTGCTTAGACATGTAAATTGGTTTAAAATATCTAATTTATTAAATGAATGGTGGTATTATGTAATGATTAGCTTGGAGGACATGTGGTGAAGGTTAAAATGTGCAAGATAATAGAAATTCTCTTTTTAGTCGATTTATTTACTTGTGCTCTTGTAAGCTTCTCTAGTTTTGCAGGTGTCATTTTCTTCTCCTTTGAAATAGTCATTCCATTAAATAAATAAATGAGTACATAATTTATAATAAGTTTCTATTAAAAATATTATTTATATATTAAGCTTGCCCACATAAACCTCATCTTTGAATATGCATAAAATGAAATGAAATCAATTCTTTGGATGGGTTTTTTGGGACAGTATAAATATACTCATAGTATTTTTAGAGTTAGAATAAAAGAGTAAGATTTTTTATCTTGACGTTATTTATTTAATATTATAAAAATTTCTTTTAAGTTTATAGTTCATTTAATATTGTCTAGAAAATTAGTCTTATTATATATTAAAGTTATATGCAAGATAATATTAATAATTGATATGAAATAAATTTATATGGAAATATATTCTATATTTATTTATAGTTAAATAAGCATATTTTAAATTTAATTGAATCTTGGTGGTTTGAATGACAATTTCCATTATCGACAAATAAATAATAATTATTCACAAAAAAGTACAAGGATAAAACTATTAATAATATCATTTATGAATTCCAACAAGGTCATGCTATGTTTGAAATGTGGAAAGAGAGAGAGATTTAGAGGGACATATAGAAATATAAAGAGGTTGAAATAGAAGGGAAAGAGAGACAAAAAGAGGCAAGAAGATAACAAGACAAAGATAGAGATAGAGGGAGATAGGAAGGGAGTGATGGGGAGAGATGGATAAATAGAGAGAAGGAGATGTGTCTAGATATGGAGGGGGAGAGGAATATAGAAATATAGAAGAATATATCTAGTGAGAGTTTGGGAGAAAAATAGATAGGGAGATAAAGATAGATTGAGAGGTAAAGATAGAAAGAGATCTAGGGAGATACAAAGGGAGACATAGAGCCTCAGTTGTAAACATCACACACTAATGACTGAATCCTAGGCTAAAAGTGTTAAGCAATCAAAGTCAACTTACTTTTTACAAGATTATTTTTTTCCTTAGTGTGTGATGTTTAAGGATGGCCAACATAGAGAAAGAAAGATTAAAAAGAAGAGATACAAAGAGATATAGATGGTGAAATAGATTGATAGAGAGAAATGAAGATATAGAGAGGATGAGAAGGAGAGACAATCACACTAAACACTAAAATGAGGAACAACAACTTTATTCTAATATTTTCTTGATTGACGACCTATGTAATTAAAAGTCTAGGAAGAATAGCTTTGATTAAAAAAATGTTCTTATTCTAAGTTTAGATCAGGAAGAATAGCTTTATTCTAATCTTTTCTTGATTGACGACCTATGTAGGGATACAAATCACTGACATTGAATATAGGTGAAATACCTAAGTTAGGGGGCAATTCCACTTCATATGTATTGTTACCATATTTGTGCACAACTTTAAGGGGTCATATTTTCTTCATAAGAAGATTACTAGGTTTTTGTAGATACCCAAAAATGGACACACTTGTAGATTCACATTTAGTCACTAATTCTTCTTCTATTAGTTAATGGTTATTTAATCATTAATTAATCATCTTATTTTCCTCTAAAAATCCAATCTTTTAATCAGTTAATCACCACTCTAATATTAATTGAATAATTAAGTTTATTTAATTAATTACCTTTAATTAATTGATCTTTACTAGTTAATTGAATTCAATTTCCTATTTCCCATAATTTGAATTTGATTATTCAAATGAGCTAATTATTCTTCTAAATTAAATTAATTTAATTTCACATCAATTTCATCTTCATTTCATTTCTAATTAATTTCTATTTAATTTCATTCTAATTTCATCTTCCTCTTTAACTGAATTTTTAATTCAATTAAATCTTCCAAAAAATAGAAAAAAAAAATGAGGCAATTATAATTTCTAAAAAACTCAAAATCTTCATAGATTGAGAAAAACAATTTTCTGAAAATTAATTCATTTTAAATCAAAAATTAATTCTTTTCTCAAAATTCAATTTTGAAAATTTGTATCTTTAAAAAAAATAACTAAATCATCTCATCTTTATTTCCTAAATAACTCTATATTTTTTTGAGTTAAATTGGAATTAAATCTTTTATTCTGGAAAGTTACCCAAATCTTTTTAGCTCTTAATTATGTCATCCATTCAATCTATTTTTCTCAAATCAATCTTGATCGTCCATTCAAATCATAATTTCTATGTAAGAAGCCCTCATCTCTCATATTTTCATATCTCTAAATTTTGCATTGAACTTATGTCAATTTATTATCAGAGTATCACAATTTCTCAAATCTTTGAGTCAAGGTGCTGTTAGAATCACAACTGAGTGCAACACCTCAACAAGGAGAAGAGAAGCAACAAAATCCTCAAGTATCATTTGGTTTGCATGTGTGTTTAATTTCTGAATATGATGTTTGTTATTTTGTTTTTGTTTTTTTTGTTTTTTATTTATTGTAGGGTTTAATGATTATTAGTAGTTTTCTTGATTAGTTCGGTACTACTAAATTATTTCTTTGAACTTGTGCAGAATTTCCCTATGACATTTTGGTGAACCCGACATGAATGAACAACCCAAAAAATTGATAGATTTGTCTATCATATTTGCATGCAAATTTTCCTTACTAATATCTTGTTGCCTGCAGGGATTTCGAATATTTAGTCATATCTCCTAAACAGCTTCGAATTTTCTAATGAAATTTTTACTCCAATTTTTAGATGGAATCAGGAGGCTACAATCCAAAAATTGGAATTTTTTATCATTTTTGTGCGATTTATAATTTTTTATTATATTTCATAAAAAATTAATTCTGGGTGCAAATCAACAAATTTATCTAAAAAATTTACATTTCTGGAAAGCTGTCAAAAATATAAATAGGGTTTGTTCTCTGTATTTTTAATTTTGATAACAGATCATGGACGAAATAAATAGATCTTTCAAATCTGGTATGTTTTCATAAATCAAGTCCCAAGGACACAAATGAAGGATTGTTTTTAAAATTTGTACATTTTTGGAAAGCTCATTTCTTTTTATTAGGGGTTACTTCTTTACATTTATGCTTTTTAGGCCATAAATATATCTAAAAATTAGATCTTTATGACTAGGTCAAAAGCAGAAAAATAATCAAGGGGCATTTGTTCCAATTTCATTGATTTGTATGCTCATCCTTGATTTTGATAAACATATCAATTTTCTTTCACCTTGGATTATTTTTGTTGGACTAATGTGTGTGTAATCTTCTGTGGGCGCTTAGGAGCTAGAACGATCACCACTAGGTGAGTATCAAAAAATACAAAAATAAAAATTCAAAAATGCGCCTAGCCTTTGCTAGCTTCGAATAAGGTAAGCCTTATCCCTTTGCATTTTTCTTAAAATTGTGGCATTCAAAGTTCAATATCTAGCTTAATTAGAAAGCCTACTATTGTTTGATAAATTTTGGTATTAGGCCTATGATCTTCACTTTCATAGTGAATCAGAATGTCAAACATGTCAAAATGGATTGATAGAAAGAAAGGCTGAAAGAAGGAAAAAACACTAAAATTTAAGCCTCTTTGTTTGTGGATAAAAGCATTAGGCCTATGCTCTTCACTTTCATAGTGAATCAGAATGTCAAACTTGCTCAAATCCTCCTATACTAAAAGGCTTGGGAAAGAATCTTGTTAAACATGTTTGGAAGTGAGTAAGTAATAGGGATAAGCTCTTACCCTTCTTAGGATAATCAGATTCCTAGGCCTACTTCTCATTTCAATTTCATTTCTTTTATGAACATGCTAGTTAAATTAGAACTTTAGAGGACTCTCCTCCTGAGAACATTCCTTAGCGAGGCCAGTCAAAGATACAACCCAGAGTGGGATACAATTGTTTTTGCCACAATAATCCAACCCACTATAAAATAAAATGCATTTATCCTTAATGGGGTGAGTGACAGAAAAATCTTGAGAATGATAATCTCCTCTAGTAATCTTTTGAGATTGCACAAAATCGTGTTTTTATGCATGTAGGGGACCTTTGTAATGGAGGATAGATTCAAGTCTTTCTGAATGGAATCCTTACTAGAAACTGGTTAATTAGAAGCCACTTTTTTTTTAGCCATGTTGAATCGAATTGACTACTAGAGGAGATACTTCTATCTTTTATAAATAAGATAAAATAAAATATTATATAGAATTTAAGAAAAAAATGTAAAATTCAAATATTTACATGTTACATTCTAAATGTTGCTAGTATAGACATCTTAGATATATCTATGGAAAAATATAAAGAAATCCCAATATTAAAGTGTCTATCTATTTTCAATAATATTAACATTTTTTTTTTATATAGATTTTTTTTTTTTTTTGGTCGATAATAGATATTAATTTTATTGATAAAGCAAGAAAATACATTGATTTGAAACTATATAAAAGCAGCCTGTAACTATGGGCCGATTCATCATAAGAGTCATTTGCTCCTATACATATTTGAGGGGAATGCAAACATAACAAAACCTAAAAGCACAAAGCAGTTAACAAACTGAGCTTTTTAGGGAACCAAATTCTAAGCCAATGGTGAACCAGAGAAAACAGAGCCAGAAACTATTTGCCCATCCTCCTTCAAAAAACCAGACTATTGATAATAGAAGGGCCTTAGGCATTTCCAAGAAAAACTTCCCCTTCAGCTGTGAGCGACAGCCCCACCGTGTTTATACAGCACCTTTCCAACTACTATCAAAAAGGGAACCCAAAAAACAAAAAAACTTGTAGACATTAACTGAGAATTTAAACTTGCAGCTTCTTTTTGCGCCCACGAAGGCTGCGAGATTTCCGTACCTCAATCAACTTTTTTTGTGACATAATTCTCCAATTACTTTTTATATGACCATGGCAGAGAAAAGGAAGCGTAGTTCAGAAGTTTACAACATTGCCCACAAACTTCTGAGTCGTGAAATCGGTAACAGATTAAATTCTTATTCTCAAATTAAATTCCGCAATTTTCAGTTGCTGAACTATATTCCCAGCTTTCATTCCCACTGGCGCCTCCTCTGGTTTGGGGAGCCTCAGGTATATCACATACATTTCATTTACCACACCTTTCTTATCATATATAACTTCTGCAAGAACCTTTTTAGTTGTAATTCATGTTGTTTTTATTGATATAAAAAAATCAAAGAGAATTTTGCAGTATTGGAATTTTAATTATTATGAATGAAAATTGCATTACATTTAGCACATCTGGATTTTAAAATATTATTGTGTATAGTTGTGAGTTTATTTTCTTTATGATTGGGATCAAGCTATATGAGCTATCATTTGTTACATTTCAACATTAATAAACTTATTTTTAAATAAAATAATTCACACACATACATAATTTTATTTTTCTAAGTAAAATTTTACTTTATTTTTTAAAAGATTACCATTTTACCTTTATTTTACTTCACACTTTTCGAAAAATCAGGAAAACCTCTCCCACAAATTTAGTTTATGTTGAACTCAACTTATTTGAAAATTCTAACCGACTCAAAGACAATAGTTTCGAGTCATTAGAATGGATAGGGGCAATATTCACTCACAAAAATTAAAGGATTGAATAACCAATTTGAGACCTTGGCCCATGTGACCCAATAGATTACTCTATTGGAAGATGGAACAAGGAAAGGATTGTCTCTTCTAGATTTCTCACAAAGGTTCAATTTGATGTCACCACAATTTAAGCATCAATTGAAGTTACAATCTTCCTATTATAGCCAAAATTTATTATAGATGAAATTGAAGTTACACAAACCCATCTAATTTAGCTAAAGGTGTTCAAATATCAAGCAAGAAGAAAAATCCTCAATATAAAAAATAACATTAAATGTCCTAAAAGCTACATATTTAGTATGGATACAAGTACACCAAGTTATGACAAGAGTTAGATGTGATGATGATAATGATGGAGATGATAAAGACTTCCATATGAAAATAAAATTTTTGGAATAATTTAGGATCTAATGTTTTTTTTTTTTCGAATTTTGGTTGCGATCAATCATTGTAACTTGGTTGCCTGCCACCAACTTTGGCTGGCTAAAACGGTCTGTGATTCCATTTTAAATTCAATTCTATTAATAAAAATGAATTATTAAATTCAAAAATATTAAAATAATTCAAAAAAAAATTTAAAAAAATCATACTCGATTTCCAGTTCTCGTTTAAAAAAGTGGAACCAAACGGTCCAAACATAATTTGAAAATGAAAAATTAATCCATGATTTGACCATTTCCAACATTTGATCAAAAGCATTTCCTAATTCCCATCCTTAGGTACAAGTATGATTAAATAGTAATTATATAATGTACTTGTATAATATATGATTCTATATGAAATCTATGAGCTCAAAACTTATTTAAATGAATCCTAGTTAAAATTTAAAGAAACTATTGAGTAAAAAACTAAACGAATAACTATCTAATATAAAATAATTTAAAATATATAAATAGCTATTTATAATTATTTTTTAATACTATGAAAATTATTTAAATAAAATTTAAACATAAAACAATTCTAACTATAATACCATAATTTAAACTAATTAATTGATTATCCTATAATCAACTTTCTAATAAACAATCATTACAAATTTTCTAATTTAAAATAGTTCAACAAAAAACTTACATTAATCTAAGAATTATAATTTTAAAAAAAAATCAAACCAATATATATTTTTGTTTAAAAATACATATGTAAAATTATGAAAAAGTAAGGAAAATCTTTGAATATAATAGTAGTTTTAACATCACAGTTAAAACTACTATTATATCCAAATGAATTTCTCAACTCCTCAAACATATTATTGAAAATATAAACAATTAAACTTAACCATTTGATTTGTTGAGGGAAACAATGTTAAAAGTTTTAACCAATTAAAAAACAGAAAATAAATGAAGAAAATGCCACTCTCCAACAGGGTCTAAGTTTTAAAATAATATTTTTTTATAAAAAGCATTCAGAAGTTTTGAATGAAACATTTTTCATTCTCTACTATGTAGAATAGAAGAAAACGTATTTCTTGTTGAATAGAAGTGACGTATTTTCCATAAGCCTTCTAAATCCAAGTGTGTTTTGGTTGGCATAACTGTTTTTCATAATAGATTCTACAATCTTGTTGTTGCATCAATCTAGAGGACCATCCCTCGGCTCAGACTAAGAATCGGATCAATCTTGGTCAGTGGTCAAGCATTTTAGTACTGATCTTGTAACTCCTCTAAACAATAGGCTTGAATTGAAACATCAGAATTAGAATATTACACAATGATTGTACCCAGATACATGATATTATATTTCTGACTGTACATATATCTAAAATCTTTTAGAACTCCTACTAATCCCAAACTAATATAACACAAATAAATACAATAGTATTACCTTACAGCAAGTACTATTAACTGCAATGAAATTTGATTAATCACCTTACACTAATATAATCAACTACAGTTAGCAGCGAAAATTAGATGGAAAGTACAAAGAAACAACCGCATTAACCAAGGATTTGCGGTGAAAAAGGAAACTAACTACTATAGCAATATTGTCATTACGATTTGGCAGAATGTCTGAGGTTTAAGATTACTTAGTGTTATCTGAATGTAAACTTAAATAGCATGGACGTGCGAGGTTTAAAACTAGTTAGTGTTATCTGAATGTAAACTTCAATTGCATGTACTGCCCCCAGACAAACTATTTGTTAATGGAATCAATTAGAGTAACTTTCCTTCTAAATTTTAAGATAAACTATTGAAAAGGAAAATGGCTATTTGTTCATTGAATCGATTAAGAAAAGATTTGCTTCAAAATATTTCAAATAAATAAGTGTCACCTAGTGGTCATTAAAATCATAAATTAGAATATCAGGATTTGCTTGGATTAGATCTGGAAGTGCCATCATTTCAAAGAAATATTATGATACACTAATAATTAGAAAACATAATTTAAACAGTGACCATTTTCATTGTTTAGCTTTATTCTCTATAGAGAATTAATCTCGTTTATCTATTTTTTATGAGCTCAGAGCAATCAATATACATTTTCATAAGGTAAAATTTATGCTTTTATTAAAAATATTATACATTTTTTACTTTATTTTCTTAAATTTTGGCCAGTGCCTTTAATTTTATAATTAATTATTA
The DNA here is from genome assembly GCA_027943335.1 of Chamaecyparis obtusa. Taxonomy (NCBI): domain Eukaryota; kingdom Viridiplantae; phylum Streptophyta; class Pinopsida; order Cupressales; family Cupressaceae; genus Chamaecyparis; species Chamaecyparis obtusa. The sequence goes on from BSBK01000594.1 coordinate 1,747,385, forward strand.
AGATTTTATAATAGTTATAGTTATATAATAATATATTAATAAGTATAATATTGTATATTAAAAAATAATAGTTTTTTTCAAAACTTTATATCAATAGTCATAATTGTAAAAATTAAAAATATAATTATTAAATATAAATTTATAAAATTTTATAATGTATAATAAAAAATATGTGAAATAATTTATATTAAAATAAATATTTATTAGTAATAATTCTATTTTTAACATAATTTTTTTGATATTAGTCGGCAGGGCATTTAAGATATCTAAGTTATTAAAAATAAAAATAAAGAAAATAGTTTTAAATGAGTTTAAAAATAATAATGAAGAAAATAGTTTTAAATGAGTTTAAAAATAATAATGTAAGAATTCTGTGTATAACACTTCAAATTATTTAGCCAATCAAGGTTTCAATAAATAATTTGTATATATGATAAAGTTAAAAATTTATCATTTTTGCTATACAAAATATAAAATATCTAATGCAATAACAAATTTAGTAGAGTTTTTTATTGGTCTAGAGACAATGTTTTAATCACTAGTTAAACCAGGAAATACAAAACTCATTACAATAGTACTTGCTAGCCTATCATTAAGTACTAATAAGGTTATGAACGATGGTCGCATTTGGTGGAAAGAAAGCGTATCTGTGAGATTTTTTTTCCTTATCTTCAAGATGATAGAGTGTATCTATGTAATGATGTAACAAAATGTTAACAAGTTTTTGACAACTGGGTCATATCTAGGAGATAACATAATGTGTTTGTGCAATGATGTTTCAAATTTTTTAACAAAGGCACTTCTGTAAAATAGCAAATCTCTGAGATTGTGAGGATTGAAACAAGATTTTGACAACAAGATCATATCTGGTAGATAAAAAAAAAGTTTTGGAAGTGTATATGACATCTCCTTAGGATGGCAGAGCGTATCTATATGATTTTCTATTGTATCTTCTTAACCAATCGATAAATTTGCAAAATTTATGTGTATGAGATATGACTTGAATTTTTTTACCTTAGTAGGCCTATATTTGTAAGATGAAAAAATTGGTGTATCTATTGAATGACAAAGCGTATCTACTAAATTAGGTTGCAAATTTGTTGAACAATTATGCAAACTGTTGAATGACTGAACAATGACTACACTAAGTATGTTCAAATCTGTCAATAAATGATGCACATCTGCCCAACATCGGTGCGTATCTGGGACACTAGGTTTGAATTGACACAAAGTTGAACTGAAATCTTTTTGGCAAAAGGTATGTGATGCTAACACAATAAGCACAAAAAGAGGTAGATTTAGAAACCAAGAATGCATACAATTTAGGATTTAGGATAATATTTACTGAATTCCCACTTGGATAAATCCAAACATTCTTACTCAAAGTGGATAGCTCAGAAGCTTCGAGGAACGAGCTCCTCCTTTGTGTACTCACTTCTTAGGTACACCAAGCTTCGAATTCTAAGGGTCATCAATTCCCAAGGAATTGCTATCTCTACTAAGAGCCACGAGAGTGTGGGATGTCTTTGGGAACCCCTAGCATCAACAAATAGAAGAATTTGGCAACCTATAACAAGGTGTTTAGTTCAGACTCTCATTTAGGCAACCATGCATGCTCTCTTCCTATTACTAGGAGACTTCATGTAGAACACAGGTATTGGGAAAGTCAACATGAGTAGGTAGTTAGCACCTGTAGTGAGGCATTTTAGCCCCACTAATTTTATATAGCAATTGAGAGTGGCTTGGCCTTAAGCTTGTTATCGCTTGGACTGTCCTTTTCACTTGGCCTTATAGGTTGCTCAAAAGGTAGGTCCTCTTAAAAAGGTAGAATGAATTTCTCTTCACCCAAGGTCCGTGAAGGCAAGGGGAGAGGATAATTTCATTCTCTCTTCTTGGATTACAGAAATGTGCCCATCACACTAAACACATCAAGCATTGATTGTTCTTTTTATACACCAAACAAAGTATTCTTATGCTAACCAAAGACAAATCATTGATTAAACTAGTTGTTTGTATAATTAAATCCCCTTCACTTTGATGGTCCTACAAACACACTTGTTAATGTTTATGGGGTTTTTAACAAGTGCAGGAGGCTTTCTTTTGCAAGGAAATTGCACACAAATAGGTAGAGTTAGCATATTAGCAAAAGATGTATCAAAACCAAATCTAGAAAATGCATGAAAAGGCTTATATGTTGGATGTCATAGCATATCTAATGAATAACAGGGCATATATGTTGAATTATGCGATGAATCCGCTGAACAAGAAAATCCACTAGACTATGGAAATTCTAATGAAATAAGTTACCTCAGCAGAAAAATGGATGTGCTCAGGCGTATCTGTTGAATGAGGAATGGTGGATCCGCTCTAGTGTATCAGAAGAATCAAATATAACAAAAAATTGGTCAAGGCATATCTACTGAAGCGCATGTAAAGAGCTTTGAAACCTACAAACTTCAAAATGTGCTAAAAATACCACAATCATTAGTTTCAAACCTGTGACATGGGTCCCACTGGGAGTGCTAGAATGTGTGCAAGGAAATGTATACCAACAGAATGAAAATAGGTAATAAAAACACTTAGAACACAAGTTCAAAGCAACACACATGACTAGACAAAAAGAGACAATAAATAACTAGCATGCAAGCCAAAATAACCCATGTTGTAGCCTCTTTGTTGCAATAATTTGTCCAAGATAGTATGATTGTATGTGTGCTCATGATTTCAACAACATAATAGTAACAAAATGATCCATTATTGCTCTAGCTAGCAAGGGATGACGAAAAATGGCTTCAATCACACAAGTATGGGGCTCTCCAAAAATGCATACCTTAAGTTTGCACAATGAAGATGGATTTGAATGAATGAGAGGATATTCTTCTTATGTGTTTAAGGAGGTTAGGGCTTTTGTGCATTCATAAGAGGTGGTTGAGGGGAGTTTGAAGAGACTCACCATAAATGGCCTTTGTTTCTCAAAACCCCTAAGTCAAATGTATTCATGAAGGGCTTTAATGACACTAATACATTTGAGGTCAATTTTCTACCTTTAATTTCGACCAAGGCCTTTCTTTGGCTTGTTAGATTTAATTTTTTTTTGTTTATGAGCCCAATTTGGTTGAAATTTGGCTTTTAATATTTATGCTAGCCCAATTTGGTCAAAATTTGGCTTTTAATATTTATGAGGGCACCCGATTTGGTCAAAATCATTTCGTATAAACAAAAAAAAAGGGTTTGATGCGATTCATTTGATCACTTTGGGTATTGTGGGCAGGAGGTTTGGAGGTCTGGGCACGTGGGAGCTGGTTGAGGTTGAGGTTTGGAGGTCTGGGCATGCGAGACCTAGTTGAGGTTGAGGTTTGGAGATCTGGGCACGCCCGAAAACATTAATCTAGTTTTTCCCCTTATAAACAGGTATGCTCTCGGCCATCTTCCCTACATCTGACATTTCTTTTGGCTCCACTATCACTACTTCGTTAACCTCCTCTTTTGTTCCTATACTCTTCATCATTTCAGGTTCTACTTTTGGTGCTGCTAATTTTTTCTCTTTTGTTTTCATGCATCTTATTTTGTCATGAAGTTCCCTTTCTATTGGGTTTATCTAATCCAGATATCCAAAAAAATCATCAAAAGGAAATACAAAGATTTTGATGACTTCAAATGTGTACCTTTTTTGATCCGGTCATTTCATTTCAAAATTCTATTTTTCATATCTTCTTCTCCTTCGCCCATTTGTTTGAAGCTCAAAATAATCAGCAAAGGTCAAATATTGATCAATGGCTGGCCCTAAGTTCATATATTTGGCGTAACATTTGACCACTTTCTTAACATGTTCTTCTGGTTAATCCATTGCTTTATTTTTTCATGAAGCTACTGATATCATAGGATAGCAGGATTTCATCCTTGTCTGAAATGATAATCATCCCTAGACCTTCCCTCTTAATGACCTCGATCCATTCCTTTGACGAGTCTATATGTACTCGAGTTGCCTCAGATTTCATGAATCTCTACATCTGAATGTTATGTGGCTCCCCTGAGTGCTAAATCTAGTATTTTCTCTATCAGAGACAAAAGCAAAGAAAATCATATCTTCTTGAGTTGTAGGTCTAGAACTTTCCTAAGATGAGTTTAGAACTTTCTTGTCCCTCTTGTTTACAGATTGGGAGCTTTCCTCTATTTTGCATTGCACTTTCCTCTGTCTACTTCATGTTAATTCTTATCTTTGGAGGCATGCTTCTAATATGTACCAAGTAACCTAATATTGTGCTATAATGTCTATTTACTAAAGAGACTATCTCTTCTTGGAAATATTTGTAAGCCAATTATGGTGCCATTTAGTGGCATATTCATTTGACTCAGGTTCAGGAATGGAAAGCAGAAGCATATAAGAAGAAACTCAACTATTTGCATTTGTGAAAAAAAAAAGATAAATATTAAAAATTCCTACAATTTTATATAGTTTTAATTAGGTCTGGTATTATTAAAAATTCCTATCATTTTATATAGTTGTAATTAGGTCTGGTTCTTGCTGATTTTATGCAAGTCTTGTGGAGATTTGAACTCGGGGCACCACTTTGAAAGCCTCTATGCTTTGGCACTTGAGCCCATCCTATTCTGCTCTTATAATTTTTTCAACAAATTTGCAAAAAAAAAAATTTGTCTTCTGGGACTGTCTTTGTCTAATGGACTCCACTCTGATGTTCCTAATCTTAAATGGGATTAAAAGTTAGTGCTCCTCTTCAATGCAGGTTGGGAACCTTCCTCATTTTTTCATTGTGCTTTCATATGTCTGCTTCATCTTAATTCTTATCTTTGTGGACCTCCATTTATTTTGTACCAAACAACTTAATATTGTGCTACTAGATTTGTTTAATAAGTTAATTTGGATAATGATTGTTTTCCCCAAGAGCCATCACTTGTTGAAAATATCTGTACAACCAATTCTGGAGCCATATAGTGATATTCACTTGACTCACGTTCAGTAATGGAAAGATGAAGAGTAAGAGGTGGCTCACTGCTTTGCAATGGTGGAAATAAAATAAATAATAATATTAAATGTTTTACTATTTTTAAATTTTATGTAGTTTTATTAGGTCGGGTTCCTGCTGAGTTTATGCAAGTCTTTTGTAGTAGTCTTGATTCCTTGCCTCATGTTCACTTGTCACTAACTGATTAAAAAATGTCTATGTTCAGCGATTCCAACCTTGAGTGAAGAATGGCTCTTTTAATCATGTAACCATGAATATTTAATTTATTTTTTTTAAAGATGAAATTTTATGAAAGCCTCTTGAAAGGCAACCATTGACTACCTTTAATTGGATCTTTAGGATATTGGTTAGCCTCCTAGTTTCCCAAACTAAACCTTTGTGACTGATACTTTTATTTAGTTTAGTGGCATCAATCATTTTATATCCAATAGAGAGTCTTTGCATGTTATAATGTGCTCTCAAGTTTTTTGTTTCTGTGGGAGACAAATATTTAATTGCATTCACCAATTTTTCAATACTATCTCTACCAAGTTTCATTCACAAGGTTTATGCCTAGTAGTTCTTTTAAAATATGATTCTCTTGTTTTCTAAATCACTATCAAGCTTTATTATGCAAAGTTCCTTATACATTTGGTTATTTAGATTTGGGTTAAGACCATTCGGCATAGACTGTACTATCTACTAAGATGTCACACTGAATCTTCTCCATAACTGTAGCCACTTAGCCTAGCACCGTTGACTGTCACAGAGACACTCTAATCTAATTGATCAAGTTAGATTAGGGTCAATTTGGAATGGTCAATCGATGGATTCACACAGCAGGTACAATCACCAAGGATTCTTCAATGTGCCCGAGACTATCAAATTCAATCTATGATTCAATTTCAACCTTCTTGTTACTACACTGCTGCAAACTTGTCTTCTTCTTACTGGTTAAATGCATGGAAAGTATCTACCTAGCGCATCAAATCTTGAAGCAATATGCCTCCTTCCACAGTCTGAGCACTTATATTATTAAAGTTCATAACCTTTTCTTGCTTCTCACCCAATGGCATTGGAATCCAATGGGGAAACTTCAAGTCAAGGTTCCACCTTCATGACATAGCCGACTATAGATTTTCCTGAGCCGGTCTGTCAGTGAGGTTGGGTTCTTGCGTAGATCAACACCAAATTTAAAATACAATGTTTGCAAAGTCTAGTTAAATGAACTCTAACAAGAACTGTGGATTCACAAATGAACCTGCAGTGACATTAAGACTCTCTAACCATTACATGATTGGGTTTTCTATGATAGTCAAGCCATGTGTTCAGTTCATAACTGACTATGTAAATGTAACTAAAACTTGAAATCAAATGACAGTCAAAACTAAGATGGATTCGAATAAACAATGCATATAATGAACTTGCGGAATGATCAATCCATCTACCTATTTATAACAGACAGAGTATGATAACAAAAATGTACTCAGAATATTTTTTGGGTTTCTTTTATTCAACGTTGCTTCAAAGATCATCTCCTTGTGCCAATCCCATGATTGGAAAAGGTTTAAAAACCACTTCCAAAAAGTCTTCCAACTGATCCAACCAACATGAAATTGGTTGTGGTCATTGGAGAACCAGACTTACAATCTGCCGATAGTGTTGCAAAAAATTAACAACATTTCACAATCTGTACAACTTTGGAGTGCAACTTTGTCAAAAATGCACTAAAACTCAATAAAAACTTCCTAAAAGAACTAAGAGGGTGATCTAAGGTCTAGATCCCTCAAATTCCTCAAAACTAAAGAAAATAAACTAAAACATACTAGAACTAAGTTTAGCCATTTAGAGCCAACTAGGATCCACATGGACTAAGGATCTCCTAGGCTCATAGGTATGCCTGAGGAACCCTTGACCATACAAAATGGATCAATACAAAAGAGGAGATTGATCCTACAAATCAATCCCTTTTTATTACAACCAAAACTCAACCAAACATAAACAAAAGAAAATGCATCCTGCTTAATTAATCCCTCTCTTTTTTAGGAAGGTAGCAAGATCTTGGCATTCTATCTTTAGTAGACAATGTGCTTTATATTTTTTAGCAAATGAATCTCCATATTGTGTTGATTTTTTACTTTCATAATCGACCATATCAACTCCCATATCATATAAAGGAAGTTTCCCCCGTCTCTCTTGAACTCTAAATACTCCCTCCAATGTTGAAATGCTTGTGAAGACCTTCATCTTTTGGCTTTGTTCTTGTAAAATGCTTACAGGCTCTTCCACAACTACCATTTCTTGTACACTTATCAACCTTGGACTTCCCATTTTTTCCCAATGGTTTACATAGGTCTTTGGTCACTTAGTGCATCATCAATTACGTCTCATTTTGGACTAGAGATCCTCAAATTACAAGAATCTAACAAGTCACCTTTTCTTGCATTTGTGTGTCTAATCGTTGATGGTTTTTTAGCTTTTACATTCCTTATGGGCAATAATGAAAAAAAGCACTCTAATGGAGATCCTTGTCATCTAGCTATAGTGTCAAGAGACTTAGTATAGCATAAAAACTTAAATGAATTGCATGTAGAAGATACAAATGGAGGCCAACAAGATGACTCATTTTTCAAAGGTTCATTATGATAAAAAAACCTTCAACATTAATCCATGCTCTTTTGACCATTGGCTGCTATGTTCTTCTATCTCATGAAATATGCATTCCATATTTGATGAAATAGTTTTCACTTTTTGTTTTATTCATCTTTATTTCCTTTGCTTTCATGAGGCTCAATAGACTCTATCTTTTTGGCACGGGTTGTCCTCCCACCTCCCCTATTTTAGAATCCACCATGTAATTTGTTTCTAGCACCCTTTGATGGGTTCCCTTTCCTTTCTTCCATTTCACGAGTTTTCTTTTCTTAGTTACTTAATGCTGATCCTTAATTTTACATCTCCATTCATACTGTCCACATCATTTTATTTGGTTAATTCATCATTTCTTACAATTTTGAATCCATGACCTATTCTCACTTTTTTTTCTCGCAAATTTTTACTCCTTTAATTCACTATCCATCTTGCACTTTACATTTAAAGTGTGTGCACAACTTCCTTTATAGGGCTCACCCACATATTTTTGTTTTAGTTTCTACTTATCTTTAAATTTTTCTAAGGGATTTGTTTATAGTAGACATACACTATCAAGAAAGGAAGAGGTTGTGATCAAGGATACACACTTCATCGATATGAGGGCATCCCTAAGAAAAGCAAACAATTCTTTGTAAGAAAGAATGTCACATGATAACTTGGTAGTGAAGTGAAGAAATCTCCACTTGGCTCTATTATGGAGTTTAGACCTTAACTTGTGACTCCTCCATGGGAATTCAGTGCCATTGGATGGAAAGCAAGTTAAGGTGATGTACATAAAGATTCAAAACACTCAGAATCTGGAAGACTGTTCCAATGCTTCAAGGCTTATTGATATTGGAAGAATCATCCTGTGGTAATCTCTTCTCAAAAAACTTGACAAGGAAAATAAATGAGGTATCTATATAAGTATGGGGATAATGAAAGTGTGAAAACATAATAATTGATAGCAGAGAAGGAAGTGATTATGTTCATTAAAGATAAGAGAAGTCATCTAAGATCATGTTACAGTCATTTATGTTGGTCACAAATACCTACTTCTCGTCAAAGGACAGCCCTACAAGGAAAATGTAGAAAATGGTTGCATTACGATCCTTCTTATAGTTAAAATATAGTTATCAACATAGAAAAAACACTCTTGATAAAGATAGTGAATAAGTCACATAACCAGTCCCAAGTATAAATGATAATGGAAGCCTTGACAACAAAAAATTGATGATATTAGGATACACAAAAAATGAAGTGGTATTGACTGTGACAAGAAAGTAATGAGAGTAATTTTAAGTAAATCAATAGTATCACTAGGAAAAAAATCAACATAGTCTCGAAGAAGTGGGCGATATCAAGAGATGCTCCAATTCACCCTTGTCTGAAAATTACAGAGCTTATTCTGGTAAAATACATTTTCAAGGCTTGAACCTCCTCTACCTAAAGGTAAAACACCAATTTCGACATGAACTTTTCACAATTCCATTGATTGATATCATCGAATTTCCTTCAACTACTAACCCTAAAAATTATGGGCTTTCACTACACCAACTCTATCCGACAATGTCTCTTTTTTTACCTCATTATGAATTTTCCCCACCATATAAACAAACCACCATACAAAAAAATTTGAATTCCACAATATCACTTCTCCAACAAAACACAAATCTCCTTTTAATACTTTATTAAAATTCAGTTTTACAAGAACCATCCCAAGAAAAAGATCACCAACTATCCTCTTTGTCAACCTTCATTTTCTACTTAATTGATCTTTGATCTTGCATATTTCCCAGTAGAATCAATGAATGAACCATTTCTTCAATTTAGTAAAGAATGTCACAAAGAAAACTACATATCTGTAGATCTTTTCACCAGCCCATCATGTATACAAATTTGAAAAGAAATCTAATTTTGTGGTAAAACAACCGTGGTAAAACAACTTCTGAAAAAGAGATGAATCTTTTGACCATGATCAATAGAGTTCATCACATCTATTTTTTATCGTCCATACACTGTTCCAAAGCTCCCATTTTGGCACACACTGGAAGTATGCTGACAAAGGTTATGGAATTTGTCTTTACATCTGCCAATTGCATTTTCTTAAAAGTTTTAAAAGCCTTTTCAACAAATCCAATTTGAATATATCCTGCAATCATGGCATTCCATGAGACCTCATTTCTTTGAGGCATTTTGTGAAACAATTCACATGCCTTGTCTATGCTTCCACTTTTGGCATACATGTCCACCAGGGTAGTTGCAACCACAACATTTGGAGAAAATCCTCTATCCTTCATGCTTTGATGGATATCTATGCCCTGTTGTAGAGTAGCACCAGCTACGGTGCAACATATTTGCACTCGTAGAAAACTGTGCCCCTATGTCCCATACGATGCCATGCCTCCTCCAATGCATCCTTTCGTACAGTTCGTATGCAAAATAATTTATTTTGATAAAATGAATATGAAAATTATATTAATATTAAAATGAAGGGACTTATCTCCTTCACATGCGTGCTGCCCTTCTTTTTTTCGCAAATGAAATAATGAAATGAGAAATGAAATTCACCTTTTTTTTTTACTTAGCAAGATTATATTTTATACTTAGCAAGATCTTGCTAAGCATATTAATATTAAAATCTTGCTAAGTATAAAATATAATATTTTTATATCATCTTTGAAAATTATGTAATAAATAATCTCTGCACAGGCACGACACACAGTTTGACTACCGCAGGGTGTATGACATAAACATTGGAGGAGTTATGGCATCCCATGGGACATGGGGGCACAGTTTTCTATGGGTGCAAATGCCTATAACTGACTTTCAAACTAGTTTCCCATTAGTTCCCTTCTTCTTGCATTTTTTTGCACAAAAAGTTGTAAAACTTGTCATTGCAACTTTGACAATTTTGTGCATTTGCTAACAACTAGACTCCAATCTTTAATCTAACCCCTAAGGGTATGTGCAAGATCATGAGGGGCCAAACTATGCCCTTAAGTGGCAATGAAAAATCAGCAAATCAGGGTTAGTGAACTTCACGTGAAAATTTCAACTAGCTATCAACCTAATATCAAAAAGTTGTAAGAATAGAATCTATAGAAAATTGAATGTAGTTTCTAAAATACTAGGCCTTTTTTGAAAAAAAATTAGTATGATTGGTGAAAAGTATATATTTCAAAGCAGCAGTACAAAAATTTTAGGAAAAAAAAAAGAAGTAGATGTATGTCTGACCACCTTAATCATAATCAAATGATAATATTTTATTATAAGGATTTATATATAAGTAGTAGACTCATGCCTAGATGTGACACATATTTTTTTGTAATTTTCTTCCAAAAAAATAAGTAATTATGAATTTTTTGCTACAACATTTTTAGAATTAAAAAAAACTCTCATGTCTGACCACCTTAACTCATTCAAAACTTTACAAAATTCAATTTTATTTTTTTTCCTTATAGCAGGCGAAGCATAGAATGTGATGCATTTTTTGGATTTTAAAAATGTTATACCGTCTGAAAGTTATAATCATTTTTCAATCAGTATATAAATTAGCACTTTAGAGGTAACTCAATTAGAAAATAACTAATAATTACTTATCGAATTCAAAATTTGACAACAATTATATCGATAGAAAGCTGATAATCTCCTTAAGATACCCTTTTTGTTTCATCAAATTCGGGTGAAAAAAAGTCGTCAGCTACATGGTCGAAGTCTGGAACTCAGAGAAACAGGGGAAAAACACATTTTTGAGACATTTCAATAGTTGACCATGTAGGTTTGGTGCACAAAGCAATACCGAGCCTAATCAGGTACCTGATATTTTTCATGTACCCGATATTTTCAGGTACCCAAAAAGGCCGACATAATTTTGATTTTTCACTTTTCCCTCCCCTTTCTCCCTCCCATTTCTCCATCCTATATTAGATTAGATTATATATTATATATCAAAAAATATATATTAGATATATATTAGATTATAAATTATATATATTAAATATTATATAATATCAATTATATATTAAATATTATATAATATACATTTTACATTAAATATTATTATTTAATATATATTAATATTAAATGTTACATTATATATCATATATTACATATTAGTTTATATGTATGTAATATATATTAATATGTATTTAATAACTATGTACGAAAGGTTGGAAGATTGCAGAAAAATCATCGATGGCCATTGAAAGAAGAAAAAGAAATCAATCAGCCATTTAAAAAATTCATGGGCGGCCATTAAGGAAGAGAGAGAGTGAGAAGGTGAGAAGGATAGAGAGAGAGGAGGGGGGGAAGTAGAGAGAGTAGGAGAGAGAGAGAGAGAGAAGGGGAAGGGGAGAGAGAGAGAGAGAGAGACAGGGGGGGATGGGGAGAGAGTAGTAGAGAGAGAGAAGGGTAAGGGGAGAGAGTAGGAGAGATAGAGAGAAGGGGAAGGGGAGAGAGTAGGAGAGAAAGAGAGAATGGGAAGGAGAGAGAGAGAGAGAGAGAGAGAGAGAGAGAGAGAGAGAGAGAGAGAGAGAGAGAAGGGGAAGGATAACCAATTCATTACAATATTAATCAGTAAGGAGCAAGGCAAACTTAAATAATATCACAACAGGCATTAGAAATCCAAATTCTAATTAGGAGTTTTAAGCAAAGTGAGTAAGGTCCTGGATAGGGACATTATAGATCCACACATTGCTCAGTAGATACCTCCAAGAACCCACATACACGGGAATAGGTTTGAAGTAAGACTAAGATTGTTTATCGGTTCAAAAATATTACTATGTTGTACTTTTGATTAACATCCAATGAATGGATGTGAAATTCACAAATTTGATTATATTACCACTAGTTCTATTTCAAATTTTGGAAAAAATGGATATTTGACATATGTTCATAAATTTCAGTCAAAACCATTTTAAAATAATACATCAGTTTATTTTTACACATTGAGAATATCATCAATAGGAATTGAACTGAAATTGGCATAGGTCATAGGAAATAAATGCCCCAGCTATTTGTTGTCTTCTGCATTTTGAGTTTCTTATTACAATCAGGAGAAGAATATTACTCTCGAAATGGTTTTGGACAATAACATTTGTACTTCCTCTTCTCAAATATTTCTTCCCTCATCTTGCTGCCTATTGATACCCACAAAGTGAATCTAGGCATTTCTGCCATGTAATGGGAGAAAAATGGTTTCCTAATTGATATGTGTCTAAATAATACATGCAAGAACCTTTTCTTTGATATTGCTCACTACCCCTTTACAACAAAAAATGTTTACAAAAATTGTCATGTACTTGCATGATGACATTATATATTACAGAAATCCTAAACAGAAGCAGCTGGCAAGCCGCTCAAAAAGTAGTAACTGATAGCAAGTGGGATAATGCAGATGCATTAATAAACCACTATCTTCTTTACTCAAGCAACATCTGGTTCATCTGCTTGATTAGGGCATGTTTGGGAACAGACAGTCTCCATTTAAACTCAAGTCTCTGGAAGCAATTATATTTGTCAATGGAGGAGATACACCCATTGGATCTACAATAACTTTATGCTCAGTAGAATTTCAATTTCTCTTCAATTGGGATAGTCTTTCCAAAATTGCATCTACCCTTTTACCAATTTGGGAAATCAATGGGTCTATTTGTGGACCTCCAAGGTGTTGGTCACCTAAATGAGAACCTTGAGATGAATCAGGAACTTCTCTATGAAAGAGATCAGTACCTTGAGAAGCTCTCCACTTGTCAGCTAAATTAAAACCTTGGACCATAGATGGCTGCCCTTTGTTGTAAAATGAGGAGTGAGACTGCCTTGCCAAAGGTGGCAATGAACTTACATTTGAGGGATAATGCCCAACATGAGTAACCTGGTTTCCCAAGTCCCGTAAATGCAAGGTCATTGACGAATAGGAATTTCTAATAGAAATATTTGTGGTGCTAGAATGAAGTGCATGACCAAATTCTTTGCCCGCTAAACCAATTTGAGGCTTCATTTCACATTTCTCTATCTATAATTCCACAACACATGTTACTTGAGCTACTAGCAGATGGTGAGTACTCATCATAATCATCTGACATAGGCTCACACATGCATATCTTACTTCTTTCATTTTTTGTTTTCCCCTTCCTAGCTCTTCCTCCTTATCTGTAACTTCTATCATGGGTCCAAGAAGCTCTTCCCATTCTTTCCCATTAACTATGGACTTTGTCTCTTCATCTTGAGTAATTGGCATACCTTGGATGGCACCAAGATAACCATTTTCTTCTGAAATGTCCTTTTATCTCACATTAATCTCTTTATTAAGAAGATTTTCTATATCTTCCTCTATATATTGAATAGATATAGCTGCAATCCCATGTTCATCAATAATATTCCTTGCACCGTTGAGTAATATATCATGCAATTCCTTAATAATTTCTATCATGGGTCCAAGAAGCTCTTCCCACTCTTTCCCATTAATTTATACAGATATTTTTGTTTGTAACAATATTTTTTTCATATATTATGATATTGATCTGATTTGATGCACCTTCGCTATTTGATCCATACTTCCCTTTCATTTCACTTGCTTTGTTCATTTTGCACAACATAGGCTAGGATTTGACAACGGGTAAGGATTTTACAAATTTTGGAGAATCTTTGTTAAAGAGTAGGTAAGGATGCCTAAGCTAAGTGCAGTGGAGAGGGAGAGAACTAAAATGAGAGAGAGGAGGTGGAGAGTGATAACAACAAAAATATTTCAGGGCTTGCGAAAATATGGAAATTATAATCTTCCTCCTAGAGCAGACATTAATGAAGTAATGCATGAAAATAATATGACTTCCTAGGAGTCCTAGTACACCTTATCATGCGTTAGGACCCCTAGGAAGTCCTTGTGACACATTTTGACACATTAGAATGCTAAAGTGTGTCCTAAGGGGTCCTATGACACCTTTGGACACACTTGAGCATTCAAATGTGTCAAAAGGGGTCATGGGGACTTCCTAGGGGTCCTAATAGGCCTTATCACGTGTTAGGACCCCTAGGAAGTCCCTGTGACCCCTTTTGACACATTGGAACACTCAAGTGTGTCCTAAAGGGTCCTACGATCCCTTCGAAAACACTTGAGCTTTCAAATGTGTCAAAAGGGGTCATGGGGACTTCCCAGGTGTCCTAGTACACCTTATCCCACAATAGGACCCCTAGGAAGTCCCTCTGACCCCTATGGACACATTGGAATGCTCAAGTGTGTCCTAAGGGGTCTTACGGCCCCTCTGAACACACTTGAGCATTCAAACATGTCAACGGACTTCCTAGGAGTCCTAATAGGCTTTATCACTCCTTAGCACCCCTAGGAAGTCCCCGTAACCCCTATGGAAACATTGGAATGCTCAAGTGTGTCCTAAAGGGTCCTACGATACCTTTAGACACACTTGAGCATTCAAATATGTCAAAATGGGTCATGGGGACTTCCTAGGGGTCCTAATAGGCCTTATCACATGTTAGGACCCATAGGAAGTCCTCATGACCCCTTTTGACACATTGGAATGCTCAAGTGTGTCATAAGGGGTCCTAAGGCCCCTAAAGACACACTTGAGCATTCAAATGTGTCAAAAGGGGTCATGGGCACTTCCTAGGAGTACTAGTATGCATTATCACGCATTAGGACCCCTAAGAAGTCCTTGTGACCCCTATGGACACATTAGAACACTCAAGTATGTCCTAAGGGATCCTATGGCCCCCTTGGACACACTTAATCATTCAAATATGTCAAAAGGGGTCATAGGGACTTCCTAGGGGTCCTCGTATGCCTTATCCCACATTACAACCCCTAGAAAGTCCCTGTGACCCCTAAGGACAAATTGGAATGCTCAACTATGTCCTAAGGGGTCCTACAGACCCTTCATACACTCTTGAGCATTCAAATGTGTCAAAAGGGGTCATGGGGATTTCCTAGGGGTCCTAATAGGCCTTATCACACGTTAGGACCCCTAGGAAGTCCAAGTGACCCCTATGGACACATTAGAATGCTCAAGTGTTTCCTAAGGGGTCCTACGATGCCTTTAGACACACTTGAGCATTCAAATGTGTCAAAAGGGGTCATGGGGACTTCCTAGGGGTCCTACTAGGCCTTATCACATGTTACGACCCCTAGGAAGTCCCCGTGACCTTTTTTGACACATTGGCACACTCAACTATGTCATAAGGGGTCCTACAGTCCCTTCAAAAACACTTGAGCATTTAAATATGTCAAAAGGGGTCATGGGGATTTCCTAGGGGTCCTAGAACACTTTATCACGTGTTAGGAACCCTTAGAAGTCCTTGTGACCCTTGTGGACACATAAGAACACTCAAGTGTGTCCTAAGGTGTCATACGGCCCCTTTGAACACACTTGAGCATTAAAATATGTCAAAAGGGGTCATAGGGACTTCCTATAGGTCCTAACAGGCCTTATCAGCTGTTAGGACCCCTAGGAATTCCCCATGACCCCTTTTGACACATTGGAATGCTCAAGTGTGTCCTAATGGGTCCTACAGCCCCTTCGGACACACTTGAGCATTCAAATATGTCAAAAGGAGTCATGGGGAATTCCTAGGGGTCCTAATAGGCCTTATCACGCATTAGGACCCCTAGGAAGTCCCCATGACCCCTTTTGACACATTAGAACACTCAAGTGTGTCCTAAGGGGTCCTACGATGCCTTTGGACACACTTGAGCATTCAAATGTGTGAAAAGGTGTCATGCAGACATCCTAGGGGTCCTAGTATGCCTTATCACCTGTTAGGACCCCTATGAAGTCCTTGTGACTCCTTTTGACACATTAGAATGCTAAAGTGTATCCTACGGGGTCCTACGATGCTTTTGGACACACTTGAGCATTCAAATGTGTAAAAAGACATCATGGGGACTTCCTAGGGGTCCTAGTACACCTTACCACATGTTAGGACCCCAAGGAAGTCCCCATGACCCCTTTTGACACATTGGAATGCTCAAGTGTGTCCTAAGGGGTCCTACGATGCCTTCAGATATACTTGATCATTCAAATGTGTCAAAAGGGGTCATGGGGACTTCCTAGCGATCCTAATAGGCCTTATCACATGTTAGGACCCCTAGGAAGTCCTTGTGACCCCTTTTCACACATTGGAATGCTCAAGTGTGTCCTAATGGGTCCTATGACACTTTTGAACACACTTGAGTGTTCAAATCTATCAAAAGGGTTCACAGGGACTTCCTAGGGGTCCTAGTATGCCTTATCATGTGTTAGGACCCCTTGGAAGTCCCCGTGACCCCTATGGACACATTGGAATGCTCAAGTGTGTCCTAAGGGGTCCTATGGCCCCTCTAAACACACTTGAGCATTCAAATGTGTCAAAAGGGGTCATGGGGAATTCCTACGGGTCCTAATAGGCCTTATCATGCATTAGGACCCCTAGGAAGTCCCTGTGACCCATTTTGACACATTAGAATGCTCAAGTGTGTCCTAAGGGGTCCTACGACACCTTTGGACACACTTGAATATTCAAATATGTCAAAAGGGGTCATGACAACTTCCTAGGGGTCCTAGTAAGCCTTATCATGTGTTAGGACCCCTAAGAATTCCCTGTGACCCCTGTGGACACATTGGAATGTTCAAGTGTGTCCTAAGGGGTCCTATGGCCCCTTTGGACACACTTGAGCATTCAATTATGTCAAAAGGGGTCATGGGGACTTCCTAGGGATAATAATAGGCATTATCACATGTTAAAACCCCTAGGAAGTCCCTGTGACCCATGTAGACACATTGGAATGCTCAAGTGTGTCCTAAGGGGTCCTATGGCCCCTTCGGACACACTTGAGCCTTCAAATGTGTCAAAAGGGGTCATGGGGACTTCCTAGGGGTCCTAATAGGCCTTACATGTGTTAGGACCCCTAGGATGTCCCCATAACCCCTTTTGACATATTCGAACCATCAAGTGTGTCTTAAGGGGTTCTACGATGCCTTCAAAGACACTTGACCATTCAAATGTGTCAAAAGGGGTCATGAGGACTTCCTAGGGGTCCTAATAGGCCTTACATGTGTTAGGACCCCTAGGATGTCCCCATAACCCCTTTTGACATATTCGAACCATCAAGTGTGTCTTAAGGGGTTCTACGATGCCTTCAAAGACACTTGACCATTCAAATGTGTCAAAAGGGGTCATGAGGACTTCCTAGGGGTCCTAGTATGCCTTATCACATGTTATGACCCCTAGGAAGACACTGTGACCCCTGTGGACACATTGGAATGCTCAAGTATCTCCTAAGGGGTGCTAATGGCCCTTTGAACACACTTGAGAATTCAAATGTGTCAAAAAGGGTCATGGGGACTTCCTAGGGGTCATAATAGGCCTTATCATGCATTAAGACCCATAGGAAGTCCCCGTGACCCCTATGGACACAATGGAACACTCAAGTGTGTCATAAGGGGTCCTACAACCCCTTTAGACACACTTGAGCATTCAAATGTGTCAAAAGGGTTCATGGGGACTTCCTAGGGGTCCTATTAGGCCTTATCATGTGTTAAGACCCTTAGGAAGGTCCCGTGACCCCTATGGACACATTGGAATGCTCCAGTGTGTCCTAAAGGGTCCTACGGCCCCTTCGAACACACTTGAGCATTGAAATGTGTCAAAAGGGGTCATGAGGACTTCATAGGGGTCCTAATAGGTCTTATCGCGTGTTAGGACCCCTGAGAAGTCCCCGTGACCCCTATGGACACATTGGAATGCTTAGGTGTGTCCTAAGGGGGCCTACAATGCCTTGGAACACACTTGAGCATTCAAATATGTCAAAAGGGGTCATGGGGACTTCCTAGGGGTCCTAATAGGCCTTACCACATATTAGGACCCCTAGAAAGTCCTGGTGACCCCTTTTGACACATTGTAATGCTCAACTATGTCATAAGGGGTCCTACGGCCCCTTTGAACACACTTGAGCATTTAAATGTGTCAAAAGGGGCATGGGGATTTCTTAGGGGTCCTAGAACACCTTATCACTTGTTAGGACACCTAGGAAGTCCTCATGACTCCTGTGGACATATTGGAATGCTCAAGTGTGTCCTAAGAGGTCCTACGGCCCCTTCAGACACACTTGAGCATTCAAATGTGTAAAAAGGGGTCACAGGGACTTCCTAGGTGTCTTAATAGGCCTTATCACGTGTTAGGACCCCTAGGAAGTCCCCATGACCCATATGGACACATTAGAATGCTCAAGTGTGTCCTAAGGGGTCCTACCACCCCTTCAGAGACACTTGAGCATTCAAATGTGTCAAAAGGGGTCATGGGGAATTCCTAGGGGTCCTAATAGGCCTCATCATGCGTTAGGACCCCTAGGAAGTCCCCGTGACCCATTTTGACACATTAGAACACTCAAGTGTGTCCTAAGGGGTCCTACGACACCTTCGGACAAACTTGAGCATTCAAATGTGTAAAAAGGGGTCATGAGGAATTTCTAAGGGTCCTAGTATACCTTATCACATGTTAGGACCCTTAGGAAGTCCCCGTGACCCCTTTTGACACATTAGATCACTCCAATGTGTCCTAAGAGATCCTACGATGTCATCGAACACACTTAAGCATTCAAATGTGTTAAAAGGGGTCATGGAGACTTCTTAAGTTTTCTAGTATGCCTTATCACAAGTTAGGACCCCTAGGAAGTCCTTGTGACCCCTTTTGACACACTGGAATGCTCAAGTCTATCTTAAGGGGTCCTACAATGCTTTCAGACACACTTGAGCATTCAAATGTGTCAAAAGGGGTCATGGGGACTCCCTAGGGGTCCTAATAAGCCTTATCACACGTTAGGGCCCCTAGGAAGTCCCTGTGACCCCTTTTGGCACATTGGTACTCTCAAGTGTGTCCTAAGGGGTCCTATGACACCTTCAGCCACACTTGAGCATTCAAATGTGTCAAAAGGGTTTATCGGGACTTCCTAAGGTTCCTAGTATGCCTTATCACGCGTTAGGATCCCTTTGATGTCCCCGTGACCCCTATGGACACATTGGAAAATTCAAGTGTGTCCTAAGGGGTCCTATGGCCCCTTTGGACACACTTGAACATTAAAATGTGTCAAAAGGGGTAATGGGGAATTCCTAGGGGTCCTAGTAGGCCTTATCATGCGTTAGGACCCCTAGGAAGTCCCCGTGACCCCTTTTGACACATTAGAACACTCAAGAGTGTCCTTAAGGGTCCTACGACACCGTCGGACACACTTGAGCATTAAAATGTTTCAAAAAGGGTCATGAGGACTTCCTAGGGGTCCTAGCACATTTATCACATGTTACAACCCCTAGAAAGTCCCTCTGATCCCTTTTGACACATTAGAATTCTAAAGTGTGTCATAATGGGTCCTATGATGCCTTTGGACACACTTGAGAATTCAAATGTGTCAAAAGACATCATGGGGACTTCCTAGGGGTCCTAGTACACCTTACCACACTTTAGGACCCCTAGGAAGTCTGTGTGACCCCTTTTGACACATTGGAATGCTCAGGTGTGTCCTAAGGGGTCATGGGGACTTCCTAGGGGTCCTAATAGGCCTTTTCACATGTTAGGACCCCTAAGAAGTCCCTGTGACCCCTTTTGACACATTGGAATGCTCAAGTGTGTCCTAATGGGTCCTACGATGCCTTCAAACACACTTGAGCATTCAAATGTGTCAAAAGGGGTCATGACAACTTCCTAGGGGTCCTAATATGCCTTATTATGCGTTAGGACCCCTAGGAATTCCCTGTGACCCCTGTGGACACATTGGAATGCTCAAGTGTGTCCTAAGGGGTCCTACGTCCCCATCGGACACACTTGAGCATTCAATTGAGTCAAAAGGGGTCATGGGAACTTCCTAGGGGTCATAATAGGCCTTATCGCATGTTAAGACCCCTAGGAAGTCCCTATGACCCCAGTGGACACATTGGAATGCTCAAGTGTTTCCAAAGGTTGTCCTACGGCCCCTTTGGACACACTTGAGCATTCAAATGTGTCAAAAGGGGTCATGGCGACTTCCTAGGGGTCCTAATAGGCCTTATCACATGTTAGGACCCCTAGGAAGTCCCCACGACCCCTTTTCACACATCAGAACCCTCAAGTGTGTCCTAAGGGGTCCTACAACACCTTTAGACACACTTGAGATTTCAAATGTCTCAAAAGGGGCCATGAGGACTTCCTAGGGATCCTAGTATGACTTATCACATGTTAGGACCCCTAGGAAGTCCCCGTGACCCTTGTGGACACATAAGAATGCTCAAGTGTCTCCTAAGGGGTCCTAATGCCCCTTTAGAGACACTTGATTATTCAAATGTGTCAAAAGGGGTCATGGGGACTTCCTAGTAGTCATAATAGGCTTTATCATGCGTTAAGACCTTTAGGAAGTCCTCATGACCCCTATGGTAACATTGGAATGCTCAAGTGTGTCATAAGGGGTCCTACGGCCCCTTCAGACACACTTGAGCATTCAAATGTGTCAAAAGGGGTCATGCGGACTTCCTATTGGTCCTAATAGGCCTTATCATGTGTTAAGACCTTTAGGAAGTCCATGTGACCCGTATGGACACATTGGAATGCTCAAGTGTGTCCTAAAGGGTCCTACGGCCCCTTTGAACATACTTGAGCATTCAAATGTGTCCAAAGGGGTCATGAGGACTTCGTAGGGGTCCTAATAGGCCTTATCATGTTTAGGACCCCTAAGAAGTCCTTGTGACCCCTATAGACACATTGGAATACTCAAGTGTGTCCTAAGGGGTCCTACGACGCCTTGGAACACACTTGACCATTCAAATGTGTCAAAAGGGGTCATGGGGACTTCCTAGGGGTCCTAGTATGCCTTATCACATGTTACAACCCCTAGAAATTCCCCGTGACCCCTCTGAACACATTAGAATGCTCAAGTTTTTCCTAAGGGGTCCTATGGCCCCTTCGGACACACTTGAGCATTCAAATGTGTCAAAAGGGGTGATGGGAACTTCCTAGGGGTCATAATAGGCCTTATCACATGTTAAGAGCTCTAGGAAGTCCCCGTGACCCCTATGGATCCATTGGAAGGCTCAAGTGTGTCATAAGGGGTCCTACGGCCCCTTTGGACACACTTGAGCACTCAAATGTGTCATAAGGGGTCATGGGGACTACTTAGGGGTCCTAATAGGCCTTATCATGTGTTAAGACCCCTAGGAAGTCCCCATGACTCCTATGGACACATTAGAATGCTCAAGTGTGTCCTAAGGGGTCCTACGGCCCCTTTGAACACACTTGAGCATTCAAATGTGTCAAAAGGGGTCATGGGGACTTCCTAGGGGTCCTAATAGGCCTTATCGCATGTTAGGACCCCTAGGAAGTCCCTGTGACCCCTATGGACACATAGGAATTCTCAAGTGTGTCCTAAGGGGTCCTACGGCCCCTTCAGACACACTTGAGCATTCAAATGTGTCAAAAGGGGTCATGGGGACTTGCAAGGGGTCCTAATAGGCCTTATCACAGATTAGGACCCTTAGGAAGTCCCCGTGACCCCTTTTGACACATTATAACACTCAAGTGTGTCCTAGGGGGTCCTACGATGCCTCCAAACATACTTGAGCATTCAAATGTGTCAAAAGGGGTCATGAGGACTTCCTAGGGGTCCTAGTACACCTTATCACATGTTATGACCCCTAGGAAGTTCTTGTGACCCCTTTTGACACATTAGAATGCTCAAGTGTGCCTTAAGGGGTCCTACGATGCCTTTGGACACACTTAAGCATTCAAATGTGTCAAAATGGGTCATGAGGACTTCCTAGAGGTCCTAGTATGGCTTATCACTTGTTAGGACCCCTAGGAATTCCCTGTGACCCCTTTTGACACATTGGAATGCTCACATGTGTCCTAGCAGGTCCTATGACACCTTTGGACACACTTGAGTGTTCAAATGTGTCAAAAGGGGTCATCAGGGCTTCCTAGGGGTCCTAGTATGCCTTATCACTCGTTAGGACCCCTAAGAAAGTCCCTGTGATGCCTTTTGACACATTAGAATGCTCAAGTGTGTCCTAATGGGTCATACGATGCTTTCGGACACACTTGAGCATTCAAATGTGTCAAAAGTGGTCATGGGGACATCCTAGGGGTCCTAATAGGCCTTATCAGGTGTTAGGACCCCTAGCAAGTCCCAGTGACCCCTTTTGACACATTGGAATGCTCAAGTGTGTCCTACGGGGTCCTACAACACCTTTGTACACACTTGAGCATTCAAATGTGTCAAAAGGGTTCATGGGGTCTTCTTAGGGGTCATATTACACCTTATCACATGTTAGGACCCCTTGGAAGTTCCCATGACCCCTGTGGACACATTTGAATGCTCAAGTGTGTCCTAAGGGGTCCTACGGCCCCTTCAGACACATTTGAACATTCAAATGTGTCAAAAGGGGTGATGAGGACCTCCTAGGGTTCCTAATAGGCCTTATCACGCGTTAGAACCCCTAGGAAGTCCTTGTGACCCCTTTTGACATAGTAGAACACTCAAGTGTGTCTTAAGGGGTCCTACGATGCCTTTGGATACACTTGAGCATTCAAATGTGTCAAAAAGTGTCATGAGGACTTCCTAGGGGTCCTAGTACACCTTATCACATGTTAGGACCCCTAGGAAGTCCTTGTGACCCCTATGGACACATTGGAATGTTCAAGTGTGTCCTAAGCAATCCTACGGCCCCTTCGAATAGACTTTAGCATTCAAATGTGTCAAAAGGGGTCATGGGGACTTCTTAGGGGTCATAATAGGCCTTATTGCATGTTAAGACCCCTAGAAAGTCCTCGTGACCCCTATGGACACATTGGAATGCTCATGTGTGTCTTAAGGGGTCCTACGGCCCCTCCAGACACACTTGAGCATTCAAATGTGTCAAAAGGGGTCATGGGGACTTCCTAGGGTTCATAATAGGCCTTATCACGCATTAAGACCCTTAGGAAGTCCTTGTGACCCCAATGGACACATTGGAATGCTCAAGTGTTTCCTGAGGGGCCCTATGATGCCTTCAAATACACTTGAGCATTCAAATGTGTCAAAAGGGGTCACGGGGACTTCCTAGGGGTCCTACTAGGCCTTACCGCATGTTAGGACCCATAGGAAGTCTCTGTGACACCTTTTCACAAATTGGAATGCTCAACTATGTCATAAGGGATCCTACGGCCCCTTCGAACACACTTGAGCATTTAAATGTGTCAAAAGGGGTCATGGGGATTTCCTAGGGGTCCTAGAATGCCTTATCACATGTTAGGACCCCTAGGAAGTCTTCGTGGCCCCTGTCAACACATTAGAATGCTCAAGTGTGTCCTAAGGGGTCCTACGGCCCCTTCAGACACATTTGAGCATTTAAATGTGTCAAAAGGGGTCATAGGAACTTCCTAGGGGTCCTAATAGGCCTTATCACACATTAGGACCTCTAAGAAGTCCCTGTGACCCATATGGACACATTGTAATGCTCAAGTGTGTCCTAAGGGGTCCTACGGCCCCATCGGACACACTTGAGCATTCAATTGTGTCAAAAGGAGTCATGGGGAATTCCAAGGGGTCCTAATAGGCCTTATCATCCGTTAGGACCCCTAGGAAGTCCTGGTGACCCCTCTGGACACATTGGAATGCTCAAGTGTGTCCTAAGGGGTCTTACGATGCCTCTAGACACACTTGAACATTCAAATGTGTCAAAAGGGGTCATGAGGACTTCCTAGCAGTCCTAGTATGCCTTATCATACATTAGGACCCCTAGGAAGTCCCCATGAACCTTTTTGACACATGAGAATGCTCAAGTGTGTCCTAAAGAGTTCGACAATGCTTTCGAACACACTTGAGCATTCAAATGTGTCAAAAGGGGTCATGGGGACTTCCTAGGGGTCATAGTATGCCTTATCATGCATTAAGACCCCTAGGAAGTCCCCGTGACCCCTTTTAACACATTGGAATTCTGAAGTGTTTCCTATGGGGTCCTACGATGCCTTCGGACACACTTGAGAATTCAAATGTTTCAAAAGGCATCACGGGGACTTCATAGGGTTCCTAATAGGCCTTATCATGCATTAGGACCCCTAGGAAGTCCCTGTAACCCCTTTTGACACATTGGAATGCTCAATTGTGTCCTAAGGGGTCCTACGATGCCTTCGAACACACTCAAGTGTTCAAATGTGTAAAAAGGGGTCATGGGGACTTCCTAGGGGTCCTAGTATGCCTTATCACATATTAGGACCCCTTGGAAGTCCCCATGACCCCTGTGGACACATTGGAATGCTCAAGTGTGTCCTAAGGGGTTCTACGGCCCCTTTGGACATGTTTGAGCATTCAAATGTGTCAAAAAAGGTCATGGGGACTTCTTAAGGGTCCTAATAGGCCTTATCACATGTTAGGACCCTTAGGAAGTCTCTGTGACCCCTTTTGACACATTAGAATGCTCAAGTGTGTCCTAAGGGGTCCTACGACACCTTTAGACACATTTGAGCATTCAAATATTTCAAAAGGTGTCATGAGGACTTCCAAGGGGTCCTAGTAGGCTTTATCACATGTTAGGACCCCTAGGAAGTCCCCGTGACCCCTGTGGACACATTGGAATCCTCAAGTGTGTCCTATGGAGTCCTATGGCCCCTTCAGACACACTTGATCATTAAAATGTGTCAAAAGGGGTCATGGGGACTTCCTAGGGGTCATAATAGGCCTTATCATACATTAAGAGCCCTAGGAAGTCCCCGTGACCCCTATGGACACATTTGAATGTTCAAGTGTGTCATAAGGGGTCCTATAGCCCCTTCGAACACACTTGAGCATTCCAATGTGTCAAAAGGGGTCATGGGGACTTCCTAGGGGTCCTAATAGGCCTTATCACACATTAAGACCTATAGAAGTTCCCTTAACCCCTAAGGACAAATTCAAATGCTCAAGTGTGTCCTAAGGGGTCCTACGACACCTTCAGACACACTTGAGTATTCAAATGTGTCAAAAAGGGTCATCGGGACTTCCTAGGGGTCCTAGTACTAGTTTCTAGGACAGATGATGACATCTACTTATTCAGTATAGTCAGACCATTGAAATTACAAGGGGTCCTAGTACGTGTTATCAAATACATTATATATATTATATACATAAGTATATATAATATGTATTAGTATATATAAAATATATTATATATATTAGATTCATTAGTATATAATACATTAGTACATATAATACATTAGTATATTATAATACATTAGTATATATAATATACATTATATATATATCATATGCCTCATTTATATATATATTATATAGATTAGTATATAATACATTTTAGTATATATATAATATACATTTTATATATTATATACCCCATTTTATATGTAAAAGTTTAATTTTTTCATTTTCTCCTGCCCTTTTTTCATCTTCCTGGAAATATAGGTTACCCAATTTTTGACTGGTTATATTTGACCAAAATATTCCCTATCCCCACAGACCAGACAAGCACCGAAATTCAAACTTTTTCACGGGTTGTAGGAAAAAAAACATTATTTGGGTCCCATTTTTTTGTTTTGTCAACTTCTGGTCTCACCATGGGAAGCAACAGCCGTCGAAAGACTAAACGGAAGAGGAAGGTGACGAATGAAGAAATTCAAGCATATAGGGGAAAAGATAGGGAAAATCACCGAAGAAGGAGAGAAGGTATGTTAAACATTAATCAAGGTGACCCTGTAAATGTAGTTGTGAGTGAAGAGGATGTTGAATTTGAAAATAATATGGAAATTAATTTTGTGAATAACAATGTATGGAATGAAGATGAAAATGTAGAGATGGAGAATGAAAATTTAGACTTGGGGAATGAAAACGTAGATTTGGGGAATGACAATGAATGAAATGAAGAAAAAAATGTACAGATGGAGATTGAAAATGTAGACTTGGGGAATGAAAATGTTGCACAAGAACCACATGAACGTTACACATCTCCAAATTATATACGAAATGAAGTCCCTTGCAATAAAGATAATCAATCTTCAAATTCGGGGCATTCAAGAACACCTAAATGGTTAATTGAAATTGAGGAGAACATTATGAATAATTGGGAAGGAAAGAGGTCACATAGAACCGTTAGGTTGTGGGCTTCTTAGATTGTATTTTGAGTCAATAAACTTGGTTTTGTATGTGGATTGTAACTTGTGCAAGAGCACCTATGAAGATGCGTACGGTCACCATGGATCCAATCAGAGATAGAAGGAAAAAAGGATTCTTAATGGTTAATCAAGATCTTTTAAAGCCTATAATGGCAATTTGTAACAATCAATTTGATTTAAAAGTTAAATGTCGTAGAAGTCTTGATAAGGACTTATGACCAAAATCATGTATGGGTGGCCAATAGTGCCAAGAAGGGATCTTACATGTCATTTACATGGTTTGAATTCTTACATGTTTGATTGTTGTTTCTAATGCTTTAAAGATATTATTTTTTATCATTTCAAACAATCTATAGAAGTTAAACCTCAAACATAATAAGCTTCACAGTTCAAATTTCAAACATACCACTAACAATCGTTGCAACGGAACTAGGTCAAGAAAAGAAGTGTGCATGCTTTCCCATTTGGTTCTTCTCTTGTCTCAGAATGAAAACCTAATTGTTTCTAGTGTAGACAAGGACATGTTCCCAAGGACTACTTACTCAATCTGTAAAATACAACTACTTGAAGGTTGCCCAGTGTACCATAATGCATTGTGTGTTTTATGGTCTACAAGTGACGTGCTTTATGAGTTTGCACGAGAGTAAAAGGGTTAACTTTTTCGTTACTAAAAATGATGTGGACTATAAGTTGGTGGTTCACTTTCATGACATTGTAAATGTCAGTGACAACCCCATTCCGCCCATGGAGCCATCGGAACACTCGCGACCACGCTCGACCCAAGTGACCCCAAGGTGCACTAAGCACGATTGGACCACAATCTTTCGGGGCTCGTATCTCAGACCTCATGAGAGGTATCAATGAATTGTTAGGTGCTACAAGATCATGTTTTAGAGGTATACAATAACCTCTCTTGGTTTTGGGTGATTCGAATTTGTTTGTATTTGGCAAGATGATCTCAGTCGATGCGAAAACTTGCAGTGAGGGTCAGTTGAAAGCAGCTCAGTAGCGTATCTTTCAAACCATTTGAAATTGCATCGAACCATCTACTCCATCAACTTGGGTTGGCCGGGTAAATGCTAGTGACAACCCCGTTCCACCCACGAAATCACCAGAACACTCGCGACCACGGTTGACCCAAGTGACTCAAAGGTGCACTAAGCACGATTGGACATTGATCTTCCAGGGATCCTATATCAGACCTTGTCAAAGGTATCAAAAAAATGTTAGGTGCTATAGGATCATGTTTCTGAGGTCTACAATAACCTCTCTCAATTTTGGGCGATTCGACTTCATTTGCATTTGGCAAGATGATCTTAGTCGATGCCAAAATTTGCAGTGAGGGTCAGTTGAAAGCGGCTCAGTAGTGTATCTTTCAAACAGTCTGAGATTGCATCAAACCATCTACTCCATTGGCTCTAGTTTCTTGGGTAAATGCCAGTGACAACCCTGTTCCACCCACGGAGTCACTAGAACGCTCACGACAACGCTTGACCCAAGTGACCCCAAGGTGCACTAAACACGATTGGGCAGCAATCTTCCAGGGCTCATATCTTAGACCTCATGAGAGATATTGATAAACTATCAAGTGCTACAAGATCATATTTTTGAGGTCTATAATAACCTCTCTCAATTTTGGGCGATTCGACTTCGTTTGCATTTGGCAAGATGATCTCAGTCGATGTCAAAACTTGCAGTGAGGGTCAGTTGAAAGTGGCTCAGCAGCGTATCTTTCAAACCATCCAACATTGCTTCAAAGCGTATGCTCCATTAGCTCCAATCAGCTAGGTAAATGCTAGTGAATACCCCTTTCCACCCACAGAGTCACCGAAATGCTTGCGACCAAGCTCGACCCAAGTGACCCCAAGGTGCACTAAGCACAATTGGGCAGTGATCTTCTGGGGCTCATATCTTAGACCTCGTGAGAGGTATCAACAAACTATTAGGTGCTACAGGATCATGTTTCTAAGGTCTACAATAACCTCTCTCAGTTTTGGGTGATTTGACTTCATTTGCATTTGGCAAGATGATCTCATTCGATGCCAAAACTTGCAGTGAGGGTCAATTAAAAATGGCTCAACAACGTATCTTTCAAACTGTCTAACATTACATCAAATTGTCTACTCCATCAGCTCTGGTTGGCTGCTTAAACACTAATGACAACCCTATTCTACCCATGAAGTCACCGGAACGCTCACGACCATGCTCGACCCAAGTGACCCCAAGGTGCACTAAGCATGATTGGGCAGTGATCTTCCATGGCTCATATCTCAAACCTCGTGAGAGGTATCAAAAAATCATGAGGTGCCATGGGATCATGTTTCTAAGTTCTACAATAACCTCTCTCAATTTTGGGTGATTCCAATTCATTTTCATTTGGTAAGACGATCTCAGTCAATGCCAAAACTTGCAGTGAGGGTCAGTTGAAAGCAGCTAAACAACATATCTTTCAAACCGTTTGACATTGCATCAAACCGTCTGCTCCATTAGCTCTAGTTGGCTAGGTAAATGCTAGTGACAACCCCATTCTACCCACAAAGTCACCAGAATGCTCGCGACCATGCTCGACCCAAGTGACCTCAAGGTGCACTAAGCATGATTGGGCAGTGATCTTTCAAGGCTTGTATCTTGGTCCTCATGAGAGGCATCAAAAAATTGTCAAGTACTACAAGATTGTGTTTCCAAGGTCTACAATAACCTCTTTCAGTTTTGGGCAATTCGACTTCGTTTGCATTTTCCAAGATGATCTCAATCGATGTCAAAACTTGCAGTGAGGGTCAGTTGAAAGTGGCTTAGCAGCATATCTTTCAAACTGTCTGACATTGCATCAAACCATCTACTCCATTGGCTCCAGTTAGCTAGGTAGACACTAGTGAAAACCCTATTCTACCCACAAAGTCAATGAAACACTCGCGACCACACTCGACCCAAGTGTCCCCAAGGTGCATAAGCATGATTGGGTAGTGATCTTTCAAGGCTCGTATCTTGGACCTCATGAGGGGCATCGAGAAACCATTAGGTGCTACAAGATTGTGTTTTCATAGTTTACAATAACCTCTCTTGATATTGGGTGATTCGACTTCATTTGCATTTGGCAAGATGATCTCAATCAATGTCAAAACTTGCAGTGAGGGTCCCTTGAAAGTGGCTTACTAGCGTATCTTTCAAACCGTCTGACATTGCATCGAACCATCTACTCCATTAGCTCTGGTTGGCTAGTTAAATTCTAGTGACAACCCCGTTCTACCCACATAGTCACTGGATCGCTCGCGACCACGCTCAACCCAAGTGACCCCAAGGTGTACTAAGCATGATTGGGCAATGATCTTTTAGGGCTTGTATCTCAAACCTCATGAGAGGTATCGAAAAACTATTAGGTGCTACAGGATTATGTTTCTAAGGTCTACAATATCCTCTCTCAATTTTGGGTGATTTGACTTCGTTTGTATTTGGCAAGACAATCTCAGTCGATGCCAAAACTTGCAGTGAGGGTTAGTTGAAAGCGGCTTAGTAGCGTATCCTTCAAACCATTTGACATTGCATCGAACCATCTTCTCCATAGGCTCTAGTTGGCTAGGTAAATTCCATTGACAACCCCATTTCACCCATGGAGACACCAGAACGCTCGCGACCACACTTGACCCAAGTGACCCCAAGGTGCACTAAGCACAATTAGGTAGTGATCTTCCAGGGCTCATATCTCAGACCTCGTGAGAGGTATCAAGAAAATATTAGGTGATCCAAGATCATGTTTCCAATCTCTACAATAACCTCTCTTAGTTTTGGGTGATTTGACTTCGTTTTCATTTGGCAAGATGATCTTAGTCGATGCCAAAACTTGCAGTCAGGGTCAGTTAAAAGCAGCTCAGCAGCGTATCTTTCAAACTGTCTGACATTGCATCAAACTATCTACTCCATCAGCTCCAATTGGCTAGTTAAATTCCAGTGACAATCTCATTCCTCCCACGGAGTCACCGAAATGCTCGTGACCACGCTCGGCCCAAGTGACCCCAAGGTGCACTATGCATGATTGGGAAGAGATCTTCTGGGGCTCGTATCTCAGACATCATGAGAGGTATCAACAAACCATTAGGTGTTATGGGATCTTGTTTTTGAGGTCTATAATAATCTCTCTCAGTTTTGGGTGATTTGACTTTGTTTGCATTTGGCAAGACAATCTCAGTCGATGTCAAAACTTGCAGTGAGGGTCAATTGAAAGCGGCTCAGCAACATATCTTTCAAACCATCTGACATTGCATCAAACCATCTTCTCCATAGGCTCTAGTTGGCTAGGTAAATGCCAGTGACAACCCCATTCTGCCCACGGACTCACCAAAATGGTCACGACCACGCTCGACCCAAGTGACCCAAAGGTGCACTAAGCACGATTGGGCAATGATCTTCCAGGGCTCGTATCTCAGACCTCGTGAGAGGTATCAACAAACTATCAGGTGCTATGAGATTGTGTTTTAAAGGTCTACAATAACATCTCTCAATTTTGGGCAATTCAACTTTGTTTGCATTTGGCAAGATGATCTCATTCGATGCCAAAACTTGCAGTGAGGGTGAGTTGAAAGTAGCTCAACAGCGTATCTTTCAAACCATCTAACATTGCATCAAACCATCTACTCCATCAGCTCTAGTTGGCTAGGTAAACACTAGTGACAACCCCGTTCCACCCGCGAAGTCACCGGAATGCTCGCGACCACGCTCGACCCAAATGACCCCAAGGTGCACTAAGCATGATTGGGGAGCGATCTTCCAAGGCTTGTATCTCAAACCTCGTGAGAGGTATTGACAAACTGTTAGGTGCTACGAGATCATGTTTTCAAGGTCTACAATAACCTCTCTTGGTTTTGGGTGATTTGACTTCGTTTGCATTTGGCAAGACAATCTTAGTCAATGCCAAAACTTGCAGTGAGGGTCAGTTGGAAGCAGCTCAATAATGTATCTTTCAAACTGTCTAACATTGCATCAAACCATCTTCTCCATAGGCTCTGGTTGGCTGGGTAAATGCTAGTGATAACCCTGTTCTATGCACAGAGTTACTAGAACGCTCGACCCAAGTGACCTAACAGCACAAGTGCTACATTTCTCTGTGCATTTAGTAAACCCCAATATGATGAGTTATATACATAGTGAGTATAAACATAGTATTGAAACAATGTAGTACTAAGTGGCTCAAGTGAGTATATATAATGATATGAAACATAAGAACATAGAAAATCTATAGAAGTTAAACCTCAAACATAATAAGCTCCATGAACAGGGTATTCCAGAGTAAAGAAAAACAAATATAACCTCAACAAAATATAATTTAAATCATAATGATAATCATAGTCAAGATATAACTTCACCATTCAATTATATTAACATGAATAATAAATATGTATACAAAATATGACACAAATATAACATAAAAATGAACATGTTCTATATATAGAAAGTATCAAATGTATCAAAAGTATCTCCATATACAAATATGGCACATGCCATTTCAAAATATCTACAAAATCAATGTTTCAAGATGTACAATGTGGTATATATGCCATCTCAAAATGTGCCAAGTGGCATCTCTAAATGACCACAAAACTAAAACTACATCCTATGTCGTAGGGGGATCATCAAAATGTAGCCTCTTTGAAGAAGTGTTAAGCTCTGATTGATCCTGCAACAAAAATGAGTTCAAACTAAAGTTAGATTGCTTAAGTTATATGATTTGTATATATATATATATATATATATATATATATATATATATATATATATATATATATATATATATATATATATAATTCATAATTCAAACACTAATTTAATTAAAATTATAAGTGAATACAAATATTTGTATCTGGCCTCTCAGTTGCCTACCATGATTAGGTGTCCTAGAATAAGTCCTTGGTAGCGAAGGGACCATGCCAACAATACCAACTCTGACCTATAAATATATATTTGCAATAATGAGATTAGTAGAGTGGTGCAACATAGAGTAATAAATCTACAAAATATGACATGATTTGAACTAAAATTAAAACTTACATCTGGTGATCCCTCCTGTGGAATAGTGGGCTGGGTCAACAAAGATACGAAAGATTCTCATGGGCCCTCCCTCACACTAGGAGTAACCTATGAGAGTAAAAAGATTGTCAAATATATATAAATTTACTTCATCATAACAACCCTGGTTACAAAATACAAATAACAATATGTAAAAGTCTACGTACAATCAGACTATCACTCTGAATCGAGATGCCTGTAAGTCTAGGCTCCCGAACCTGTGTCGGAACATCATCAATAGCCAAACCCTATACAATAAATTCAAGTAAAATATTTATTACGTACACACAAGTGGCATACATATGCATGCATAATTAATCTCAAACAATTAATTACATTTCCTTTGTCAACACCTGATGAAGGAACCCCCTCGTGCCCCCCACTAACATCAGTTGTAGTCTGCAAGAGTACAATAAGATGACAATATATTAGTAAATGTATGAATTTTATTGCTCTAATGGATAGATATTTAAGCGTGTACACCAAATGATATAAAAAAAACTAATGGGTACATAATTTATAATATACTATATAGGCATCAAGGCCAAATGAAATGGCTGAAGTTGTGGACTCATCCACCTGTCTCAACTCCTCCTGTGTCATCAACTGAACATAAATGGAAAAAATATATATACATAAGTGCATGCAATCATTAAAACTAATCTAAATAAATAAATTAAATAAGTCATGTGACAAATTTATTTATAATGTTTACTCTTACCGTATCAACAAGAGTCCATGGCTCTGCGTACACCTCCTGAGCACTCTCATGAGATGTAGATGCTCCATGAGGTGTTGCAGGCTTTGCAACTGCGTCTCCTATATCCTCCTCATCAATAACATACTGATATGTTTCAGCATCAGTAAGCAATCTGAGGCACATATTCTTGCATATAATGCAAATATGGGGCTCACATGCATTTGAACTCTGACGAGATGTCGATGCACCAGCATCATCCACACCAAGAGGCAACACTGACCTGGTCTGTGTGATCAACTGATCACTTAGCAAATGAATGGCCCTAATAGTCTCTGAGGCAGCCTCTGTAATGATATTGGGATGCTACACTCGAGGAGGGGGTGCGACATTAGTGGGGGGGACAAAGGTAGTGGCCTTTTTGTGTTGGGAAAATGGCCTAGTCTGAGGAGCTCCTCCGCCTATGCCCATGTTGGGCCTCATACTCCAATAATCAACATGGTGACCAAGCACAAAATCAGCATACAATTTTTTTTATGAAATAAAATGGGACCTCCAAATTTCTATGGGGTGGTTTATCAAAAACCATCCACCAGCGATCCCAAAAGTGTGTGTGCATTGCTTCATTTGTGCACCATTTTATTTATAATTTGGGATTTTTGGGGTCAACTTGTATTTTGATTTTAGGATTGACAAAAAGGGCCACTATATCTTCCTTACTAATATTTGTACACACTCAAATGGTGCACTTCTCTAAGTCATTATATCCAAGGAAATCCATGAATGGGAAACCTTGAGAAAGTGACCTAGAGCTCTCTATGTATGGAGTTGCAAGATTATCTAAAATTTGCTCTCGGCTAGAGCTATTAAACTAATGACCTTGCTAGTCAACCACACAATGAGAGATTCAAATGAAGACAAGGGCAAGAATGCCAATATCCCTAAGAATCACTATGAAATGCAAATACAAACTAGATTAAGATGAATATGCAAGCTAGAAATGAGAGGTGCAAGCTATGCTATGAAAAGGAAAGTACAAGTATTACCAAGCCGTCCTAGTTAAGCTAGATGAGCTACTCTAAAGCTTGAAAGAAAATCTAAACTATGAAAGCATAAACATGAAGCTACTATGCAAGAATGAAACTAGGAATGGAATGTAGATGCAAAAGCCAAGAATGCTCCAAATCTTCAAAAGCTCCAAAGTGACCTAGAAAACCTGTAGCATAACATTAGCATAGAAGATTGATATGAAAATGAGAAAGAGAGCTCTCCTTTTATAAGAAATTAGAAGGAATGGACCATGGAGATTAAGAGGCAAAAGATTTAATCAAGGGTGGAGCATCAAAGAGGAGCAATCCATGTGCACAAATATCTTCCAATGGGAAAATAAGAGTTGACTTTTGTGTCCATATGAGACAAAAAGTATTTTTTCCCTTTTTATAAAATAAGAATAATGCTTTATTTGTGCAACTTAGGATAAGAGGCAAAAGTGGGGGCTTTTTATTTATTAAAAGGGGGGGGAATATTCCTTTTAAATAAATAAAGACTTAGGATAAAATGGTTAGCCCAAGGCAAATAATCAAAAATGATAAAATAGGATTTGATCAAGGAAATTGATATTATTGAAAAATGCTGATTTTTGAAAATATTGATTCAGGCATTTGATAAATTGCTAAATGGGGGCCCAAAGTCTAGGCGACCATTTTAGAGTGCATACATTTGCCCATTTTTTACTAATGTGAGATCGATTTGGGATCACATGTGGTCAAAGAATGGAATTGAAATGTGAGATCGATTTGGGATCACAAAACAATCCAAACATGTGTTCGACGAATGGGAACACATCAGGACAAGCATAAGCAAAAGCTGAAAGACAAGACCAACACCGTTGATGTTAAGTGATAATCAAGTCTCAAAATAAGAGATAAGAATCTCAAGCAAAGCTGATTGATAAGTTGAATCAAATATTAAAGTTGATAGGTACTACCCCCTCAGAATCAGAATCTAAATCAGGTGGAGGAGAAACAGTAAATTGATAAACTTGATCAAGTCACTAGAAATCATGATCGAAAATGAAAAGATGATAGGATACCCATCAAGCAGTGAAGAGATGCCCCAGTTTGACTGTGAAAGATATAGGATAAAGATGAAGTCAAACCTCAGAGAGATGAAGCAAGTGAAAGTGAATGATAGACTAGGACTTTGAAAGAGATGGGGGTGAAGAAATGAAGGTGTCCCAAGAAAGATCGAAGGATCAGGCCTCAAATGGTCAGCCAACTGTGTAGAAGAGGGGGAAAGATTTTGAAATGCATTTTGACTATCAAGATGAACTCAAATTTTGATTTCGATCCTGAAAATGGATCCAGGATGTCAAAATTAGTTAGGGGTACAATTTTTGTGCAATTCTAAGGTGTTTTGAAAATTAGGTCAAAAAGTCAAAATGCTATATAAGGGGTAAAAAGGTCATTTTCAAAAATCATTTGTGATTTGAGAATTTCAAGACTGTAGAGAGAGAAAATGGCCCAGCAAGCAGCAGTTCTAGTTCACAGGCATCGATTTGAGCACTCCCGGTTGCACAACTGGCCTCCACAGTATGCTGCCCCAGTATGTTTTCAGAAAAACTTGCCCATTTTTTAGTCATTATGAGCATTTAATGCATTTTAAACATATTTTTAAAATTTTTAAATTTTCAAATTTTATACTTAGGTGAAAAGTCACGTGATACTTTACAAGTATCACCTTCTTTGGGAGTATCTATCGCGTGATACTTCATGGGTCCATATAGTATTGCATGGATATGTAAGCCAATATCGCACGATAACTGGTGAACTATCGCACGATCCTATGTGAAGTATCACCTAAGAAGATATTATCACCTTGTTATTAGAGAAAGTATCGTGCGATACTTTAGCAAAAAATAGTATCACCCAAATAAAAAATTTGACATGTTTTCAGTGTTTTTGAGCACAACGACATGGGTCTAGACAATGTTTACTTTTTAAGATTCTTTGTACTGATTTTTAGACATCCATCATGATATGTGCTGATATCTGGCTGGGGTTAATGGTTTGCAGGAGTGCTTTTTGGTGCTACACATTAGAGTGCTGAAGGTGATAGGGTTACGATTTGTCTGAGATCTAGATGATCTGGGCAATGCAAATTTGAGGGCTATAGGCTTTGGGTACTTGCTATAGTTACCCTACATTAGAGCTGGTAATAGGTTGTTGACTGCGCTTGCCGAGAGATGGCATAGCGAGTACAACACCTTCCATCTGCCTACTAGAGAGGCATCGATCACACTGGAGGACGTGTATCAGATACTCTGAGTATCGAGCCATGATGATCCTATAAGTATAATCATGTTTATAGATAGTCATAAATGAGAAGTTTCCATATAATAGAAACTGACATGATTGTTTAATGATATAGGTATACAATATTAAGGGCTGCAATCCCATCATGGTCAAGCCCATCATCAAATTGGGCGTGCATATCATCACACCAATGAAGAGTAGCATTATGTTGCTGTGTGAGTGTGTCAATATTTTTAACAATTGTATTTAGTGTGGCAAGCATGGGACCTAATGTAGGTATATTTTGATGTGTTTTGGAAACCTTGTATTTTGTTCAAATTATCTTGTATCAAATCTTCTAAAGATCGAGGGTTTTAACACAGGGGATTGTTTTCGGGATCGTTATTTGGTGCAGGAGAGTTATTTTCTTCATTGTTGTCAACCATGCCTAATTAAATTAAAAAAAAATCTAAATTACAAATATAAATACAAAACCCTATTTCAACAAAAAATGACATTTAGCATGAAAATGAAATAAAATAATCAAAATATATAAATAATTTACTTATCGAATATGCTGGGGAGTCGAATTTGTTGTTGCCAAAATCAGATACCCAAAAATATATCATGTATATGATATTTCAAGCCATTTTCCCAAGCAAAAACATGAAAAGAAATGAGGAAAAGTGCTCACGGGTTTCAAATTTATGCCACAGGTATTAGATACCCGATATGGTATCGGGTACCCGATTAGGCTTGTGCTTTGGTGGCAGGTTTTCCCAGGTGTACTGACACCCAGGCCTACTAAAAAGTCAAGCATTTTCATGTGCTTTTGGACGAGTGAAAAGTGAATATTTTTCACATCGCCACTTTTTGGCCCCTCATGATCTTGCACATACCCCTAATACATTGTTAAAGGTTTAGGTCTCATTAAGACTACTTTAATTATTCCTCTTTCAAACATGAAATTCCATTGGCATTAAGTGTGACAGATCTTAGCGTCCATAAACAAAAATATTTTAGATTGGCAATGGACAAGTCTTATTTCAATGACAATTATCCTTTGTTTCAGACCTCAATGAATTCTAACGAAAATCAGCTCATAAAATTAGAGTTGAAAAAATGGTTTCAAACAAATCATCCTTCTTCCACCAACATTCTAGTCAATGTACAAGTAACGAGTCATTCCATTCAAGAAAGACCATGTCTGACAATATCAACCCAGAACAAAATAAGAAGTATGCAGAATTTAGTGATTGTATCTTCCATTAGAACCACTTCATATGCACAGGTGATCAACATGCATATTTTCCTGAGCGCTATTGGGAGCTTAGCCAACAACACATGTACTATTGTGAAAATCACCACAAATATATTTTTTGTTGGGTCTAGCATATACCTTCTATGATCAACTCTTATATGCATAGGTGATGAACATTCAAATTTTCCTAAGTAGTACTTTGACTAGTCCTCCAACACATGTACTATTGTGAAAATCATCACAAGTCCATTTGTTGGAGGGCTACTCATAGTACACATGTTT
The DNA here is from genome assembly GCA_027943335.1 of Chamaecyparis obtusa. Taxonomy (NCBI): domain Eukaryota; kingdom Viridiplantae; phylum Streptophyta; class Pinopsida; order Cupressales; family Cupressaceae; genus Chamaecyparis; species Chamaecyparis obtusa. The sequence goes on from BSBK01000594.1 coordinate 1,785,659, forward strand.
GGAGGTCTGAAGGAAATAAGAGAATTTGAAGAGTCATGAGTCTTAAGATTGTACTTAATATAGCTAAGCTTCATTCAGTGGTACATTCAAACATGAAACAAACCATTGTTAAACCAGATTAATCTAGTAAACCAAAGGACATACTGATTATAAGTAAACTAGTAAACCAAAGGACATGCTTTTACTACTAAGTCTCTATTTGTTGGGCATACTGATTATAAGTACTTGACATATATCACAAATGTTGCTAATTAAGGTTGGCAGGATGATTACGCCTATCCTGAAAAAAGACTACCAAATTATTATGCTTTCAAATCAATTACCTATCGACATATCCCTTGCGAGGGAGAGAAGCCAAACACATAAAGAACATGTACATAAACATGGCAGCTAAAAAACTTAAATGGAATACACCAAGAAGTATGAAATGATGAATGCTCAATTGTTGTAATGGCAAAGAAATATCATAACCATCCATTTCTAGAACTTGATTTTTCTATAGTCCTAATGATTTTTCTTATTTCTTGTTTGTGCTTGGTGACAGGATTTTGAACATTCTTGACATAATTAAATGGAATGCACAATACCAAATGATGAATGCTCAATTGTTGTAATGGAAAATCATGAGAACTATCCATTTCTAAAATTTGATTTTGTATAGTCTTAATAATTTTTCTATAGTCCTAATGATTTTGAAAATTGTTGACAAAGAGTGTTTCTTTTTTTTATTATAGTATAAAAAAAATTTCTATAGTCGTAATGATTTTTCTTATTTCTTGTCTTTTGTCCCTTTTTTATTTCCTATGTCTGTGCTTCGTGACAGGATTTTGTCACCTTAGTTTGATGGTATATTTCATTCACTCTATGTGGAATACTATTTTGTTCACTATTTTATTTCAGCTTGATATTTCTTTCATTTTTCATATACACAGAGACTACACATGCTGATAAAAAAATGAGCTATTTGATTTAGGTTTACTTTTCATTATTGTAAATGGTTAATATTTTTGATGGTACTCCTTGGTGTATTCCATATAAAAATAATCATATAAAAATAATAAATGTAGTAATGATGGTGTGATGCATTATTGATATAGGCTCGACGACTCTTGTCAATGTGCCAAACTGTCAATGTGGTGGTGGGCAGTGTGTGTTGAAGACTTCATGGACATTGAACAACCCTGGACGACAATTTTGGTGCTGCCCAAATAGAAAAAAGGTTGCTAATGTGTATATATTTAATGTTTCTAATGTAAATACTATTCATTATATTATAAGAACTAATGTAGACTAGGCATCACAGGGAAATAATGGCTGCAGATACTTTAGTTGGGTTGATGAAAACTCATCTACATCTATTCGCCCATCTCCACTTATCCGCAATGAAGGATTTGAATGCAAAACATGTCAGGCTAGGGCAAATGCTGAAATTATATTTTTACAATGCCTTCTTTATATTGTAATCACATATCTTTGTTGCGACCATATGCAGAGATGAGCTCAGGAATTAGTCAGTTTAGTATTTTTATATTGTAACTAATATTTTAATATGGATATGGTGTAACTTCTCTTTGCCTCAAGTGTGAATATATATGGTTTACATCTTTTTTACAATAATTCTTCATGTTTATGGCTCAAGTGAGCCCCAATCTACTATCAATCACATGATTTAACGTATAGTGTTTTCTTGGTTATTCCATTTGTTCCTTGATACATCAATTCGACCACACCCACTCCACTTCACATGGATGTCTTTGAAATAAACTCCTAACTCTAATAAACTGACTGTAACTACTAACTAACCTTATAAAACAACAATAGCTAAGAACGATCACTTGCCAACATCTGCTGAATACAAGTTCCTTGAGAGATCAATCAATCGAGATGAGTGGACAAGGATGATGAGATGGGGGAAGTGGAGTTGAATCTTGATGAAAAGGAAGCTTGATTTGGCTGCAATTAGGAAGAAGAAGAAGATGCTTATCGTCGAACACAGATTGAAGAAGAGTACTGCAGAGAGCAGGCCTACAATACCAAGGAAGTTTGACAAGAACAAGGAATATGGCTTAAACAGAATGGGAAGACATCTTTCTAGCCTGGGCTCGGATCCTTCGACAATTAGCTTGATAATAAATAAAGTAGATGAGAGATGAGCAATTAGCTTCCCAAGAAAAATCTCATAAATGAACTGTGTGCCCCAATTCCTGTGCCTTCTGCACGTATCTAAATGACATATTTGAAACAAAAAGGGTAAGGCATAAAGAAGTTAATTTTGCATCGCTAGACAGATCTGTATGTTATATCCACAATGACCAAACTTCATAAAACATACAGACCTGTCTAGTGATCATATTGTGCTGAAGGTGGTGCGTACTTATCTTTACACAGTTGTTGCAGTGTAGCAAAGCATTAGGCACCACTTTTAGCACAATATGATCACTAGACAAGTCTGTATGTTTTATGAAGTTTGGTCATTGTGGATAAAATATATAGATCTATCTAGAGATGCAAAATTAACTTCTTTAAGCCTTACCCTTGTTTCAAAAATATCATTTGGGTACGGACAAAGGGCACAAGAATTGGGGTATGCATAGTTCATTTATAGGATTTTTCTTGCGAAGCTAATTGCTCATCTGTCATCTACATTATTATGAAGCTAATTATCAAAGGATCTAGACCCAAGATAGAAATATGTCTTCCCAAACACATAAAAATATGCACATAAACATGATAGTTGAGAAACATAAATGTAGATTTCCCAATAGCTGAGAAACATAATTGTAGGCATCATGGTCACAATTTTTTGGAGACAACATAATTGAGTTGTATAACCATGAAGTGATGGAGAAAAACTCCTACACCTCCAATTCCACATTGAATACATATGTTGGAAGACCTTGTATTCATGAGTAATAGATGTAGTCAACTTGGAATCAGAGGTGCAGGAGTTGCTCTCCATCGTTTGGGTATACAACTCAATTATGTTGTCTCCAAAAAATTGTGACCACGATGCCTACAATTATGTTTCTCAGCTGTTGTGTCCCAAGACCCCTTATGACCCTTTACAACTATTTACAATCCCTAAGAATACATATTAGAGGTCTTAAAATGTCATAAAGGATCATAAGAGGCTCCTAGGAGGGGCCAGATGAGCTTCCACCTTCACATGGTTGGCCCTCTTAAGTAGAGAATGTTATACTCTTCTCGAAACAAAGGGAAGCTCAATAATTTAAGGTCTCAATCCACAGACAAATTAAATTAGCTTGATCTTGGGATTTTTCTTGGGAAGCTAATTGTTCATCTGTCATCCACATTATTATGAAGCTAATTATCGAAGGATCCAGACACAGGCTAGAAAGATGTCTTCCCAAACACATAATAAACATGCACATAAACATGACATATGAGAAACATAAATGTAGATTTCACAATAGCTGAGAAACATAATTGTAGGCATCATGGTCACAATTTTTTGGAGACAACATAATTGAGTTGTATACCCAAGTGATGGAGAGCAACTTCTACACCTCTGATTCCAAGTTGACACTGCGTGGTCCAAAGACCATAGATAGGAATAAATTTGAAGAGCAAAGGAGGGCCATAATGACCAAAATAATACAGGACAAACCTCAAGTTAAATGAGGCAACTGAAAACATTTTAATAGATTTTTATTATTAAATAATGAAATTTGCATATACTAGTGTTCTAAGCCCCCTCATTACATGATTTGTTATTGTAAGCCCCCTCTAACTTACACATCTAGAAAATGAAACTACAACCTATTGGGATTGAGACAAACCTTATAGAACAATGGCAACTAGGAAGGATCGCTTGCCAACATCTATTGAATACATGTATTGGAGGACCTTGTATTCATGAGCAACAGATGTATTCACCAGATGTTGGCAAGCGATCCTTCCTAGCTATCATTGTTCTATAAGGTTTGTCTAAATCCTAATAGGTTGTAGTTTCATTTTCTAGATGTGTAAGTTAGAGGGAGATTACTGTTATACACTAAATTTGCACCTCTGATCTCAAGCTCTCGTAGTCTTGATAATCTAGTATAACATGGGAATCATCTCAAGGTTGTGGGACCTTTTTGCTAACCGAGATGAGACCTCCAAATTCTAGGCTGGTTCCTCTTGGATAATCACCCTGATTTTCTCTTAACAGGAAAGTAAACTTTGAGGGGAAAGGGATAGAAGGAATACATGAAATGGAAATAACAGGAAAGCAAATCTACCTACTAGGTGATGCACCGAAACTGGGGTATGAATTGTAGTATGAAGGATAAAACCAGTACACAATCCTAGGTCTAGGAGATTACAACTCAATGAATAGGCCTGCATAAGTATTTTATAGAGGGGTCTGCAGTAAAGGAATACTATGCAGGGAAAAAGGAATTTCTTAAGACAGCAGTACTCCTAAAGAGTCAGACAGACTACAACCTGCAGACAAACATTCATCTCTGCAATTGGGTATATGAATGAGATAGATTGCCAGGGGTGGAAGTATGCCCACAAAAGCATTCAAATCAGATCATTCACCAGCATACACATGAATTGTAGAAAGAAAGAGGAATAAAAAAAAAACCTAAGAGTTACTGAAACATACATATACTGAATTCAATAAGAGGTAATCCGGACAAGAAAGCATGAGGACAACAAGAATGTCATAGAATACTTTGCAATGTTTGAATTCATGAATGAGAATCTACAGGATGTGGAAAGCCAAAGGGGCAAAAAGAAATGTCACAGATAGCTTCGCAAGAAAGAGGCTTTCTATTTTACAAACATGTGAATTTTGAGCCCTACAGGCTCCAAAAAAAAAAATATACATCCCCTGCACGCAGACAGGAATCAAAATATCTCCTTAGGGTTACATAAATCTGCAATAGAATAATCACCCCTAAAACCAGTCACTTCTGATCATAAATGTGCTCTGTAAATATCATGGCCGATCAGATATTTCATTTGCATGCCCCCAACCCTATACTGAAATCAACCTGCAAACACAAAAGCCTAGATTCATCCACCTCGCTGCAAATCAGGCTTTGCCATGAATGCACAAACATACCCTATTAGGACAAAGAATCGACCCCTGTCGGCTAGCCAAAACTCCTTCATCATCTTCCCTTAACTGTGCATGCCCTAGCGACATAAATTTCTTGAGCTACCTATGCCTGCAACATTCACCTTGGAAGAGAGTCCGCGAAAATAGGCAACACCACTTTGACAAAGCAATGGTCGCATGATTGCATGAGCTGAAAGGCCTTCATGCAATCATGTGACAAGCTTTTGAAAACTTGCCTTCGCCCTTCAAAAATGTCAACAGTCACATGATCGCATGAGCGTGAAAGGCCTTCATGCGATCATGCGACAAGCCTTTTGAAAACTTGTGCTGCCACCACACAAGATAAATGGCCCTGCCAAACCTGCCACCCTTAACACATGGACCAACTGAAACCCAAACACGTTCACTAAAAAATCTAGAAGAATCAAATGGCTGTCGTATGATCGCATGGGATCGGAAGATCCCATGAGATCATGCGCTAGCTATTGATCTTGGATCAACTGGCACCTCCACTAACCATTAGACACACCAAAAACCAGACACGTCACCACCAAAGTCCACCGCCTGCCACTTGTCACATGGTCGCATGCGGTTAGGAAGTCGCATGCGATCATGTGACCAGCCTAGAACTGCTACACTGACTGGAAAAGTCTGAACCCCTGTGAAACTGTTGACAGTTTGTCGCATGGTCTCATGGGCTCAGAAGAGCCCATGTGATCATGCGACTAACTGTAAGGGGTTAGCCACCGACCACCACCTCGCTATTTGCTTGACCACTTACCGCTTGTCACATGATCGCATGTAGCTAGGAAGGCCTATGCGATCATGCGACCAACTGCATGATGTTAACTGATGACCGCTACCATAGATCTTGACCGTCGATCCTTGCTGATACCGCATCAACGGTTTTCATATGATCTCATGGGATCAGAAGATCCCATACGATCATGTGACAGTCATCAGATCTTCACAACACTGGCATTGCTTGAGGAACTAGGACCCGCCTGATCGGAGTTCCGCACTTAGGGCCGAAAACACAGAGGATTTTTGAGTGAAGGTCAAAAACACATCAAATTTTTAGAGCGGAGGTTGAAAACACATTGAGCTTTCAGACCAAAAGGGTAGAAACATCTTGATCCTTCATAGAGAAGGTTGAAAACACACTGGGTTTTTGACACTTGAGCAGTTCTTTGGAAAAAAATAGGACCGTGGCCAAAAATGAACGACAGGGAAATTTTGGGAAACAATTACAATAATAAATCATGTAATGAGGGGGCTTAGAACACTAGTATATACAAATTTCATTATTTAATAATTAAATTCTATTAAAATATTTGCAGTTGCCAGCTCATTTAACTTGAGGTTTGTTCTATATTATTTTTATTTTTATGGCCCTCCTCCACTCTCTAAATTTATTCCTTATATATGGTCTGTTGGTTCTCCTTTTTCCCACATTGCCAGATTTACACTAGGATTGACAGGGCTAGTGTCACATTCACTAAACACTCCAAATATGACAAGAAAAAGGACCAATGAACAAAGCACAAGGGCTTTCTACACTTTGACCTCCACATCACTCAAGCGGGTGTACCTCATCTACACACACATACATCTTGTGTCAAACTACATGCCTGTAGGTAACTAACTATGGAATAGCTTTCAGACTCCTATAGGTATCTTGTACCTCAATACTCACCAAATCTTATGCAATAGCCTATTGGCATAGAATGAATCTAAAAACTAGAAACTACTTCTACTATTACTACCAACATGAAAGGAAAAATACTTCATTTGAATGATTTTAATGTTGGGTTGAAAGGACCCCTGAGATACCCTAAGTCTCTCATAGACCAGTGCCTTATCCAATGGGCAGTAGAGTCAAATACCTCATTATAACAGAGCTATGAAACAAGAAGACAAACATCCACTACTGATTAGATCATAAATTACCAAACCACCTGCGTACCCAAATGTGCTATCACCTATTCAAAGGATTTTAACCCTCCCCTCAAAAGAGACCTATAAACAAGCAATACATTAATCAGCATCCACTAAAAGACAAACATGAGACATCCTTGATACCCCAGTTCATACACATCTGAAAACTAGTCCTAAACCCAGTTGCTTCTGCGAAAACAACTCTATTGCAGACTCTTTGGAAATGCAAATAGAAAGATCACAACACCCTTGATGCTATAATCAACAAGTTTAAGACTCAAATGGAGACAATCTGATAATAGTACAAATATATTGAAATCTCATACATAAGACAAACTGTTTCAATTTGTATTCTATTCTCAAAACCAAAGAGGAAAGAGGGAACACTCTATATGCAGAGAAGAAGGAAAATATCTACAGGAAAAGGACCCTTCATGGAACCAATCCTCTGAAAAAAATGCAGAAGGAACCCTTAGAAAATAAAACTTATTTCAATATATACCACTAGTCATCTTGGAATCCCAAAAAATTAGGATGCAACAAGCTATGGATGACTAGGGCAAGGGTTAGGGTTTTCACCCACCAAACCAACCAGATCAATCAAGAATTTATTACATTTGGAGGAAAACCAAGCAACCTGAAGAGATCAGATCCAAGAATGATCTTCATTAATGAAAAATATCTGAGTAATGTACCGAAGATCATGAATTCACCATGTCAAACAATTTGATCGTTCACCTACAACATGCCTCGAGAAACTCTTACCCATTCCTTCATGGTACCAATCTTTTTGCAATCAATCATCAAACTTTTTGGACCAGTCTATAGCAGTTGACAAAATCATATTCACCAAATCTAGCTGCCCAAGTATTCAATTTCAGTCCTTTGGTGGTTGAAAACCCTTAAAATATTCAAATTTGGAAAAAATAGCTACATCAGGGTGCGAGATAGCATATCAATAGTCAGCATTCAAATCTGAACTATCTTTAAAACATTACCGTCAGATCATTACTTTACCTAGGCTTGGCAACCCTAACTACATAGGAATCCTAGTTTACATTTATCCCTTAGTCGCAAGATCACCAAACATTTGATTTAACCTCAGTTACAATCTGAGACCACATGACTGAAAAGAAAGCTTAGGCCCACCTGGATCCACGTGGCATCAAAACATTCACCCATATCATAATGAGTCAGCAACAAAGGGCCCATCGCATGGTTCCATCTCTTGAACAAGATCAATGGTCATCGCTATACCGCTGACCTAAATATCGTGCATCTTACCGCAGCAGTATAACGATGACCACATGATCAATGTGAGCTTTAACATGCCTGAACACTTAAAACACTAGTCCCACTGATGTCTGCCACATCATAATCCAACTTGACCAATCAAACACAAACAACTCCGCAACACCTCACACCTGAAATGACTTGGAAATTCAGAGCCACCTGTCAGTAGCCATTACCTCGTAGAAGATCGGACGGCTGTCACTATACCATTGTGCTTAAAAAGGCATCAACTTTCATTAATGGTATAATGACAACCGTAGGATCAAACTGCTATTTAACCTTTGAAAAATTTGAGCCCACTTGCAAATTCCATATCATGACACCCGTGTTCAATCAGGAGTAGGCACATCATAATATCTGACAATAGGTCCTACCTTTCTTATCACACATCGACCAATCAGGAAAGAGCATGTCAGCACCCAACTGAAAGGAGGTCCCACTTCGCACTTCATTCCCTAAAGAGAATCAGACAGCTGTCGCTATACCATTGGCTTAAATATCATGCATCTTATATCAATGGTATAATGACAACCATGAGATTAATCTAAGCTTTAACTTTGCCTCACAGACTGAAGACCTTAGGCCCACTGCCAACTCACTTCCCTCGACCAATCGGAGAAGAACACGTCAGCTCCAAATGACAACATATCCACCTGTATTATCTCTATAAAAGGGGGGCACCATCATGTGATTTAGCGACTGAAGAGAAGATAAACTACTAGCAAAGTCACTAAATGTTTTGGGTTTAACCGCCAGGAACAAGAGATCTCATGACTGAAGCAAAATCCAAGTCACAGAATAAAACATTAACCACCCAAAATACTTAGAGACTTGGAAACAAACATAGTCATGAAATTGCCAAATGAATTTAAGTAGGACCCAGTCACTGCGAGATTAAAATATGGCTGTCAGATGAAGAAGCAATCGATGACATGCACTAGATCACTAGAGAAGTTATAACTTAGCCGCCTGATTCAGAGAATATGAGATAATCGCTATGCCAAGTCCTTGAGGGTTAACATGAAATCACCAGGAAACAAGAGACTACATGACCAATGCATTCACCCAATCACCATTTGAAGACTTAATTGTGACAATGAAATGGGAGATTCAGTGACCAAAGAGAAACATGACCAAAGGATTACACAATCGCCAGTTTGCTAAAAGACTTAAGGACAAGGAAATGCATTGGGCGATTCAGTGAAGACTTAGAAAATGACCATGTGTAGAAAGGGGAATTAAGTGACTTGAAAAATTAATGACAAAATAGAACCTAGCTAGGGAAGATTGTTAGGAATAAGGTGTCTCAACCTTGAATAATTCCTATTCTTATTATTTGTTTTGTAAATGTATTTTTTGCAAATAATGTAATTAAGTGTGAGTGTACATGTCTAGTTGGCATGTTGATGTGTCACTCCACTTGATGTGTCAGCATCTTGTGCGTAAGGAGATCATGACTGAAATGGTCATGATGGATTCCTATGATGCATAAGAACTATTTAAGGAATGTGCTATGACAGGTGTAAGAGCATCTTATGACTTGGGCCTATTTGGGTGCCCAAGAAGAAGTGGTTGGTGTGTGTAAGAGAATATGCCAAAAATAGGTTGGTATGACAGATTATCTTACACTTCTCTTGTGACTGTTATTTTTGGCAGATTCTATGACAAGCTATCATAGTCTATTCTAGGGATGGATGCCTATTCTTGGGATTGCATGTAACAACTATGTACATGTGGCTTTGTGCATGGGTCTTGGTGGTTGTGCCTATTTTTGGGTCCAGAAGAGTCTTTATATATGATGCTGCTCCTATGGGAGAGATATAATAGAAATTTAAGTCTTGTTGGCTTTGTCTCTCATTTCCTGAAAGAACTTGCATTGCAAGTGTATTGTAATCTTTGTGTTGAAGATAATACATTGTGCAGGTTTTGGAGTGCTGGGGTTTTTTACTGAAAGGTTTTCCCCAGGGTATATCATTGTGTCATTCTCTATTTTTCTGTATGCTTGGTATGTGGTTGCAATATCTTTGTTAAAGTAGTTAACGAATCTGAAATTGTAAGGATTTATAAGAATTTGCACAATACTCTCTTATAGAGATTAGCGTAGGAAGCTGTTTCCGCACCTAAGTTTCCTTACAAGTGGTATCAGAGCTTGATCAACTTTTGATCCTAGTTGTTGGGTAGGGTTTTTTGAGCTAATCTCAAGTTGAGTGGGAGTTTTGTGCAGAGCATTCTGAATCTTATTTGTAGATTGAGATGGCAAGTTCATCATATGGAAGAATGGAGGTGGAGAAATTTAATGGCACTAATTTCGAGTTGTGGAAACTCAAGATGGAAGACATGTTGGAAGATCATGACGTATGGGAAGTGACTTCAAGTGCGACAAGACCAGCAATTATAGTTCAAGTAGATTGGGATATCAAAGACCGTAAAGCTAAGGGTCTCATAAGACTCTATTTAACCGATGTAGTCCTTCTGAATGTTCTAGATGAGAAAACTGCAAATAGTTTGTGGGAAAGACTTGCGGCCATGTATCAGGCCAAATCTCTAGTGAACAAGTTATTCTTGAGGAAGAAGGTGTACTCTCTGCAAATGGAGGAAGGTGGATCCTTAACAGATCATTTAAATGCATTTAATCTGCTGGCTGCACAATTGACATCAGCTGGTGTCAAGTTAGAGGAGGAGGATCGTTGCTACACACTTTTGTGTTCTTTACTGGATTCATGGGACCATCTTGTGATGGCTCTCGAAAGCACTTTAGTCACCTTCAAAATGGATGATGTGGTGTCTTCGCTGCTATCAGAGGAGATGCGGAGAAAGGCTTCCATTTCAGAAAAAGAAGCCCTTGTTGTTCATGGGAGATCCACTGAAAGAGGGAAGAAAAATGATAATAAGTCTGACAATAAGGGTAGATCCAAATTCCATGGGAAGTCAAAGACTTCCAATAAGTCCAAGGAAAAATGTTGGAACTGTGATAAATCTGGGCACTTCCGTAAAGACTGCAAAGAGCCGAACAAGAAGAAGAAAGGTTCAGATTCAGCTTCAAAAAGATCTCAAGAAGATGGTGATGCATTCATCGCAGCTTTGGCAGCCCATGCATCTAATGATGTGTGGTTGGTTGACTCAGGTGCATCTTTTCACATGACCTCTCATCGAAACTGGTTCTCAAAATATGAAGAGTTCGATGGTGGAAAGGTGTACTTGGGTGATGATTCTCACCTAAAGATAGTTGGATGCAGAAGGGTCACTATCAAATTTCCTGATGGATGAGTAAAGGGAATCAACAGAGTTATGCACATTTTGGGTTTGGCATGAAACCTATTATCTGTAAGTATGTTGAATGATGTAGGTGTGCAAGTTGTTTTTTTGAAAGAAGGATGCAAGATGATTAGAGGATCGATAGTGCTTGCAAGGGGTACTAGGAGAGGTACCTTATTTCAGCTAGATGCATGTATTCCTCTATGTAATAGTTCTTCATCCTCACCATCTGAACAAGCAGTGAAGAAGTCTGTGGCTATTGGTTCTGATGGTAGTGCAAATACTTTGGAAGGTAAGCTTCCTATAGAAAAGATAATGTTGTGGCATATGAGATTTGGCCACATTGGTGAAAAGGGTCTCAGAACCCTAAAAAATAAAAATCTCATTGAGGGGTTAAATGATTGCAATCTTGAGTTTGACTTCTATGAACACTGTGTCTATGGTAAACAAAATCATGTTCAATTTTACTCTAGTTCTTACAAATCTTCTGATGTTTTGGATCTTATTCATTTTGATGTATTTGGTCCTGTAAAAGTTCCTTCAATCTCCAAGTCTGTATTTTTTGTATCTTTCATAGATGATTACAGTAGAAGGATGTGGATTTATTTCCCTAAAAGTAAGACACAAGTCTTTACTCAGTTCAAGGAATTTAAAGCTCTTGTAGAGAATCAGAGTAGTAAGAAGATTAAGTGTGTGAGAACTGACAATGGTGGTGAGTTTTGCTTAGTAGAGTTTGAACAGTTCTGTAAAGAACAAGGTATCAAGAGGCATAAGACAACTCCTTATACCCCACAACAAAATGGAGTTGCAGAGAGAATGAACAGGACACTGATGGAGAAGGCTAGGAGTATGCTTAGTGGAGCTAGTTTATAACAAAGGTTTTGGGCCGAAGCTGTGGCCACTGCTTGCTATTTGGTTAACAGATCTCCTACATCAACCCTTGTTGGTAAGACACCCATGGAGGTGTGGTCTGGTAAGAAGCCTTCAATTAGACATCTTCATGTTTTTGGTTGTGAAGCTTATGCACATGTTCCAAAGGAGAAAAGATCTAAGTTGGAAAACAAAGCCGTTAAATGTATTTTCATCAGATGTAGTGCTGGTGTGAAAGGATACAAGCTTTGGGATCCTGTGACTTGTAAGGTGTTGTATAGTGGAAATATTATTTTCAAAGAGCTAACATCTTCTCCTATTGTGCTACAACCAGATGAAAAAGAAAAGGAAAAAGATGTTGTTTAGTTGCCTCCTACCCCTGAGAAGACTGAACAGAGAGACCATGTTGGGCCTAATGATGAGGAGAGCTCTAGCAGCTCTGATAGTTTAGAAGAAGAGGAAGAACAACCTCAACCACAACCCTTGAGGAGATCCACGAGAGAAAGAAAGCAACCAGAAAGGTTTGATTATTCTATGTTAGATTCCAGTTGTGCCTTTGCTTTGATTACTAACATTGATGAGCCTAGATCTGTGAAAGAGGCTTTGGGCATGGAAGATGTAGGTTCTTGGATTGAGGCTATGGATGATGAGATGGCTTCATTGGAGAAAAACAAAACTTGGGACCCTGTACCTTTGCCTAAAGGGAGAAAATCTGTTGGCTGTAAATGGGTGTTCAAGAAGAAATTCTGTGCAGATGGCAGTGTTGAAAGGTATAAAGCTAGATTGGTTGCAAAGGGGTATTCACAAGTAGAGGAAATAGATTATGGTAAAATATTCTCTCTTGTTGCAAAGTTGACATCCATTAGATTTATGTTATCTCTTGCTACATCATATGATTTAGAGATAGAATAGATGGATGTGAAGACAACTTTCCTTCATGGTGATTTGGAGGAAGAGATTTATATGTCACAGCCTGAGCACTACATTGTTAAAGGTAAAGAATCCTTAGTTTGCAGATTAAAGAAATCTCTATATGGTTTGAAGCAATCTCCTAGGATGTGGTACCTTAAGTTTGATGCCTTTGTGTTGTCAATTAGATTTGTAAGATCAAAATCAGATCATTGTGTTTATTTCAGAGTTGAAAATGATTGCCTTCTTATTGTTGCATTATATGTTGATGATATGTTGCTGTTTGGGAAGGGTAAGGGTATGATTTCTGATTTTAAATCTCAGTTGTCAGCACAGTTTGAGATGAAAGATCTTGGGGTAGCTAGGTACATCTTGGGTATGGAAATCAGTAGAGACAGGTCTAACAGAAAACTTTGGTTGAGTCAAAGTAAGTATGTGAAGTCTGTGCTGGACAGGTTCAGCATGGTAGATTGTAGACCACTATGTGTTCCTATTTCTATGGGAACAAAGTTATCTATAGATGATTGTCCAAAATCTCCTAGTGAGGTGGAGGACATGAGTAGAGTACCTTATGCTAGTGTAGTTGGTAGTCTTATGTACGTTATGGTCTGTACTAGACCAGAGATTGCCCAAGCAGTGGGAGTCCTAAGTCGGTTTATGGCTAATCCTGGATAGGTACATTGGGATGTAGTTAAGCGAGTATTTAGATATTTGAGGGGTACATCAAATTACTCCATATGTTATCATGGTAACTCTTCTGGATCTCCGCATTTAGTTTGTATTCATGGGTTTGTGGATTCAGATTGGGCAGGTGATATTTATAGTAGGAGATCCACTAGTGCTTATGTGTTCACTATGTTTGGTGGTGCCATCAGTTGGATGAGTAAACGACAACCTATGGTTGCTTTGTCCACTATAGAAGCTGAGTACATGGATGCTACTCATGCTTGTAAAGAAGCCATTTGGCTTAGAAGATTATGTTCTGATGTTGGTATTGATGCAAAATAGATTACTATTTGGTGTGACAGTCAGAGCGCTATTTGCCTTGCAAAGAATCCAAATTTCCATGCCAGAATGAAGCACATTGATGTGCAGTTTCACTTTGTGAGAGATATGGTGGAAGATGGAAAGGTAAATTTGGAGAAGGTTGATACTGTGAAGAATGTTGCAGATGCATTAATGAAACCAGTGGGCACTAAGAAGTTTAGATGGTGTTCGGAGTCTATGGGCCTTTTGGCCTATAGCGGTTAAAGTTCTTGTTATGTTCCTGTTGCTCTTACAAGGTGTTTGACAAGTGGGAGAATGTTAGGAATAAGGTGTCTCAACCTTGGATAATTCCTATTCTTATTATTTGTTTTGTAAATGTATTTTTTGCAAATAATGTAATTAAGTGTGAGTGTACATGTCTAGTTGGAATGTTGATGTGTCACTCCACTTGATGTGTCGGCATCTTGTGCGTAAGGAGATCATGACTGAAATGGTCATGATGGATTCTTATGACACGTAAGAACTATTTAAGGAATGTGCTATGACAGGTGTAAGAGCATCTTATGACTTGGGCCTATTTGGGCACCCAAGAAGAAGTGGTTGGTGTGTGTAAGAGAATATGCCAAAAATAGGTTGGTATGACAGATTCTCTTACACTTCTCTTATGACCGTTATTTTTGGTGGATTCTATGACAAGCTATCATAGTCTATTCTAGGGATGGATGCCTATTCTTGGGATTGCATGTAACAACTATGTACATGTGGCTTTGTGCATGGGTCTTGGTGGTTGTGCCTATTTTTGGGTCTAGAGGAGTCTTTATATATGATGTTGCTCCTATGGGAGAGATATAATAGAAATTTAAGTCTTGTTGGCTTTGTCTCTCATTTCCTAAAAGAACTTGCATTGCAAGTGTATTGTAATCTTTGTGTTGAAGATAATACATTGTGCAGGTTTTGGAGTGCTGGGGTTTTTTACCGAAAGGTTTTCCCCAGGGTATATCATTGTGTCATTCTCTATTTTTCTGTATGCTTGGTATGTGGTTGCAATATCTTTGTTAAAGTAGTTAACGAATCTGAAATTGTTAGAATTTATAAGAATTTTCACAATACTCTCCTATAGAGATTAGCATAGGAAGCTGTTTCCGCACCTAAGTTTCCTTACAAAGATTAGGGTTTAACCTTCCAACGGCTAGAAATTGAAATTTTTGACCTAGGGTTTAAGGCTAGGGGCAAGGAAAACTTTGCAGGGGCCAAAGAAGAAATCATATAGCCATGAAAATTTTTGTAGGTGCTAACATGGTCTTTGGATCCCGCAGTGTCAACTTGGAATCGGAGGTGCAAAATTTTCTCTCCATCGCTTGGGTATACAACTCAATTATGTTGTCTCCAAAAAATTGTGACCATGATGCCTACAATTATGTTTCTTAGTTGTTGTGTCCCAAGACCCCTTATGACCCTTTACGACCCTTTACGATCCCTAAGAATACATCTTAGAGGTCTTAAAATGTTGTAAAGGGTCATAAGAGGCTCCTAGGAGGGGCTAGATGAGCTTCCACCTTCACGTGGTTGGCCCTGTTAAGTAGAGAATGTTATACTCTTCTCTAAACAAAGAGAAGCTCAATAATTTAAGGTCTCAGTCCATAGACAAATTAAATTATACTATCCAAATTGATACATTTATGAGAATCTATGATGGACCGAAGTGGCTATATACATACGAGGGTTTCCAGATTGAGTACCAGTGCAAAGATGATGATTCAGTAACCTACGTCTATAAAACCTTCACAAATATCTTTATCTTAATTTTTGTAGTATTGAAAAAATGAGTGGGTTCAACATTAATGGTTGATCTATTCTCTCTTATCATTCTTCATAGTCCCTGTGGTAGTTATTCTTTCTTGTAACTCACCTTAATCGGTGTGCATATATTTGAGAGCAATCTTTTCCATGGTTTTTCCCTTTACAAGTTGTTCCACATAAATCTAGTATTTCTTGTGTTTACGTTTGCTACTATTTTTGTGTTCCTATCCTTAAAAGGTTGTAATTTCAAAGTAAGTTTGGTGGAACTAAATATGTATTGCATGTAGGATTGAGGAAAGAAGATGTACAACTGGAAATGGACAAGGAGCTCTACCTTGTCACATGCGGTGAGAAGTATCCCCAAGAAATGGGAATGCTAAGGTGGAAATGGTAGTTGGTGGAGAGTGGCAATCTGAGAAAGCCTTTCCCAAACTCTCCCACAACCCATTCAATCCTCAAAGCATCCCCCTCTTTCTCATCGCCGAACAAATCAACCCCACAAACAAGAAGAAGACAAATAGCCAGCTGGCTAATAAATTGGGAGATTGGTTTTAGATATAATCTTTAAGTATTATTTTTGGCATAGTTGTAGATTGCTTAGTCATCTCCTATGAATGTCA
This sequence comes from Chamaecyparis obtusa, assembly GCA_027943335.1. Classification (NCBI taxonomy): domain Eukaryota; kingdom Viridiplantae; phylum Streptophyta; class Pinopsida; order Cupressales; family Cupressaceae; genus Chamaecyparis; species Chamaecyparis obtusa. The sequence continues at coordinate 1,802,405 of BSBK01000594.1, forward strand.
TTGAAATATTGTGAGGCTTGTTCTTTCTGTCTTTAGAAGTGGAAAGTTTTATTGAAAGATTAATGACCTCGAGAAAGAACATGTTTATGTGAAATAAGATAGAAAATGTGTGACTGTTTGTAAATAGTAAACAATAGCGACATAATATTATTGTGCTTAATTTGATAATATAAATATATATTTTTTTTAAAAATTAATTTTTGTATCAGTTTTTTGACCAACAAAAAATAGACGTATCAACAAGAAAGCTATACATTCGACATTTATTCCGATGATTATATGTCACAATTTTGACCAACTTTGGTCGTAGAGATAAATGATATAGCTAGCAATTCTTCCAGGTTGAAGCAATGATTTTGACGTCCTCTTTGTCGATAATTCAACCACTGTTGTCGTCGCAAGTTCGACAAAGATTTCATGTGTCGTATTATCGACTAAAAAACTCTAACGACTGTTATGGTCGATTAGCTGACCAATGGGCATCTAATAATCAACTAAACCTCATCGAAAAACAAGCTAAAATTTACTAGTGTGACAATTTAATTGAGATTTGGAGGGAAAGTGACATGATTGACTTTGCTTTCCCTAATCCTTATGGTTAGGAATGTGCAGATGTTTAGTGAGGACTTAGGCTTAAGTAACTTAGTTAATTTAAGCACAAGTGGATAGATTATGATTTGGCAAGTGGGTGGGGTTAATTAGGTAAATGGGGGCTTACTTAATTAAAGTAGAATTAAATAGATGCAAGTGGATGGGGGGTTAATTAGGTAAATGGGAGATTTACTTAATTAAAGTATAATTAAATGGATGCAAGTGGATAGATTAGGAATAAGCAAGTGGAGGGTATTTGATGAATTTTGAATTTCTTTTAAATTAAAAATAAATGAAGGGTTTTATTTAATTAAATAGGATGTTTATTTAATTATATAGGATTAGACATTAGGTAAATTAGATTAATTAATTATAGATGAAATATCAAAAAGATCAGTCTTGCATCTAATGGGTGGCTTGAAAATAGCTCAAAAATATTTTGAGATTAACTGACGCCTAGAGTACACCACATGACTATAGAGATTGTCAGAATATAAACATGGTTTCACAATGACCGGAGTAAACCTGTCAACCAAGCGAAAAACACAATAGTGTTCATGTGTTATAATATAGTTGTACAAAAAAATAAATTTAGAATAATAGAAATCCCCAAAAATATAGCTATTATAATATAGTTGTAATGGAAATCCCCAAAAATAATGGGAGCTTTGGGACAAGGTAAGGATATCCATTAAAGCAATATGGAAAGTGAATTTTTGTCAGGTGTACTTGGAAATACTTTGGTAGACATCTGTGCAAAATGTGGAAGCACAGACAAGACATGTGGATTGTTTGACATAATGATAATGATTTGTGGTGTGTTCTTTTGGATAATAGGTGAGGGACATGGTGTGAGAAGAAACTAATGATTCCTCATCAAAGTCAGATTAAAAGATCCAAACTTATTGTATAGTGTATAGAATGATTTTTTTTTAGCATTAGTATGTATGAGAAGTAAAGGACAAAATTTGTAGAATTAATATTACCAAACCCTACCTAAGAAGAAATTTATTTAAAACTATACGATCTAAAATCAATCTCCCTACAGTTGTTGTTTTAACTTTTCCTCGGCAAGCTTTCAAATCATGTCATTTTAGACATAATGCAGTAGAATTTGGGTGACCTCCCAAAATGATTCAAACTTTTATTTTTTCAATCCCTTTAAAGCCACTTTGTTGTAAATCAAAAATTTGTGGATTTATAAGATTCTATCTCGTACGCCTATGCTTTAAGATCACAAAGGTCTAAGTTGTTCGATAGGTGGAAGAAGTACCCTAGGAGCCAAGACAAAATGCTACCAGCCAAACAAATTTTGAAAAATTAGAGAGAAAAAAAGTTTAAGAAAGTAAAATAGAGCTTTCCCTTGAAATTGCCTACCTACATTCAAACATTCTAAAGATGGAATTTTTGTCTACTCACCCGGATGAATCCATTTTATAATATAATAATATATTATGCACAATAAATTAAATCTCAAGACCAACAGTAGTGGAGCAACAATAATTCTAGGCAATTTACTCTTGGCGAGATAGGGGACAAAAGTAAACTAAACCACCTATATGATAAATAGAATAAAGAAACACAACCTTATTAGTATTCCTCTATTTTGTTCATTTAGCCTCACTATTCAAAATGATTGTAGATTTTGACCTTGCTAAACCACTATGTGTAAGCACATACATGCCTCCTACACCTAGAATCTTTGTCTAGATTTTCCAAGCACCATCAATGATAATATTTTTATAATTTAATGAATTCACAACAAACCATATCAAACATGTTGCTACAGTGGCACAAAAAGTGAGTAAGGGCATAGCCCCTGCTATAGCCAATTGCAATAGCACAATGAGGGTGGTTAAGATGCTTGTTGTTTGGACTATGCCAGCTCCCCTCTCCCTGTTGTCCACAAAATAGGAAAGTAGGGACAAGTTTCCCATGAGGGATGTAATTTGTGCCTACAAGAGAACTTTGAGCCCATCACAAAGATGATGACATCACAATGTAAATCTAAAAATGCAATATTTTTATTAGAGTTTTAAAGACCTCTTTGCACTTTTCCATGATAGTGGAAGTCTCCAAGGAAAAAACTGCCTAAAACTTCTGTCAATTGGCATATACAGGACTACAGAAACAAAAAAAAGGAAAAAATCTATTTTTATATACGATTAAATGTAATAAATTCGTAGTCTTGGGTATAAAGAAAAAAATTTGTAACTTCTGTGGATAGTAAGAATTTTGTCATAGGAATTTAAAATTCATAGCAATTTGAATATGAAATTGTACTTGTTCTGCACAAAATCTATGATTATGCTGCCAATGCATTGTATTTAGTTCTGAAAGAAGAATTTTCAAAATAATAATTAGAACAAGAATGTGCCTATGCGATTCCCCATAGAGCAAAAGCAAGCACTACCCAATTCATTTTCCAACATGAATCTATGTTTGTAAAATTCATGCTTATAATTCTAAAAATAGTTCGAGAGCTTTTTGGAAGTGGCCAAAAAAGTTTTAGAAGAAGTTTGAAGCTTCTAGATTTCTTAGTTTTAATGATATTAATCATTTTGTTTTTTAATAAAAAAATTGATTTTTCTGCTTACCTCAACCAATAAGAAATCAGAAAATTCATACTTTTAAATTATTGATAATAAAAATTAATTATCAACTATAATATTTTTGTCCAAAAAAGTTCAATACTTTATTTTGATTGGTTGTTTGAATAGTCAAATTAAAAAAATTACACTGAACGGATGTATAAGTTACCTACCTATGGCAGGAGCTAATAATGACCTAATTTAGAGAAATGCTACCATAGACTGACTCCCAAACTTCGTCCCAAATCACATATCACTAAGGAGACACAAAGTACATTGACAACATCAAAAAATATATATAAGGATATCCTACTAACCAATAGGAATTTTCTTGAGATGACCAATGACTATGCATTTTGATGGCAGTGTGCTAGTTCAAAAGGATAATATAAATTTGAAACAATTTTTTAGATTTTATAAAACTATAAATGTGGTTAAAGGGAAAATATTATGTGGTAAACCCACAAACCAAGCTAGCAAATGCTTGTACTTGAAATTATTCCTATATTCATTCAAGTATTGCTATGCTTCAGCTACCTGACCTTTGAGCCTCATCTAGAGGAATGTGTAGCTTTAAGATAGAGTTACTTCTTGGTCCTTACAATAGGGTGGAATATGGTCAAGATTTGTTTAGGTTGTATCTTTGTTAGTCCCATTGTTAGGTTCTTATGGTTCATGGTTTGAATCTATTATGGTTGTGTAAGGGATTTGCAGATGCTTTTTCTAACATAATGATTGGACACCATGATTGGAACAACTGGTTGTTGGTTGTTGTACACATGAATCATAACTGTCAATGGTTCTTTGTGTTCAAGAATTTGTTGATCTATCTTTGAGATTTATTGTCCCAGCTTTAAAAGAGTGATAAAAGATATAGTGAGTGCTATCTTTTCAAAGTGTTTTGTGGGTGCCATTATCTTCTAGGAGTAATTGCTAGAACCAAATTATGTTATTTGCCTCTAGGAAATATTGTAGACATAATCATCTTCTTGGTGAAGGGTTTCTCCCATCCCCATGAGGCACTATTACATGGTGTCCATTCCCTTGTAGTATAGTGAACCTAATTTAGTACACGTGTGCACTATTTTGGGATCCATAATTAATGGCCCCTACATTGTGGTTGTTAGCCTAAGGTAGGCCTACCTTTGTATATAATAAGAGGCCAACGTGAAACAAACATCCCAAAGTTAGGGGGTTGTTCCCTGTTCATAATTTATTATTTAAGTGCTAAGTGATGATGGGCATATCATGTAATTCATACCTAGTGTGTCTCTTTCTTTCTCTCCACAGTTCACATTAGGAGTATATGCTATAAAATACTAATGAAATCAACTATTGGTCAAATCTAATCAAAATTGCAATATAAGGATTAAAATACATCTTGAAGAAATATGGGAACCATTTTTTATAGATATTGTACAAATGAAGAGAACACTCCCAAGAGGAAATGCTTCAATGTAGAACAATTGAAGGACAATATTTTACTTTTATATGCACATCTGCAACTTTTTTGATATATTTCTCAGATAACAAAACCACAGAAAGAATAGAATATAGAAGAAAGTAAAGAATAATGATCATAGTTTGAGATATTGTTGAAACTTAAAGGAAATAATGCCTCATGGGGTTGTATTTTGAAATCCTTATGCACCCAGATTTGATCACTTTGTTCAATGGATCTTTTTGCTACCCTGGTCAAAAGCTTTACACCATTCCATGTTAACAAATTATCTTCATATGTTGCAGTGAATTTAGAGAGGCAATCTAGTAGAAAGGGGTTGCAAAAATGACCATTAGATATTGATTCAGCTTATGGCATATACAATAATCAAAAATCTTGAAATCAATTTAATCCAAAAGCTTTTCTACTAACCAAAATGGACCAGCAAGACCTTATGTAATTAAAATCAATATTAAGAAAAGTGTAGTCCAATCAATAATAACCATAAATAGTGTTGGAAATATTCAGGAATTAACCGAGTAACTGAGAGGGGAGGGGTGAATCAGTAACTCCAAATTTTCTTCCAATTACAGATGTATTAACATATAGTTTACTTTTTCCTTATGCATATAGAAAGCATGAAACTTAAAAGCATTCACAACAATGACACATAGATTTGGTTACCCAGAAACCTTCCAAAAGAAAGTAAAACTGGGGTGGGGATGAAACCCACAAAGCTTTAGTATTACAGAATAAAGTTGGCCGGTTAAGGCTTACAATTTGATCACTTCTGATGATCTGCCCTGTTAGGAGCAATAAGGATTGCTAAATCCACCCTGTTAAAGGATTTACAAACATACAATGAAGTATGCACTCGGTAAAGAGATTTTACAAAAGACTGTTAAGTCTACCTGGTTAAAGGATTTTAGTACTGATTCACCTGTTAGGATGAAACAGTAGATCTCTTTCTTTGCAACTGGATTGCTGATTGAGATTCACTGATGTACTGATCACCTTCTGTGATGAATTTGTCTTTGTTGTTCCCTATACTGCTGTAGCCCTTTGTAATTCGCTTATCTCTGCCTTTCTTTCTTTTTCACATTCATACTCATTTTCTTACATCTTGACATTTTTATAACATTGTTTATATACAAGTCTAAACAATTAATTACAATTACAAAGTTGGCTTGACAAATAAACATAAGTGCCACTAAGTCGGCCCAAGTATGGTTACACGGTTCCTGCAAACTAACTCGGTGACTTTCTGATACTCAGCGTCCACTGCATTACTTGGCATCGTCATGCACTTGGTAGAAGTGAAGGCACGGTTCATACTAACCACTCGGTAGGTTTTGAACTCGGTAAATACTGGTGACTCGGTAGACATAATGTTACTCGGTTTACACTGTCCTGCTCAGTTTGCACTGTCTCGTTCGGTTTGCACTGTCTTGCTCGGTTTGCATTGTCTTGCTCGGTTTGCACTATCTTGCTCAGTTTGCACTGTCTTGCTCAGTTTGCAGTGTTCTACTCAGTTTGCATTGTCTTGCTCAGTTTGCACTGTTCTGCTTAGTTTGCACTGTTCTGCTTGGTTTGCACTGTTCTTCTTGGTTTGCACTGTTCTGCTCGGTTTGCACTCAGAATGCAAATAAGTGTTGTCACTAGTGGCAATTTTGCTTAATGCCAACAATCTCCCCCTTTGGCATTAGTGACAAAAACACTTATTGCCCAAAACTTATATACATGAATCATGCTGAGATTTATTTTTGATTTTTTTTAAAAAAAATTTATCTTTGTTATAGGGCTTTATACATTATCTCCCCCTTTCAATGTGCTAACTTTTTCTTCTATACAAATCTTCTTCTATACATATCTCGTTCTATACATATCTCCCCCTTTTTGACGATAATGCCAAAGGTGTATATACAAGTGATTTACAAAGAGAATCCAAAATTTGATAGAAAATCAGAATGTACCTTCATTATTAGTGCCAGGGTTCTGTCCCAATTTTCTTGCAGAATCTTGCATGTTTGGATTGCAATTTGGACTTCTGCAGAGAGTTCAATCATGTGATCTGCTATAGAGAACTGATTGTCATGAATCAATATTTTGGAATGTTCAATGTGCTTATACATTGTATTCATGATGGGAAGGATCATGTTCTGGATGTCTAGCAATGTGGACTGGATCCTTGTGTCTTCTTTCAGTAGATCTAACTGCATATTTGATAGGTATGATATTTTCATGTGATGAGCAGAGCTTGAACTTGGTTCAAGTTGCAGCTTCTGTATGCTAATCTTCATATCCTCATCCATTTTATTCATTTTATCCTTGACATCCTTTGTGAACTCAGCAATATTGCACAGTCTGGCCAAAAGAGAGGTGACATTCGAATAGGTAGATTCAATGTTTGACAAATCTGAAGACAATTCCACTTGATTAATAGCTATGTGCTAAGCAATGTGCTCAAGCACTTTATTATTGAATCTCTTCTCAGCTCTTTCAACTAGCTTTTATGTCCCAGATGAATCCTCATTGTATTTATTTACTGCTTCAGCTAATTGTAGCAAAACATGTTGAGAGGAGTCTACTTTAATACCTAATGCATCAGACAAAATGTCTTTAGCATCCTTAATAATTTGATATTCCTTGTCTCTCTCTTCTTTAAGCTTCTTTTGCTTTGCTTTCCTTTGGAGGATTTCACCTATATTTTACATTTGGTCCACTGATAGATTTGCAAAATCTAATGTTGGAATCTCTATTTCTTCATCTAGGTCTATATCCTCTACTATATTCTTACCCAAAAATTTTATACTCGGTTGAGCCTTAGGCTTATCTGTACTTAATGCCTTAGTAGTAGTGACAGTAGACATAGTAGGACTGGCTATAGAGACTGGCACACTGTCTACTGGAGAACTTAAAATATTTACACTTGTAGAATCAAAAACTGGAATACTTACTGCTAGAAAACTTGATGAAGTGGGAGACTGCAACTCGGTAGAAGAAATGGTGGTTGCTTCTATTGTTGCTATAGGTGATTGGACAAAAGTTGAAGTTGTTACAACCATGCTTGAAGGTGTCTCTAGGCTAGATGTAGAAACTTTTACTGGAGAGGTAGGAAGTGATGCAATGACTTCTGCTGCTATCCTCACAGTATCATCTACCTCAGTGGCTTCTTCTTGTTCATCACTGTCATCTTCAATATCTTTTATTATTACTGTTTCAATACTCAGTTAGTGAAGATGGTATATGTTCTTCCATGTGGCATTTGTAGCCTTCACAACTGATTCAATATTGTTGATTAGAATCAAACAAGTATTGAACTTTAGTGTCATCTTACTTTCATTTTCCTTTAATGCCTTCTTTATTTCATCATTTTTCAAACTCAGCATTAATTGTCTCAGGGTTTGATCAAATATGTCTATTACAGTTTGCTTTGCATTGCTCCATATCATTTTTATTGGATCTAATAAGACTGCTGGAACCTGTGGGGCTAATTCATCAGGAGAGTATTTCCACTGTCCCATCTTTTCAATAACAGCATCTTCTATTTCCTTCTGTTCTATTTCCGATCTGGTTTCATATTTAAAAGATTTTATGTTACTTACTCCAGATCCTGATCTGTCTCTAAAAAGTTTGATCCTCTCTTGAAAGTTTAGAGGAGGCCTTTTGAATACTATATCTTTGTCTGCCTTGTCTGCCTTGTCTGCCTTACCTCTTGCACTTCTCCTTGTAAATACAGCAGTGGGAGGCTTAGGTGCCTTAGTGATGAATACCTTTCCTTTCTTCTTTGCAGGTTCTGGTTCCTCTATTTTCTCATCCTTTTCCTCTTCTTCTTCATCATTTTCTCCTTTGTCCTCGGTTAGCATTTGCATTTTGGCTATCCTCTTCTTTCCTTTGTTTACCGCCTATGGAAGCTTTATGCTTAATTCAATTCTCACCTTTGCTTCATCATATGTTCCAAAGTATGGAGCTTTGGGATTAACAGGCTGATTAAGAAGGGCTTCAATGATATTCTTGGTTTCATCAATATTTACCTCATAAGGAAGAGGTTTTACATAGACAATCCTCGGTTTAGCTACTTGAATATATACATTGTCACAGTCTACCATGAAACAAATGTCATCCTTATAATCTTCCACCAACTTCTGTGGAATCTGGAATCTGTCATTCATTTTCTCTTTGAAAGACTCAAAATAACTATCCATGACGCTTTCAAAATTTTCACCCATTTCTGAGATGTATTCATTTATCTCATAAAGGACTGGCACATCTTTTCTCCATACAACTTTTCCTTTGGAAGGGAAGAATTTCTGAACATAGAAGAATAAACAGACCAGTAGAGATCCAAACTTACATGGATTGTTTTTGGAAGTTTGAATGCTTTCCATGTTCTTGTTAAACTATTTTAACAATAAATCTGCAAGGTCAAATGATAAGTTATTCTTGACCACTTTGTATGCTAGGTCAATAGCTTCACAGGAGACACTATTCTGTCAACTTGAACTGTATATTTTATGGGCAATTATGTGTGTACCAAACTTCAGTTCAGCATCGGTAATGCTGCTAACTTTCATGCCTCTACCGTCCCACTTGGCTAGGGTTTTCTTCTCCAGTTCTGACCGACCTAGGGTTTTGGTAGTTTTAGCTTTGTTCAACATGGGAAGACCAGTGATTTGATGAATCATCTTCTTGGTGATCTCTATGGGTTGCTCAAGCCAAATCTTGCCATCATGTATATGGTTGAGAATGTATCTAACCCATTTTTCCTGAAAGTTTTGAGGTAAATGTGCAATGTGAACTAATCCCTTATCTTCCAGATGTTTGTGCTCGGGTTTTAGAATACCATCCACACACAGCTCTTCACACACAATATCTAGCTCTAGGTTTCCCATTTCATGAATTGCACAGTTGAAATGATTGTGAATATCGTTAATAAGTAGTACCTTAGGAGGAATCTAAGATTGAGCTCCATTCAAGTCTAGGGCTGCTACAATTGCAGGCACGATCTTGAAATCTGGTGCTCTCCATTCCCCTTGGACTAACATTTCTGATCCTTTCTTCGCTGAAATGCTGGATGATGCCATGGTAGCTCATAGAAAATTCTTTTCACAAAAAGTATTTGAATCACTGGATTGCTCTTGAAATTTTCTGCTCTCAAAGTGCTAAAATTTGCGGTGAGGAATGAGTTCGATTTCTTGCCTTTTGTTTACAACTCTATCATTAATGCTCAGTACAAATTAGGGTATGAATTCTGACAGACTGTCACCCACTAAGAATTAATTGCTCGGTAAAGACTTCACAACTCGGTGAACTCGAGAATTCATATTGCTCCGACCTCGCTCGGTAAAGACTGGTACCGACCTTGCTCGGTGAAAACTAATACCGACCTTCCTGTGATCTTACTGCATCTTGTATGCTGATTTAGATCTTTCTTTTAATTCGGTTCTGGAACTGCTTGAAGTTTGTCTATGAGACTACAGTTCCAGTGCTTTCTTGGAAATTTAGTTTGAGTCAGTAGAGCCACCCATTCCATTACTTGGACTGGTTTGCTTGGTAGATTTAGGAATCCACTTTTGTCTCACCTATTTCCTGACTTTAGTTGCTTCATTCTTCTTTCCATCTTCAACTTCACTAGCATTCATGCAGTTTCTAGCTATGTGACCGAGTTTAGTGCATTTGAAGCATCTTACGGTAGTATCTCTTTTCCTTAGATGATGTTTTATGTAGTTCATGCCAATGTGTCCATATTCTCCATAGTAATGACATCTACACCAGGTGTTGTAGTCCCATCCAAACATTGCTTTCATAATTTGTTCTGCTGGATTGAATGTTTTGGATCTGCACTCAGATGCTTTGTGACCTTGTTTGTTGCATTTGTGACAATTGCCTCTGAATCTTGGTTTTTCCCTGCATTCATTTGCTTTGTGACCATGTTGATTGCAGTTGTAGCATTTTCCATTGAATTCTACTTTTTCATTGCTCCAACATTTATTTGAAGTATGTCCTATTTTACCACAATGATTACAAGTAGGTTTCTGATTTCTTTGAGTACCTTGCTTAGAAGATTCACCTTCTCCTTTGTATCCAAGTCCTGCTTTTCCTTTCTGCCTATGAAGATTTTGCTCATACAGCTGATTCAAGTCTTCTTGGCTTTTTAGCATTCCTTCATTGATTTTTTTTTTGGTGTTTAGGTCATCCACCAATCTTAGATTGATTTCCTTTTCAGATCTTAGTTCTTCTCTTGTGTTTTCTATTTCTGATCTTAGATTCAGAATTTCCTCATTTGTATGGGAGATCTGATCAATTAGATTTTCTAGCTGAAGGGTTTTATTTTGGACTTCATTGTTCCTTCCATCTAATTCATCTTTCAACTTGTTTCTTTGTTCTAAGATCTCACAAAATCTTGTTGAGTGTAGCTCTTGTTGTCTTTTTAATTTTCTCACTTCTTCCTGTAGAGACCCATTCTTTTCTAGGACTTCTTTGACAACATTGTTTGCTTCATCTGAGCTATTTGAGGGAAAAAGATCTTCAATCTTTTCTTCAATGTAATTCTGATCATTCATCTAATTTGCAAGTTCCTTCCTTCTTCTTAGGGATTGGGAAAGATGTTCTTTTGCTTCTTTAAGTTTAGCTATGGCCATTTCCAGATCTAGCTTTTCATTTTCAATCACCTTGTTTAGTTTGAATACCTCCATTGTCCTAGATCTTTGCTCAAGCTAGTTAAGCTTTATCTTGAGAACCAACTCTGCTCTAATACCAATTGTTAGAAATATTCAGGAATTAACCGAGTTACTGAGAGGGGAGGGGTGAATCAGTAACTCCAAATTTTCTTCCAATTACAGATGTATTAACATATAGTTTACTTTTTCCTTATGCATATAGAAAGCATGAAACTTAAAAGCATTCACAACAATGACACATAGATTTGGTTACCCAAAAACCTTCCAAAAGAAAGTAAAACTAGGGTGGGGATGAAACCCACAAAGCTTTAGTACTGCAGAATAAAGTTGGCCAGTTAAGGCTTACAATTTGATCACTTCTGATGATCTGCCCTGTTAGGAGCAATAAGGATTGCTAAATCCACCCTGTTAAAGGATTTACAAACATACAATGAAGTATGCACTCGGTAAAGAGATTTTACAAAAGACTGTTAAGTCTACCTGGTTAAAGGATTTTAGTACTGATTCACCTGTTAGGATGAAACAATAGATCTCTTGCTTTGCAACTAGATTGTTGATTGAGATTCACTGATGTACTGATCACCTTCTATGATGAATTTGTCTTTGTTGTTCCCTATACTACTGTAGCCCTTTGTAATTCGCTTATCTCTTCCTTTCTTTCTTTTTCACATTCATACTCATTTTCTTACATCTTGACATTTTTATAACATTGTTTATATACAAGTCTAAACAATTAATTACAATTACAAAGTCGGCTTGACAAATAAACATAAGTGCCACTAAGTCGGCCCAAGTATGGTTACACGGTTCCTGCAAACTAACTTGGTGACTTTCTGATACTCGGTGTCCACTGCATTACTCGGCATCATCATGCACTCGGTAGAAGTGAAGGCACAGTTCATACTAACCACTCGGTAGGTTTTGAACTCGGTAAATACTGGTGACTTGGTAGACATAATGTTACTCGGTTTACACTGTCCTACTCAGTTTGCACTGTCTCATTCGGTTTGCACTGTCTTGCTCAGTTTGCACTATCTTGCTCGGTTTGCACTGTCTTGCTCGGTTTGCACTGTCTTGCTCAGTTTGAACTGTCTTGCTTGGTTTGCACTGTTCTACTCGATTTGCACTATTCTGCTCAGTTTGCACTGTTCTGCTCGGTTTGCACTATTCTGCTCAGTTTGCACTATTCTGCTTAGTTTGCACTGTTCTGCTCAATTTGCACTATTCTGCTCAGTTTGCACTCAGAATGCAAATAAGTGTTGTCACTAGTGGCAATTCTGCTTAATGCCAACAAAATAGATGTGATTTTATATGTTGGATATTTATCATGCTTAACATATTTTTATTTAAATGCACTTTAAAAACAAGGTATCTTTTGTCATACAAAACACCAAAATGTTCAAAATGGTGACAGCTCTTCCCTACAGTGTGATCTACTATGCAAGTAAAGAGAGTTCATTTTGTGATACCACCATACTCAAAAACTTCCTAATGAACCTGATCAAACAAGTTGTCCATCAACAATAAGTGATAATTACTTGTACCTTATGCAATATAATTTTGAACAAGTCTTATACCTTATAATGTTTCCTAATAGTTTAGATGACATGATGAAACTGCTCTCAAAAGTGAAACTTTATCTCAATTGATGATTATATGTACAATCTCCATTATATCTCAATCAGGTTCACAAATAGAAGAAATGAAAAAGGAGGTGTGAAAAAACACATCATACATGGCACAACTCAGATAAACACCCCTTGATTTGGCTTTAGAGACTAACCTTTTACAATTGGCACTTCATAATTGTAGTGCACCAAAATAATTACAAATTACAAAAAGAAATTTTAAAAATTTGAAGAAAGTAGAGGAAAGAAGATTTGTGGCATCAACAATTTGACCAATTTTTCCTTGTCACTTTGTTGTGATTAAATTTGTTTTTTGTCACACATTGAGGTAAAAAGAAAAGTTTAAGAGACCAAATTCAAATTTTATAATTCAGATTTTGTTCCCCACCAAAATAATCTTCCTTCCAAACTATCTAAATCTCAAAATGAAGTGCAACTGTAAACATCGTTTGATCTAGAAATCCTCACATAGAAAGACTCACTAAGGTGACCACCATTAATCTTAATGAATGTGGTTAGATCCAAGGCCTTCAATCTATCCAAGTAATTCCTAAAATAAAAGTATTAATGTCAAATAAAATATAAATTTCTACAAATCTTAGATGCAAAATGAAGGGTGAATTAGAATATATGAGTGCCAGGTAGACCAAACTAATCAAATAACACCAAAAAATTCAACATGATGCCAAAGATATGTTTCTTAATGGTACTCATCTACAAATATCACAAAGAGGAATTTTTTTATGCCTATCTCTTTTCCAAATGTCGACAACTAACTTTAAACTACTTAATATTCACATGGGTTGATGATTTCATGACACTCAAACTTGAAATGAATTCTAGATATGTGAGTCAAGTATTCAAATAGAAGATGGATCTCCCCACTCAAAGAAAATGGATAGCTTGACTTGGCAGTGATAAGTGTACATTAATTTAATTGAAAAAATGAGGAAAACCAACTCCATTGTAAGCTCATTTTACTCTTCCTTGCCTTTGTCACATGACAAACTAGCAGATTTACTCACCACAAACCTCATCTTAAAAGAAACAAAAGAGCATTGAAATGAATCAAGGTGATAAGAGGCCAAAGTGGAGTAAAAGAGAATGTATCAAATTTGCGTTTTACATAAAAAAATACCAAGGTTGATGTAGATGCACTAAAATTCACATTAGCTTTTAGATATAAAACTCAAAATTACAAAAGTAATAAAATGACAACTTTTATGGTCTAATACAAAAGTAAACATATGCACAAAAAGATGAAATGGAAATAAAGAAATGGAACCTATCATTGCCTAGAATGACGAATCCCATAGTTGTTGGTAGCGTCCCTAGTTTCCTCTTTAGCTTTAGCTCCAGTTACTTCACCATCCAAAAGGCCTATAGGGAGAGTTAAAAAATGATGTTAGAGCTCAGGGTCACATTTATTTATCTACATTTTTTTTTACATGGATAGCTTACTCATACAATACATCAAAAAAAATAGCATGAATGAGACATAACATTAATCTTTCAAAATGATTTTCATTAGGTGAATAGAAGATTGATATGGAAATAGTTTTACCATGTTGCCATAGAAAATAGATCAAAATGGCATAGAATTTTTAGTCAAAGTAGAGACAATAACTCTTATCTGAGAAAGGAAGCAATAAAAGTCACAGTATTAGATCATGTTCATTATATGCCAATCAAAAGAAGATATTTAGCTTTCATAGTCATGGAGGTACATAATATCAAGTTACAAATCACCAACATGAGTACTAGTGATAAGAGCATAAATATATAATACTCAAGGACATGGTATGATTAGTGTCAAAAAGATAAAATTCATAATACATTCGTGGCATGGTTAGAAGATATATTTGTCTCAAGTTCAAAGGAAAAAAGGCTACTATAAGAAGAGGAAGATGTAATCATGACTGTCAAAGGAATCTAAAAGAAAAACCATATCCATGCAGTCATATAGAACAACACTGAAAGAACAATGATGCACCATCACAATGATACACATTAAAGTAATAAGGACACTATATAAAAGTAGTGGATCTACAGCATGGAAGAAGAGAAAATTAGTGGATCTACAGCATGGAAGAAGAGAAAAGAAGTGTGACAATGCAAAATACCTAGCACCTATAGAGTTTCTTTCACAATGGGTCTGGAGTATATATGAAAAGA
This sequence comes from Chamaecyparis obtusa, assembly GCA_027943335.1. Taxonomy (NCBI): domain Eukaryota; kingdom Viridiplantae; phylum Streptophyta; class Pinopsida; order Cupressales; family Cupressaceae; genus Chamaecyparis; species Chamaecyparis obtusa. The sequence goes on from BSBK01000594.1 coordinate 1,817,511, forward strand.
AGTGGAAGTATCAGACTTTATCTAGGAACTCTGTATCCTAAATAGTAGACATAGATTTAAATGGTAGTACATTTTACCTTTATTTTCTTTCAAGAAAGAAATCATTTTAATGGAAGTCATTATTAGAAATACTTGATTACATAAAGTATAACTTCTATATGTCCTTATGTATAACTTAAAACTATCCAGTTCATTTGAAAAATGAGTCAATACAAAGCATTAATATCAATATGGAGGTCCATAAACCATACCTGAGGAGTGTTGTCAACATGTGTGATGCATATTAGATCAAGTTCAAACATCTTTAAATCACATATTATTGAGACAACCAGTTTTAGACTATTTAGGGATAGTTTTGGGGTAGTTAGAAATGGTTGCAGTTGGTTTTAGGGAATTAGAAGTCTATATCAATGTTGATCCACAGGTTTGGAGACATGATGTAGAGTTGGTGATGTAAGGGGACATTTTTGTAATGTATAAAATCAATAAACACTAGTGATTCTTGCAACTATGTCTCTACTCATGGGTATAGTCCACCATAACAAGGTAACAATGAATTCTCATGTTCATTTAAAACATGATCTTGATGGGATGATAATGTAGAATCAAAGGCTAGTTTTTATTTACATGTTTAAGCAGCTATATCATGTTTGGATTGTTCTTGAGATAGAGAGATTGATTGGTATTTGGGTCTGTGACTAATTTTTTGGTGCAGTCAGCATTGTTGGGTTGAAATCCTTTAAGTTGATGTAACTCTCCCACCCCTATGGCCACTATGATTGGTGGGAGAGGTTTAAAAGATATATATTATCCTTGTATTATAACTTTCCTATGCAAGGATAAGGGATGTTGATGTTGAAGACCACATAATGGTGGAATTTCTTGAGTGAAGGAGAGCCAATTTGACATCAGTCACTTGGGAAGCATTTTCCATTAAGAATAGTTGCATTGGATGATGGAATATGGATGTTTGTATCCATAATGGTGTGTTACAACTAGAAAATTGATCTAGAGATGATTATGAAGTTGCTTTTGCATAGGCCCTAGATAAATGACCCTAGGAATAAGGGTTTGATGATTAGATGAATATGTGGAGATTAGTTGTCATTTAGCAACTTTTGCAACAAATGTTGATGACAACATTTTGTAATATTGTGCAAAACTTGACAGAATTACTCCTAGGGTCTACCCAAGGTGGATCTAACATATTTTGATGTTAATAACATCAATTCCACCATCCCTAATAAAATTCTACCCATCCACTATCCTATCAACCTTAGTGAGCCATAGAATTTATAAAATGTGATTCTTTGTTAGATGTATATTTGAGATTTTCTATCAAGCTTTACTTTGCAATTTTCACTCTCTTATCTATAAATCCAATTTGATGAACATGGTGATGTAGATTGGTTGATGAACATGTTTAAGAAGTAAAATATTTCTTAAAGTGAATGAGAAATAATATGGAATAAGAAGTAGGTGTTTTTGACCATTGAATCTACGTCATTGGTTTAGTTTGAGCTTCACTTGGTTTCGAGAATAGTTTAATATTGTCTACTTAACAAGGCTAACCATGTGAAGGTGGAAGCTCATTTGGCCCCTCCCCCCCCTAACATCACTCTAAATTCCCCATTAACATCTAATAACATTCATTCATTCATTCATCCATTTTTGAAATATAACATTCAATCATTATAATCACATAACATTCATTAACACATAAAATTCATTGACACACAACATTCATGAATAATTCATTAACACATCATTCATCAACATTTACTAGTAAAAAATTACATCCAATAAGACAACATTCTTTCATTAGCAAAAATAGTTACTTACAATCATTTATTTTTTTCTTTCTTGCTCGTTTGTCTAAGGTAATGACTAAGCGGGGCATCAATATCCTCATCATTCCCCTCGTCTGCTGGTTCTAATCTCAACACATGTCTCCTCCTCATCTATTCAGGAACAGGAGGCTACTGCGCCAAAGGGGGGTCCACTGTAATAACAAATACATCATGGCTTAAATTCACACCCTTTTATATTAGTGTTACAAGTATTTCATTAATTAAAAGAACTATAAATCAAAAAAGAAATTTAAAAGAACAAAACATAGATTTTCTTTACCTGAATGTGCCACATCATCTACATGGTGATCACTTCGAACATCCTCCACTCCTTCAGCATGAGATTCTGTATGCTCTAAAATATACACAAAAAAGGTTACACCAATTTCAATTTAAGATGTTAAATTGTATTAATAATTATATAGTTAATTTTCAATAGCAAATGCACACCTCCATTAACACTGCAATGCACATCAGGGCCTTCATCATGTGACATAGGTTCTGTGTTAGGATTACGAGGTTGCATTACAATGTCATGCGCATTATTATCATTGTTTGCTTTTTAAAAATAAAAATAGTCAATTTATGTTCAAAATTAACATCAAATAGATTGTTGCTCAAGTATTCAATTTAAAATATATTTTTTTTGGCATATTTAACTATTCAACCGATGTAGGAGACTCTTGGGTTGGGCCGGTGGAAGGTTGGTGTAGGCGGTCAACCATGGCTTGATAGCCTTCCTTGAAGGCAATTTTTTTGTGTTTTACTGTGGCCTCTAAATCAAATTTTGAGCCCTGCATTTTTTTATTAAACAAAATTATTTGAATTTTATAAATAATTTTGATCTGGAATTCATTTACTGCTACTTACAATTCATGCTTTAATTTTTTATATTCCACTAGAGCCAAGTTTGTGCTACCTAATCTTTTGCAGTTTGGCATTTGTTACCTTTGATGTGTCATGCAACCTATGAAAAGTTTGAAATATGTTAGATGATATACATATAAAGATCACTAATTAGTGTATTATTACATTCTACTGGTAGTTAATACTATTGCATACCTTCTTCTCTCATTTGCTGGTGAAATTCCTCTTTGAGTATCCCCTTTCTCCTTTGCATCCAAAATGAACTCATTCAAATCCCTCACTGAAATAAAGGGAGGACGTTCGTACTTTGGGTTCTAGACAAGACTCCTTCTATATGAGTCCCTCATAGTCTTAAGATGTTTGGAAACTTTTTCTAAAATTTTCTTCTCCTCAAAAATGTTGCTACCAAACTCATGCTCTAAATCTTTTATGAGCTAATCTTTTAAAAAAATTTCTTGCAAGTTCCACCTTTTAAGAAAAAACAAAAAATTGTTAGATAGAAAGATTAACTAAAGTTGTGTACCTTGAATATAGTAAAAGAAAAGGCCTGAATGAAAGGAAAAATATTGTACCAATTAAACGTATGAAATAAAAAAAAGTGGGATAGGGTTAGTTCACTTATGATGTTCCAACTTGTACGTATGGTGGGCCCGAATATCTTCAATGTGAATTCATAAAGCATCTTATAAAAAGAATCATTTCCTGCAAAAATGTCATGGGATCATCAATCCAAAACTTGTTATGAATAGGTAAATGCATATTACAATATAAATAATAATAATTTTAAAGTACTTGGAAGCTTAAGACATTTTAAAGGTATCAATAATTTATCGTCAATCAACAATGACATTTGCATAACTCTCATGCTAGAAATATGGGTAGATCCAAGAAATGATGGTGAATTATCACCAATACCCGTACTCTGATATGTATCTAGCATAGCAGATGGCACCGGTGTATCTCCTACTCCAAAAAATTAATCCACTATGAGATGCACCCAAGATTAAAGTACAAATTATCAAATCATAATTAACACAAAACCAAATATAGAAAAACAAGGATTTACCAGGCATAGACCATGAAGGTGTTGATGTTTTCATGCCCCTTTTTGCCAACATTACACTCAGTAATATTGGATGGACGTCAGTCAACCTTCTAGGAGGAGTCGCCTGCACTTGATGACTTGAACAATACATTGTTAGCAAAGACATTCTAAAATAATAAAAGTAAGAGTAGCTTTCAATAAAGTTTAAGAAAAAAAATTCTTAGAAATTTTGAATTAGTTGTAACTGTACCTTTTCTTATAGTTGTATCTACAGTATCATTAAGTCCAATGAAAAATGTACACTTCTAATCAATAAGTCCAATGAAGTTTTTGAATGTTCCAAAGAAAAAATTCCTTGTAAATTGTTAACTTAAGGATTATTTTACCTGAGTTGGTAGGACCTCTGCTAGTACCGGCCTCACTGTGATGTCCATGACCAGGTAGTTGAGAAAAGAAAAAATCATGTAACAAGAACACATACATATTTTAGTTCACAACATAAAAGAGTATAAAATATAAACCTTTATTGAACTTTTGTTATAACTAAAGATTCATTAGTTCTTAATTCATAAAGACATTCTTGCGCCATCAATTCATCTATCCTCTTTAGCATCTCCTCAGTTGGATTTGCATCTTCCAAAATGCTAATAATTTTTGCATTGACTTTTTAAGTTTTTTCTTCACCATATTTATTATATTAGGGATATCTGGGGTATCCTCATCCATATGCAGGTGCTTTTCCCCTATCTTGAACATCAATTTTTGATAGGAATATCAGTAAAACTATCAAAATAACTCCAAAACTCTAAATAAATAACATATAATATAACATTTTTCAACTATCTAATTTGTACAATTACAATAAGGTTTACGGTTGCTGAAGAATGGGTGGGAGGAGCATCCCCGTAGCCTCTATCATGTGGGGGATCCATGTCATCCTATGACAAAGATTAAATATAAAAACTTCAGCAAACTAAAAGAAATAGACTTAGCAAAAAAAAATTATTAATAAAATGGTATATTAGAGTCATAAACTTGAGGTTAGTTTAAATGTTATATAGTACTTACCACCCTCATGATAGTAACTTTTTTTATATCTATGTGATTTAAATGGTAATCTATTAGCAGTTCTTCCCCTGCACTTGTTGATTTTATCACACATACAAAAACACAATTCCCCTCACACACCTTAAATATACAATTGGGTTGCTTATTAGTTGAGGAAGGTCGTGTACTATTTATAAAACCCACAATATTCCCTATTGCTTTTGGTCTCCCATCAATGTACATAGAAAATCTTTTACTTTGATAATTTTCTTTCCATTGTATATAATTTGCTGACAGTGCATACCTACGCATACTTTTTTTATATTGAACAATCCACATCCAATCATTGTAATTGTAACAAGGTCCAACATACTCCACCAATTCAACAACTTTTTTGTAACATGCATTTATCCCATCCATGGAAAATAGGCCCAATCCATGTAATGAGGATGGAGTTATGTGATATATCCTCTTGTTAACACAAAAATCAATGTTAATTCGAGGTAGCTCATTGGGTACCCATTCTTTCTCAAAATGTGTGTACCGAAAGGGCACCTTGATGTCGCATTTGGTCTCATCATCATAAGAACATGACCCCCCTTGAGCAAGGAAAAATTGCATGCGTTTATTGAATTTTTTTCTAATCTTTTGACCTCTAGTTGATCTCCCTATTTTAGTCATACTACATGCAAAACTTTCATCTACCATTCCCGCATTTCCCTCATTCAAAGAAGATAGATCTGACAAGTACCTATTGTTAGGAATAGTCCCAAGAGATAATTGAGAGGGGGGGGGGGGAATCAGTTATCTACAAGATTCAATTCTTTATCCAAATTAGTACAGAAGAACATTAAGCATAAACACAATAAGATAACACTTAACACAACACCATAATTTTGGTTATGGAGAAACCCAAAATAGGTAAAAACCCTGATGGGAATTAGCACCCACTATAAACTGCACTGGAGTATAATGATCCCTATTAGAAGATCTTACAACCCTATTAGGAGTTGATCTTTACAATACATGAAGTACAATGACCTAGTTAAAGGTCAGACCTTGTTAGGAGTCTTTTATAAATAACCCTGTTAGAGGTTAGGACACACTATCTGGGAGCACATTGTTCAAATGGTGAAGGCTGCAACCTTCTGCACAATAGATAAACACTATATCTGGATCTTGGTGAACTATGAATTAGACCTGTTGTCTTGATCAGTTCCAATGAATAGCATATACTCTCTAGTTCTTCACATAGATCTTCAACTGATGATTGATCTAGCTTTACTAGCCTAATACTTTCACACCTTCTTACTCAGCTTCCATCTTCTCTACTTAGCGATCACAACTGACCAACTATAAGTAGCCTTCTCCAAAAGATATAATCAATTTGGCCTCTTACAACCTTCTTGAAATCATATTAATGAAACAATACAACTCTTCAACAACATCTCCAATGGCTATACTAAGCACGCAACACAAATAGGACCGTGCAACCCAATATGAGTAGACATGTCGCTTCACACTATCGGCTCCACCAAATTAACTAAAACTTAACTCTCAAGCTGAAATATGTTATGCGCTCTTAACCAAACAACCTTATCTCATAACCAAACATGAAACCAAACACACATACCATAATGATAGGCAAAACTACTGAAACAATATAAACACTGTCGACTCTCAACAAATAATCTCATGAAATTGTAATTGGAAAATAGAAACATCATAACTCAAGTTCAATTGCACAACTAACTCGGTATCTATGAACATAGCTTCATTCATATATCTACAACACAAAAATAAATGTGCGAGGCTCCATAGTAACCATACTATGAATTACATATAGAACTCTGCTTGCAACAATGTCAGGAACACTATTGTTACAAACAACTGCACAACTATCTGTACTCAGAGTCAACCTTTGCATCTATGATATCATGTTGATAACATATCCATATAACATATGCTCAAGGCTCTTTGCATATAACTACAATACACATTTCTTACCATATGTTGTCATCAATGACAAACATATAGTCAACAAAGGCTTGCTGGAAAATCTCCAACAATCTCCCCTTTTGGCATTGATGGCAACATATGAAATGAAAAACACCATCAATCCAAAAATATAATAACATTCTCCATTTCCTCAACAACTTACTCCCCCAAAAATGATTTCTCCATCTACTATTGAATGCTTTGAACATCTTTTGCTACATCTTCTTACTATATACTCCCCCTTACTTCATACTCTTCCTTAGAATAGATCAACTATGTTGTTTTTCATGACTATATACTCCCCCTTTGACATTAATGGAAAAGGGTGGCAAAAAAAAGCATAGGTACTACTCCTGGGGCAAAGTAATCCACCATTCATCAGTCACTGAGGACTGACGCACTACTGCAAATTATAATCAAATCCAAGGAAGGGAATTACTCCCAGCTTCTCCCTAAGATACTCAAATGTATCTTTCGGCAATGGCTTTGTGAATATGTCTGCTAACTATTCTTTATTACTCACATAATCCAACTTTACTTCTTTCTCTACAACTTTATCTCTTAGAAAATGATATTTTATCTAAATGTGTTTTATCTTTGCGTGCATCACAAGGTTATTTGACATATTGATAGTGCTCATGTTGTCACAATGAATAACAATAGGATAATCAATTTGGATTCCAAAATCTTTTATCATCTTATTGATCCAAACAATTGTAGAACAATTTAATGTTGCTGCTACATACTCTACTTTTGTTCTTGACTGAGAAATACAATTCTACTTCTTGCTACATCCATGTAACTAGTTTGTCTCCAAGAAATACTTCTCCTCTTGATGTTCTCTTTATGTCATCAATGAAACCTGCCCAATCTGCATCTATATACACATGAAGTTCTACATTCTCTTGTAATCACTCAAAAATGGTCACCCAAAATCAAAGACCCCTAATCTCGAATTATTCTTCATTTCGATCAATTATCTTAAGTCCTAACCCAAGGCTCTCTAAATTCATCAAATTGACTTGATTGATATATTTCTACACTAAACCAACAATAATTAATCAATTCTTAATTTGAGGCATCGTTGGCAATTATACTAGATTCTTACTATTTATTTAATTAATGATTCAAAGGTCAATTAAGTAAATAAATTAAATCAAGTCTCCAACTATTTATTTAATTAATATTCTAAATATTGACTTAATGAATAAGATAATTGTCAAAAAATTATAAAAGGAATTTAAATTGATTATTTCATCACCTTTTTGACAAAAATGCATTAAACTTATTATTAAAATATTAAAGTGCATTTTTATGTCATCAAAAGATAGTTTTTGGAAACCTTTGATCAACTCAATCTTATAAAATGGGAAAAAGAAAGTTAACTAAAGAATCAATCCAGTTGACTCAACAATCTTTTTGAAATATCCAAAATTCACCTACTAAACTCTCCAGTTGATTTATAAAATTTCTGTTGAGACTTAATCTTCAAATCAATCTTCACCTCTCATTCTCAATCAATCCCGACCGTTCATTTTTGGTTCAATTCTATATAAGCAAGCTTCATTCTCATCACAATCATCCAAGTTTTTTGCTAAATTAGTGCTATCATTTTGATTTCTAAGCATTTAAGTTATTCTTGCATTGAAGTTGACAGTTTGAGTTTTATTGCATACATTTGATAGGAACATCTTATTTCAAGCTTAATATGGATTAATCATAGTTTCATTATAGATTAGTATCTCCATTATCATTGCATATTAATCACATAGGAACACTCATTTTTTGATAATTGGATGAACATCAATTGATAATTGGATAAATTTGCATCTCATCCTACATGCATGTTAAATCCTTCATTTAGATTTGTTTTCATATCACTAGAATGCAATAAATCTAAGAGCATCCCAAACAAGAATCTACTAGGAGGCAATGGATCAATTTGATCTCTCTTGAATGTTTTTACTTGTTTTCAATTTGTTCAAAGTAGATCAAGAAATGATTCATTGAAGTGTGTTTAACTTAATCACATTTTAGCACACACATTTTGGCGCCCACCATGGGGATGAGATTTTCATTCTCTATCTCCATTTAATCAAGTCTTACACTTCATGGATTTTGAGTCTTGGTTTCCGTAGTCTGACCCTATTCACTTGTACAAGCATTCTCAGAGGATAGTATGAGCCTATACCAAGACTTGTATCTGATATTTGTGTTTCTCATACTAGACCTAGTACATTCTCGTGCAAAAAATCTCTAGTATATTGCATAGTTTTCTTTTGTTCTAGTTAAACACTTATCTTTTTGCTCATACAAGCACTCATATAGACTAGTATGAGTTAGGATCCTAACTCATACCAAAACTCAGGGATACTTGTACGAGTCTGATTCACGTCCTTGAATAGAATCAAGAATTTTCTCTGATTTCTTAGTGATCTAGTAGTGAATACTTTGGATTGATAAGGTGTTATTTTGATTTTTTGAGTTTCTAATAGGACTAATCAATTTGTAGGACACTTGAGTAAAGACATTAATCAAAACCTTTTCTTGCAGGATGCATGACAAAGAGAAAAATAATTGAGACTACTGACAAATTGATGCAGGTTGCCTTGAAGTAGATGCTAAAATGTTGTGTCTGATTTAGAAGTTTTTTTTAGGCATCTTAAATATAGGTTCACTAGTGGTATCTTGTTAGTAATAGGGAACTATGATCTTGTCTTTTTAAGACAATCAAAAACCCAGACTTACTTGATAGATGCTTAAATAGGGACTTGGGGAAACAAATCTACTTCTTTTCTTTTTCTGCTTGATGTGTCTTATCATGTATAAATCCCAAAGGGTTGTATAGATGAATCCTCTCCCCTCGCCTTTGTGGATCTTGGGTGAAGAGAAATCGATACAGTTCTTTTAGAGAGGCCTGCCTTGGACCAAGGTGTTCACCTTGAACACCCCACGGGATGACCTCAACCAATAACAGGCCAAAGCTAGGTCTCCATCCTAATTGCTATATAAATGTGTGATTGTGATTAATAATCCAATTGATGGCATGGGCTGCATGATATCTCTCCTCCAGTACCCAAGTGGTGCATGAAACCTTGGTTCTCAAGGCTGGGAGGCCTTTGAATAGATTTTATCATATCCCACTGGACTAGATGTCCCAAAATAAATACTTTGTTATAGTGGCCAAAAACCTTCTATCCACTGGCTCAAGGGGTCACCCATGCCCATGAAGATATCCCATAATTTTGCAGCTCATAGTAGAGATAGCAGTTCCTTGGGAGGTAATGACCCTTGGAATCCAAAGCTTGGTGTACCCAAGAAGTGAGTGCACATGTAAGGAGGAGCCTGTGCCACCAAGCTTCTAGGCTATCCGCTATGAGTAGGTGCAACTGAACTTTATTCAAGTGGGAATTTAGTGGATACTACCCTTCAAGCCTAGGTTGTAGCATGTTTGGTTCACATGCATAATGGAATTGCTACATGATGTGTCTTGTGTGAGTGATCAAAACATTTAAATAATTTTATAAGATAATAATCATAAACACCTTGCAAAACACTCCTACAATTTGGTCACAAAACTTCCTACAGACATTCAAACACCTTTGCACCAACTTTCCACAACTGTTTCAAGTGTCAAGAGTTCTTAAAACATTTGAAATCATAGAATATACTTTGTGCTTGATTATTATAGTCTTCATGCTTGTTGTATTATAGTCTTCATGTTTGCTACATTATAGTCTTCATCTTTGCTGCATTATAGTTTTCATTTTTGCATTCCTTAGTTGCATATCTTTATATTTCATTATAGTATTCAGCCTTGCACATCTAAGCTTGCATAATAGAGTACACAATGGTCCTTTCATGAGCATTCATTTTTCATATTAGTCTACATTCTAGTGTTCATTTGCAAACCTCCATCATAGCATCTTGCATAATCCTTAGTGCTCATTTAGATCCCTTGAAAGTTTTATGTAAAAATCTGAAAAAGATATTGATCTTAGAGGTTTCCCTTTTGTTGGTCAGTAAAAGATCTTGATTTTGGATGGTCTTGTTATCAGTCTTTTTGACTTTATCATTTATTTTTGAATCAAAATCTGCATATGTTTTAGGAGTATTTGATTTTGTCTTTTGATTATCTTTGATCTTTTGTTCTATTTTTTCCAAAGTCAAGATCTGAATACTCATCCTCTTGGGGTTTTCCTCTTAGTTTCCATTTTCTAAGGTTCTTTCAAACACTTTCATGTATCCAAGATCAACCAAAAAAAAATTGCATTCTTAGATATCAGATTTCATTAAGCCCTAGTTTGCATTCGCTACACATTCTTTAAGTTTGTTGTCACTCTTCATTTAAAATCATATTACACAAACCTTAGTTGCATTTCATTTAGATGCATAAGTTGTCATAAATTTCAGCCCTCCAAAAATTAGATTGCATATAGCTCCTAAGTTGCATATTATTTCATACTTTACATGTTGTTTTGATAAATCTGAAAATCCAAAAACATAGACTGCATTTTGTTCCAAAGATTTAAAGCCTTACAAATTTGAAACGTCCAAAATCATACATTGTGAGTTGCATACACATTGTTGCCTTAAAAATTAGAGAATTATTTTACAAAACCAGTCCAATACTTTGTCACAAATTTGCAAATTACACCTTGAATTTTTCTACATAGCTTTCCTATCATTCTTGGTTACACAAAGCGCTATCATATTGAGTTCAAATCTTGTCACAAAACCTGTCCTAAAATCAGATTTCATCATCATACTTTCAGATTATCTTCTCTTGAGTTGTGTGTGCAAAAATACATAGGTTTATTAACCTTGACTTGGATCTAAGTCACTTACAATAACCTCTCAAAATAGACGCTATCCCACCTTCATCTTGCTCAGGATTTGGTTAAATCTTGATTGATCTCACTTACCTAAATTTTTTGATAACCAAGATATCCCACTTTAGACTAGGAACTCTTCTTGCCATCTTTCAGGAGAGAATCCTCTTACAATCGAAACCAATCCTCTTTTCAGAGAAAATCCTGGAACCTCTAAATAAATTGAATATCACCAAGCACAACCCTCTAATCACAAAATGTCTAGATGAGGAAAACACCATGAAGACTATCATTCTAACAACCATGATGTTGGTGCTCACAATGTAGATCATGCTGATTCTTCTAGTGAGTCAGAGCCTGATGAAGCAAGTATTGCTTGGTGTAAGATAGACAAGGAGTTCCTTAAAATGATGAAAGTTATCATGGCTAGGGAAAAGGAATAGTACTTCCTTGAATTAGCAAAGCAAGGGGCCCAATTGCCTCCCCAATATAGGGCAAAAGATGTCATAGCAAAAGAAGAGGAAATGCCTCTAACACTTCTCACCAAGTAATTGCAAGCACTCCAACTTGAATTACAAATGATGAAGATGAGTTAAGAGAAGCCCATGTCTAAATAATCTATTGACTCAATCTACCCATTCCCTTTTGACAAAAACTTGTACTTACCCCTATTCCCATGAGGGGTAGAAATTTTGAAATTTGACAAGTATGTCAAAAATTCTGATCCCCAAGACCATATCTGAGAATTCTATGCACAATGCATGGAATTTATGCATGAAAAAACATATCTAATGCACCTATTTCCTCAGAGCTTGGGAGGACAAGAAATAGAGTGGTTTTCAAAGTTATCCACAAGCATAAAAAATTTTGATGAACTGGTTAAAAATTTCCTTCAACATTACTCGTATAACATCCAACACCCCATCATAATGACCGATCTTTGCAATACCAAATAGAAAATGGGAGAATCTTTCTTGACATTCCTTCAATGATGGAGGAGTATATTTTCACATTATCGATGTTTGATTCTGGAGACTGAGAAAATCAACATCTTTACCAGTGTGTTGATCCCAGAGCTAAAATTCCCCATTCAACTTCAAGATCCTGACACTTTTGACAAACTGGTGAAAAATGCACTTAAAATAGAAGATGTACTTGTAAAAAAAGGAGAGATTACTCTTTACAAAGAAAATAAGTTCCATTCCAATTCCAAAGACAAGAGAAAATATTGGAATAAGAACAAGACCATGGTGAATGATTGGGTGGTAGATCAAGTTGTTCCTCCACCTAAACCAGTAGTGTTTAATCTTACAAGTGGCTCCAAAGCCCTTAAAGCTACTGAGAACACCACAAAAGCCTCATACAAGGGCACAAGTACACTCCTCAAAGAAAAACCATGGGCCAAGACTAAGCACACATTCACACCATTTGGGGGAATCATATGGGTCAACACTCAAGACTCTTCTCACAAATCAACTCATTACTCTACCAAACAATTCAAGGACCTATGAGCTAGAAGTGAAACCTAAATGGTGGAATGAAAATGATTACTATGACTATCATAGGAATAAAGGGCATACAACTAAAGGTTGCATGAGACTTAAGCATGAGATTCAAGATCTCATTTACAATGAGGTGATCATAGTAGATAATCATACTACCAATACTGATCACAAAGCATTTAAAGACCCTTTACCAAAATATGAAAAGGGGGAAAGCTCTAAGCTGAAAGAAGGTGCTCGAATCAATCACACATATGGCACCAATGACATTAATTTCATCAATATGCTTGAAGCATCCCCTCTTGAATGTTGTAATGTCATCATTGTACCTAAGTGAATAAAAGAGTTGAAGTTTCCAATGCAGTGACTCGTGCACAAGCCAAAGTCACTTTGGGAGGAACCAAAACTTCCAACATCATAGAAGAATCATCAAAACCCTCTTCATCAGGAAAAGAACCAACAATAACCATTCCTAAGTCTTCAAATTCTAAACAATTGGTTCCACCCCATGCTGCTAACTACGACATTATTGAGCACCTGAAAAAGACTACTGCTCAAATACCGATCTTCAAATTACTTAAGATCTCCCCTACTCATAAAGAGATCTTAGATCAAGCCTTATCAAATGCCAATGTCCCTAAGGACTTAGATTTAGATCAATTCCAGTCTATGGTAGGTCATCTGACCTCACCCCACTATCTATCATTTTCAGAGGAGGATGATAATTCTTTAAGTCACCCGCACAACCATCCTCTGCACATTGAAGTCATGATCTGAAAGAATCAAGTCAAACATGTGTTGATAGATGGAAGTGTAGGGTTAAATATTTGTACCTACAAACTTATTGAACAGTTAGGCTTATCTAAGTCTTCTATTGATCCTAAAAAGAAGATCACAATCAAAGCCTACGATGAATAGGAGAGATCTTCTAAAGGTCTCATGTGCTTGCCAATCAGAGTGGGTCCAATGGAAAGAGATGTTATCTATCAGGTTCTTGATCTTTCACTACCTTACAACATACTACTAGGCTTCCCTTAGATCCATGAAATACAAGTTGCCCCATCGACTTTCCATCAATGTATAAAGTTTCCCTTCAATGGTATGGAAGTCACTGTGCCTGTAGATACCAGCTACATCTGCAATACTCTAAAATAGGCAACTTATACACTCATACCTCACAATAGTGAGGCATCCACATCTAAATATGGAAAAGCTATGATGATAGACATGGAAAAGAAGCTGAGAATCTGAGATACAGGAATGGGGGGATATCAGATTGAACCCGTCTTTTCTATGACATCTTTACCAATCTCTCCTAGATCATATGGTAGACCTTCAAAAGATAAGAGACCTAAAAATACACAACCACAAGTCATTCATGATGGTGCTTTTGTACAATTTTATGTCCCTTTGGAGGACTGGAATGAGGAATAGGCCATCTTGGCATGGCTCTACAAAGAACCTGATGATACTGAATTTAAACATTGTGAAAAATCCCAAAAAAAATACACCAGGGGATATGATCTAGCTAAACAAATGGATTACAAGGGGAAGGGACCCCTAGGACTAAATAACAAAGGCCTGGTTGAACCACTTCATGCAGAATTCCACAATCCTAGGGATAAGACTGGTATTAGGTTTAGAGAAGCTAGATTTCAACCAGACATTGATAGAGATGGTCCTATTTTTTATTCTGATGGTGATGATGAACCTAACACTAATGCCTTGCCCTTTGAGAGACTATTGTACATCAGCACAGAAGATCCTACTTACCAAGATGAACCATAACTCCCACAATGGTGGAGAGACTTGAACAAATTTAGTCACCCAACATAAGATATTATTCTGGGAGAAATCAATCACAAAAGCTCTTAAAGGCATCCTAATTGGGGGTAGTTAGTCACCATCTCCCATGTGTTGGATCTCCCTCATTTCATGGATCCTAATGACCTATATATACTACTAGATGAAGACTCATATCAAGGAGTCCATACTCAAGAGGAGGATGCAAAACCTCCTATAACTATTGCACAACATCTAGCTCAATCTGTGGATAGCCAGACCGACCCACATGAGTATGAATGGGAAATACTCTCTGATGAAATAGTGGATATTGAAATTGATGTGATACATACATATGCCACTATTCCAAGCATGGAAAGAGGGGAAAGTTCAAGTTCTCATGAGAACATGGTTGAGGAAGATCTCTCTCATCCTTTAGTAGAGGTTATTCCCATAACACCTAGATTACCCATTCAAAATCAACAAATCAATATGGTTGCTATTGCACATCACAAATATATCAGGCCTCATCCCACAATAGCTACATGGAATTTGAATGGAGGTTTAAACATGAAGTACAACAAATCAAAATTCTCCACATGAAGATGATACCTCACATCCCAAACTATAGATGATCTGAGAATTATCTGATTTAACAATCCAACCTCCAGATCCCATAGCAGAGATCACCTGATAGTTTTTAGACCTCACAATCTGAGATTCATATGAGACGAGCATTACTTTTTCAATAGATTCTTCCACTGATAGAAGAATAGGATGCACAAACAATAGAGCACTCCCGAGAAGATCTAGGATTGAATTGGTTCCAGTTAGAATGTGGCTTTAGCAAGAAGGTTCCATAGATACTAGAACAAGGTGTGAGAGAGGTCTATGTCCTAGGGTTAGATCAAATGAACTAGATTCTTGTATGGTTAGCATGGATTCCACTAACAACAACAATGCTCCTTTCACTTTGAATACTCTATTTCAAGATGATGTCATAGACCTTGAATTTTTGTTTGTAAGCTATGATGCACATACTATGAACTCCCTTGAACCAGTTGACGATCTACCCCTCATACATCCTAATCTTATAGACTAGATGCAACAACATGACCCGATTGACCTCCCCACCTTCTCCAATGACTTTTCCTTGGCTTTCCATCTTAACATTATTGAACCTGTAACTTCTTCCACCAGTGAATCTCAGGTGAATATGACTAAAATAGATATCAAGTACCTCAATCACAAAATCAAAAGAAACAAAAGCTCTGAGGGTGAAAACTACATTGTGGAAGTCTCAGAACACCAAATAGTAAAAATAAAAGACGTATCTAATGATGAAAACCTCCTTGAGGTGCCAGATGATGGGGTACTTGATATCTTGCTTAGTCACTTCCAGTAAAAACTATCAGTACTTATAGAACTGACACATGCAATCAACATTGGAACTAAGGACAATCCACAAATAATCCATCTGGCACAGTCATTGACAGCTAAAGAACTTGCAACATTCACTCAGTTCTTCAAGGATAAAAAGGTTAATTTTGCATGGACTTATTTAGATATGCCAAGGTTGGATCCAGATCTAATAATGCATCATTTGTCCATTGCGCCAGGAGTCAAACCAGTCAAACAAAAATTGTGCAAGATGCATCCACATGTGGCTCTCTTGGTCAAAGATGAATTAGAGAAGTTACTTAAAGTTAGATTCATCAGAGCAATAACCTATGCTGAATGGATTTCAAATATTGTACCAGTAACTAAATTAGATAAATCCATCAGAGTGTGCACTGATTTTAGAGATCTCAATCGAGCCTATCCAAAAGATGATATCCCACTACCTAACATTGACATGATTGTAGACATGATAGTCAGGTATGAGATGTATTCCTTAATGGATGGTTTCTCTGGATACAATCAGATCAAAATTGCTTTAGAAGACCAGGAAAAGATAGCTTTCACATGTTCTTGGGGAACATTTTGTTGGAATGTCATGTCATTTAGTTTGAAGAATGTTGGTGCAACCTATCAATGGGAAATAACCACCATATTCTATGATATGATTTACAAGAACATGGAAGATTATGTGGATGATACTATTGTCAAAACTAAAAAGATATCTACACATCTCCAGGACCTAGGACAAATTCTAGATAGAATGGAACAATTGAGGTTGCGATTGAACCCTAAAAAGTGTGCATTCAGAGTAAATTCTGGTAAACTCTTGGGATGTATTATTTCAGCCAAAGGAATCAAGGTGGATCCAGCTAAGGTACAAGATATCATATAAATGCCACCACCTAAAAATATCAGCCAACTAAGGACCTTGCAAGGATGAATTCAATCTATCAAACGGTTTATATCCCAACTAGTAGATAAAGCACAACCATTTACTAAGACACTTTGCACGGGCGTACCATATCAATGAGATGAAGCCTATGCTCAACACTTTGAGAACATTAAACAATATCTGGAAAATCCACTGGTCTTAATGTCTCCAATCTAGGTTAAGCCCCTCCTATATATTTAAGCTATTGATACATCGTTGGGGGCACTTTTGGCTCATAAAGATGAACATAAAAAGGAGTGTGCCATCTATTATATTAGTTGTACTTTGGTCTCTTATGAGATGAACTATTTTTTGATTGAGAAAACTTGTTTGGCTATGGTATTTGCATCTCAAAAGCTTAGGCATTACATGTTATCACATCCTATATAGCTCATAGAAAAAATAGATCCCCTCAAATAGTTGCTGAGTAAAGCAACCTTGACTGGTAGGTTGGCTAAATGGGTCATGATACTAAGCGAGTATTACATTTAGTATGTTGAATGGAAAGCCATAAAGGGACAAGCAATTGTAGATCAGTTGGTTGATGCATCATTCCAAGGAGAACACCCATTAATGTGGAATTTCCTTATGGATCCATCATGCACATTACTCACATTCCTGGAAGATGTTCTTTGATAGCTCTTTCACTTAGCAAGGAGTAGGTGCAAGTGTTTTATTCACCACTCCACAAAGTTACTCTATCCCTAAAATATAAAGACTTTTTTTCCCTGTACGAATAATATCGCTGAGTATGAGGCCTTAGTAAATGGGTTGAAGCTAGCTTTGGAGTGGAACATTTCTAAATTACATGTTTATAGTGACTCTCAGCTTGTGGTAAAGCAAGTGAATGACATCTACCAAACATGGGATGAGAAGCTCATACCCTATAAGCACATGGTGGATGATTTCAAAAAGCATTTCACTTTTGTCACATTTCAACAAGTTCCAAGGATAGAGAACAAAGTTGCTGATGCTTTTTCTACGTTGGGTTCATTACCTCAGCAAGAAGATGATTTTCTCTATGAGTTTCGGGTGGAATAACTTCATCACCCTACCTATGACTCCCTAGGATCCCAGATGATTTTCACCATTATTAGTCCAGCTTCTTCCTACTATAGCCATATCTATTCCTATCTCTATGACCAAGTCATCCCTGATAACCTCACTAAAAATGAACATAGACACCTTATCTGAAATTCCTCATGGTAAGCATCATTACAAATGATCTATATAGGAGAGGTTTAGATGGAACCTTACTTAGGTGTTTAGAAAAAGAGGAGTCTAGATGTGCGTTCGCTGATGTCCACATTGGTATATGTGGATCTCATTCTAATGGTTTGAACTTGGCTTGTAAACTCTTGAGAGCTGGATTCTATTGGCCCAATATGGAAAAAGAGGCCACTAGATATGCAAGGACTTGTAAAAAGTGCCAAATACATGTGAATCTCATTCACGCCCTAGAAAAGGAGCTTATTCCTTTTGTTACACACTGGCCTTTCCAATAATGGGCATTTGATCTCATTGGACAAATTTATTTATCTTCCTCCAATGGACATAAGTTCATCATAACAACCACATAATATTTCACCAAGTGGGTTGAAGCAGTCACACTCACTATAGTAATAGGAAAACAAGTGGCTCTATTCATTTTGAATTACATCATCTGTCATTATGGTATCCCATCCTCTATCATTACTAATAATGGAGGATAGTTCAAGAATAGTGATATATTAGTTTTTTGCATGAAATTCAAAATTACTCAACACTGTTCTTCAATCTATTACCCTCAAGGCAACGGCTAGGCTAAAGCCTCCAACAAAAATCTACTCAAAATCTTGCATCGTATTGTCAGCAAGTCAGGAAGAGATTGGCACTTGTAGCTCAATCCAGCACTATGGGCTTATTGTACTAGTATCAGAACACCTATTGGAGCCACACCATTTGCTCTAGTCTATGGTACAGAATCAGTCCTACCCATAGAAGTGGAACTTACATCTTTGCAAGTTTCCTTGCACCGACTCATACCTGATGAGGATTACATAATTTCTAGAATGCAAGAGTTAGAATTTATGGATGAATGTTGACAAGTGGCATTCGATCATCTCAGAGCTTATCAGAAGAGAATGTCAAGAGGTTATAATAAAAAGGTCAAGCCATGATAATTTCAAGTGGGTGATCTAGTGTTGAGAGAAAATCCTCATAACCAGTCACACAAAGAAAAAAAAGGGAAATTCGAGCCTAACTAGTTGGGGCCTTACATTATCACTGCAACATTTGGTTCTAGCACATATCGGCTCTCTACACCAGAAGGGGAATAGCTCCGCGAGCCTATCAACATGCTTCACCCCAAGAAGTTCTACGCCTAAGCATTCTCTGCATCCAGCAGCATGTACATACAGAAAATGTGATAAAGAAATACAAAAAAAATTAGAAAATCTCCTAAAGAAATACAAAAAAAATTAGAAAAATAGGTGCTTTGATGCATCAAAAATTAAAAAAATTAAAAAATACAAAAATACAAAAAAAATGGGAAAAACAAAAAAAAAGAAGTGCCTTGGTGAAAACCTGGTAAACAGGCGCCTTGGTAGATAAAAAAAAAAGAGAGAAAAATCCATCCAAGATAGTGAAAACCTAGCAAATAGGCACCTCTTGTTAATTTTGTGCTCCTTCTATCAACGCATGTCTTGACGTCCTTTTCTAGCTCCAATATGTGCATGACCTTCATTCACTCTTGTGACAAAATCTATTGTGCCCTGTTGTACTACCATAGATTGGAATCATTCTGATTATGAGCCCTAGGACATTTGAGCATCACTAGGGGGCAACATCTTCTATGACAATTACAACCAAAATTGAGTCAATTTTCAAACAACCACTGATAGGTTATCTACTGACAAACACTGGTGTTTCTTAACACCCATCTCATGGCAACATCAATCAATAGTGTTTCTTAACACTCCACCATTTCACAAGCTATAAGACAATAATGAAAACCACACAACAAACAAATGAATACCCTTTGAGTGGTGCATGATCACATTTTCTATTGTAACATGATGAGGTCTACTAGACTAAAAGTGCAATATAACTTGTGAATTTTATTGGTATGTTGTCTGTTATTCTTTGATTTCAAGATTACCCATTTCATATGTCATTGAACAATGTTTAAAATAATGACTAGAGTCACATAGGGCTGGGGCATAATCACCTTTTCTTATCTTCTACTTGTTGATGTGGTTTTGATGATCCTAAAATATTTGGTAAATTGGGTGTCTATGATAAGTGCCTCCATCTTGATTGGAACGCCATGCATACCTCGACCTTTTTTATCTGAATACTAAGGTGAGTTTGGAACTATCTCCTTATTTTTTATTTTGTTTATTTATGCAAAAACCATTCAAGCCATCCTGGAATTTTGTGCCTTGATGCTTATGGTTCCTTGCAACATTAACTGGAAATGATGCTCAGGTCATCTTGGCTTGTGTGCCCCGATGTTTTTGTCAGCTTCCCACATTTCTTCATTTAACGCCATATTCATATTCTCATGGTTACATGAGTGATAATTGTATCAGCTACAATGACCCCTAAATGCTCTATGATGAAATTTTTTCAAGACAGACCAATGCCAAAGTTCTAGGATGCATTTCATGGAAGGTTTACAATATTACTTTGGTAACAACAATTCTTTCTCCACGAGATATGAAGTCTCTTATTCGACTACCCATCTTCTTCTCAAGCAATCAACTACATCATTAGAGATATGATTGAGTACATGTGCATTAAATAAACATTTCAAAACACATATCCATATGCATATCTATCTATCCATCATTCCTAATAAATACAACATACATTCATTACATCATGATACATTTATTGCATATCAACAACAATTAAATAACCATTGCATATTCATCTTATCTGTCCATTTTTGCACAAGTCATACATACATCCACATATACTACATTCATTAAGCATCAAAAATAAATAAACACATCTCATAAAAGAGACTACCACACAGGTACAATGACATTGAATCATATATATCTATATATATCTCAATAATCACTGTGCTACAAATGAAAATCATAAACTAAATGAATCAAGTCATCATATAATATAGAGGTACAAAAATGGTATGATCCTACAACTAACTATCTATTGCATCCTTGGCATCAGGTGTCGATGGAGGTGGCATCACCTCATCAACACAAGGCATCTATGCACCCTCTGATCTAGCCATGAACTATGAAAATGACATGACCTACTATGTAACTAGTACAACTATGGTATAAGATACCATGTAATATGATGCATGACTCATCTAGTGAGTCGCTATCCACTGATGATGATCTCTCTCAGCTGTAAGTGCAGTAATCATCTAGTCCTACTCTGCTATGAGCTCTACAATCTGCCTATCTCACTCTGATAGTCTAGTCTGAGCCACAACAATCTCCATCTATAAACCTCACACACACTCCCATAAGGCTTGAATCACATCCTAAGGCATCCTCTATAGTGGTATCCCCTCCTCACCTCTTGTTTCATCTATTTCTCTATGTCTCACCTATCGCTCACCCCCTCCCCTAGGTGCCTCCTTCTGCTATTGTTGTGCTCCCCCTCTGCTAGACCCTACTCCTAAATCTTCACCTACTAGTCTATGCCCTATATCCCTATGACCCTACCATGGTGGTGGTGGGAGTGGTACATCTCCCTCATCATAAATACAAGGGGTTGGGGCTCCTGGGTTTGCAAATTGAGGAAAAGGATGTCTAATGAACTACTCCCAGTAATCTAGTGCCATCCCGACATCTACCAATGCCTCTAGATAATCCCATCTCCCTTGCCTAACCAATGCCAAATCCTGTAAAGTGGTCACCAGTACCAATCTAGGCCCCCATCCCAATTTTGTCTCATCTGCAAACCAGGCATATGTTGTGAACTCCCCTGATATCACCTGTCGGTGACCATACTGATGCAATACCTAGGATACAACAACATGCTCCAGCACAACATCCATGTGACCTATCAGTGGTCATGTCATGAACATGCCTCTCTACTAAGATCACTAATCACCCCATGGCTCTGTTCCTAGATAAGGTCACCATGTGACAACTATCATGTCATCAATTTGCCACCTCCAATAGGCAGTCTTCCCCAAGTGGGGCTGAACCACATAACTTGTACAACTGTACATAAAAGGCTTTCATGCTATCCTCACCACATTACACATAGGGTGACATATGGGTAAGAAATCCCAAGCCTAGATCTGAAGAATCAAAACTCCTGTGGCTAATGTCCTTGCTCCCCTATACAAAATCTCATGGAGTTCGTGATACATGTGCGCTAACATGCATGATCCCCATCCCATCTTTACTGAGCTGCCTAGTAAAATCTCTAATGTGGGTCCCCAACCACTCTTGAATCCCTACTGACCCCTATCAGGCATGAGAAAATAGCCTATGCACCCTTCCATCACACATGCTAAAGGAGATACCTGACTATACCTGGATATCATTGTGTCTCATCCTACCCATATCTTTAGGATGTCATCATCCTGGAAAATCCTATGAATAGATAATACCCCAGGCATCCGTGATGTCTCATACTATACCAATGAACCCCCAAATGGAACACGGAGGATGTGATAAACATCCTCTGGGGTCATAGTAATCTCACATGTGGCTAAGTGAAACATATTGTGTTCACTGTGGAATCACTCCACCAAGGTAGTCAACAATCCATGGTTCACATGGATATCTAGAATCCCTCCAAGCCAACCAAACCCACACTCAGAAAAAGATATTATTCTCATCCTCCAACATTTGTGCCAACAATCTCGACATTGGTGGATATGTGATCCTGAACTATATATCAAGAAGAAACTCTTGCATGGATAAACCAATAAATCATCAATATTATGACATCGAAATATATTCAGAAACTCAAGCACATATCCTAGCTCATATTGCAAAGATTAGCAAGTTCACAATTTAGCTTCTACACTTCCAAAATTGCCTAATGTTATTTATACGAGTAAATAGGGACATACATCTTTTCTCGTACGAGTGAAGGGTTGTCTTAGTATGAGTAAACCCTAAAATATGAGCCAACATACAATAAGTACATGAGCAAAATGGAAAAATATTAAACCCTCGTATGATTCAAGGGCATCCTTCGAATGAGAATCCTAGGTGGCCCGTACGAGCTAGTCTCAGTGTGAGTTTACTTGTATGAGTTTTCTCATAGGCTCATACTAATCAACGTGCCCATGAAATTTAAAAACATAGAAACAAAATGAGAAAGCACACAATCAATTCACACAGAGCTTGGCTTTTGATAACTTACCACTGGACTGTAGTGTCTGGGCCAGTTGTGCACTCGTTGTCGCTCAAATCGGTGAGTTGCCACAAGGATTGCTATTTCCATCTTCACTCTGAGAGGGTTTTTCAAAACTCAAAGAAGTCAAAATGAATGGAAAATGACATGTTTGGCCTTTATATAGTCTTTTGACCCATTTTTTAACTTGCTCTTATTGGCATGAAATTTGCACCCTTACCTAATTGACCCACTCCAATCTCATTTTTGGGGTCAAAATCAAAATCTGACATCTGCAACTAATGCAAGGAAGAGGTCAAGAGGGGCCAAACAGTGGCACACCCTAATGATCTAGCCTACTCAACAACACACGGAAGCAACCACAACAATAGTGAGAGAGAGAGAATGCCAAATCTTTCATTAATTTTCATCAAATAGATTCATACATGCCAGGTTGTAAGGCCTTCCCATTTATGGCCTGATATTACAATGAATTATAGAAGTCCTTAAACATGCGAGGATCTACCAAAAATCTCAAATATAATGTCTTCTATCTTCTATCCAAAAACTGACTCCCTAACTCAAAAATAGACAACTACATTTATACAAGGCTACTGAACTAAGTCGACCTTCAAATCCATAATCAATGGAAGGAATAGTCAAATCTGGGACCACATGCTTCCCAATGATGGATACCAACATCAAATCTATGACCCAAAATAAATGCACAAGTCAGCCTCAACAGAAACTCAAAATAAACTACTTGGTAACCAAGGATGACCGAGCAATAGACAAGCATCATCAAGTGCTAGTGAAACAACTGACCATCCAAGAGATAACTGACCATCCTCGGTAACCAAAGGAAACTGACCAAATTGGTCAAAGTAGGAACCGAGCAACATAGACAAACTTCAAAATCTTTTTTGGTGACACGGGATTGCCAAGGACCCGAGATGCTCCTGCATCAAATGGTGTTTTTCCAGTACTCCTATTCACTAAATTATTGTATGCAAACTCTAGTTGTGCCAACATAGAATCCCAACTACTCGGTGTGTCTCCAACTAAACATCTCAAAAGATTTCCCAAACTTTTGTTCACAACTTCTATCTATCCATCAGTTTGTGGGTGAAATGTAGAACTATATTTCAACTCAGTGCCAAATTTCTTCCAAAGGGTTTTCCAAAAGTATCCAACAAACTTACTATCTTGGTCAGAGATAATACTCCTCAGTAATCCATGCAATCTGACAATTTTTTAAAGAAAAGATCTGCTACATGTACTACATCTGATGTCTTTCTACAAGGTATAAAATGTTCCATCTTAGAAAATCTATCTACCACAACAAATATAGAATCATTACCTCTTACTGTCTTCGGTAAGCCAAGAACAAAATCCATATTGATGTCAATCCAAGGTTTCTTAGGTACAACAATCAGTGTATACAATCCAGTATTCTAACTTACTCCTTTTGCAACTTGACAAACTCCACAACTTTTCACAAATTTCTAAACATCTTTATACAACTACGGCCAATAGTATTTCTCCTTAAGAAAATTCCATGTTTTATCAACACCAAAATGTTCAGCCAAACCACTACTATGTTTCTCCTTTATTAGGTTAGCTCTCATTACTCCTCTTGGTATACACAACTGAATACCTTTAAACAACATACCTTCCTGAATAAAATATTCATCCCATTTAGTATCTTGTTGATCTTGAATATGTGCTCTGCACTTTCTCCATAGCTCAGAAAAATGAGGATGAAACTCATAAGAATCTCTCATATCATCAAAACCAAGAACTTCAATTTTCATCGTGGTCATCAAAGATCATCTTCTACTCAATGCATTGGCAACTCGGTTAGTGACTCCACTCTTATGCTTTATCACAAATGTATAACTCTGCAAATACTCAAACCATTTCATATGTCTCTAATTCAACTTATTTTGACTACCCAAATATTGTAAAGCCTTATGATTAGTATACAACACAAATTCACTCGGTATCAAATAATGTCTCCATTTCTTCAGTGCTTGAATAATACCATAGAATTCTTGATCATACATAGAATATTTCCTTCTAGCATCATTCAAATTTTCACTAAAGAAAGCAATAGGTTTACCTTCTTGACTCAACATAGCTCCAATAGCACTCCCACTTGCATCACATTCCACTTGAAATACCTTATTGAAATCAGGTAATGCCAAAATAGGCAATTCAACAACCTTTTGCTTTAGAGTCTCAAAACTTTTATCAGCTCCATGTGTCCACTTGAATTCTCTTTTGTCTCCTCTCATTGTCTCAGTCATAGCATTACAAATTGAATTGAAATTCCTTATGAACTTTCGGTAAAAACTTGCCAAATCATTAAATGATCTTACCTCACTAGCATTCATAGGTGTAGGCCAATTCAAAATATCTTCAACCTTTTCAGGATCCATTTTCAAACTATCAGTTGAAATGACAAATCCCAAATACACAATCTCCTCTTTCATGAATGAACACTTCTTCAGATTTATCAACAACTTTTCTTTTTCAATCTCTGCAAAACTTGTCTAATATGCAACAAATTTTCTTCTCTAGTCTTATTGAATATCAGAATATCATCAAGATGTACAATCACAAACTTACCCAAGAATTTCTTCAAAACTTCATTCATCAGTCTCATAAAAGTACGCGGTGCATTAGTTAAACCAAAAAGCATAACCAACCATTCATACAAACCTTCTTTTGTCTTGAAAGTAGTCTTCCATTCATCGCCTTCTCTAATTCTGATATGATGATACCCACTTTTCAAATCAATTTTGGTAAAATACTTTGCTCCAGTCAAACTGTCCATTATATCATCCATTCTCGGTATAGGAAACCTATACTTCACTGTTATTTTATTGATTGCTCTGGAATCAGTACATAGTCTCCATTCTCCATTCTTCTTAGGTGCTAATACAGTAGGTACTACACAAGGACTCCAACTTTCTCTAATCAAACCTTTCTCCAGCAACTCTTGAATCTGTCGGTTCAATTCTTGATTCTCAATAGGTGTTAACCGATGAGGTGCCTTATTTGGTAAACTAGCTCCAGGGATTAGATCCATACAATGATCAATGCTTCTCTTGGGTGGCAAACTATCAGGTACATTATCAAAAATGATTTCACTATGCTCGGTGAGTAAATTATTGATCTCCTCAGGAACATTATCCTCTATTTTCTTACTTGATTTGTTAGGGATCACAACAAAACATACATCACTCTTTTTCAAATCCTTAACAAAATTTCTTCCTTCCATCAAGAAAACTTTCACAAATGTGCAAACATTACTATCAGGTTCTCCCATCAAAGGTAACAAGATTTGTTTCTTTCCATCAGCTACAATATTATACTTATGTAATCTCCCATCATATATAGCATGTCTATCTTATTGCCAAGGTCTACCCAAAAAAATATGACAACAATCCATAGGCATGATATCACACAAAATCTTGTCATAGTACTTTCCAATCTTCAAATTCACATAAAATTGTTCACTTAACAAGATTGTGTGCTCATCTTTGATCCATGAAATCTAATAGGGCTTCGGATGTTCCAATATTTTCAACCACAACTTTGTGACCATTTCCTCAGATGCCAGATTATCTAAGCTACCACTATCAATGATTACCTTCCAAACTTTGTCAGAAACTCTACATCTAGTCTTGAACAAACTTTTCCTTACTAGGTCTTCCTTTTTGCTTTCATTCCATAGTGCTCTCCTTACCATCAAGTTATTTTCCTTCTCAAGTTCATTCAGTGACTCTTCTTGCACCAAAGAATTTCTACTACTACCAACCTTCTTACTTGCATGTGTACATTCAAAAGATCTATGTCCTTCTTCTTCACAATTGTAACAAGTTCCTCAGAAACTTCCTCTTCTATAACTAGCTTGGTAGTTACTACCTCTACCGCTAGATGAACTTTCACCTTTCCACTCGGTCTTGCCTTTATCCAGATTTGTCTTTTCAGGTTTAGATCTACCATTTTCACCATGGGATATACCTCTTCCTCTAGGGAATCTACCACCTCTACCTCTTTGGCTTTTCTCATGTCTCTTGTTCAATTTCTCCTCAGCTTTCAATGCAAATTGATAAGCCGCTTCAATGTTCTCCAACTTGACCAAACTAATTTCTTATTGGATGGAAACTCTCAAACCATTCAAGTATCTAGAAATTCTTTCCACATCATCTTTATCATGTCCAGATCTGATATCCAATCTATAGAATTCCTCAGTATATTCCTTTACCGAGCTATCTTTCTACCTTAGACTTTGCATTCACCAAACTAGGTTAATCTGATAATCAAAAGGTAAGAAGTTTCCTTTCAATTTATTCATCATTTTATTCCATACCTTGATTTGTCTTTCCCTTTCCTCTTTCTATCCAGCTACAGATGTTCCCACCATAAGGATGCATGACTTTTAACTTTGTGCTTGCAATTTTCACTTTCTTGTCTTCAAGAATGTTCTCATACTCAAAATACTTTTCCATCTCAGTGATCCAATCTACCAATTCATCAGAATCCAATTTTCCACCATACTTAGGAGGATTGAAATGTGGTGTATATTTCAAACTTGTCAAAGCCTTCAAGAATCTTTCTTCACCCTGATCCATCACAGGTGCAGGTTCTACATTCGCCTGTTCTTCCTCTATTTCATCATCACTAATATCTTCAAGATGTCTGCCTCTTCTTTAGGCTGTCTCAACTACCTCTAATCTAGTAGCAATTTGTCTTAGCATATCTACCAATCCTTGATCCGCATCTCACCTCCCATGAACCATCTTTGAAATCCTTTGCAATTATAGGTTAGATCGTAATCTGCTACCTCACAACACTCAACTAGGGTTTCACAAGAAGGAACCTACAAACCTAGATTTGTAGACTTAGATCTAGATCTAACCTAGCTCTGATACCACTTCATGCAAGGTAGAGGTCAAGAGGGGCCAAACAATGGCACACCTTAATGATCCAACCTGCTCAACAACATGCAGAAGCAACCACAACAATAGTGAGAGAGAGAATACCAGATCTCTTATTAATTTTCATAAAATAGATTCATACATACCAAGATGTAAGGCCTTCTTAGTTATGTCTTGATATTACAATGAATTACAGAAGTCCTCAAACATGTGAGGATCTACCAACAATCTCAAATCTAATATCTTCTATCTTCTATCCAAAAACTAACTCCCTAACTCAAAAATAGACAACTACATTTATACAAGGCTACCGAACTAAGTCAGCCTTCAGATCCATAATCAATGGAAGGAATAGTCAAATCTGGGACCACACGCTTCCCAATGATGGATACCAGCATCAAATCTATGACCCAAAATAAATGCACAAGTCAGCCTCAACAGAAACTCAAAATAAAGTACTCGGTAAGAAAAGATGATCGAGCAACAAATAAGCATCGCCGAGTGCCAGTGAAACAACTGACCGCCCAGGAGATAACCGACCATCCTCGGTAACCAAAGGAAACTAACCAAATTGGTCAAAGAAGAAACCAAGCAATACAGACAAACTTCAAAATCATTTTTGGTGACACAGGATTGCTAAGGACTCGAGATGCTCCTGCATCATCAACATAGTCAACATCAATGTTTGACTTTCAAACCCTAATACTAGTTGACCACTTGTCTAACCAACCTTTTATTCTTCCAATTCACTTCTTCGTTCCTTCTAAACCTTGGTTAACCCATACCCAATTTTTGGTCTACCCTAGTCCACCAACCTTGTATTCAGTGTAGAATGTACCCTCAACCTGATCACATTGGGGCACCTTGTCATATTTTGATTTCGCTCCTAAGGGGGCACAATCATAACATCAACAAATCAGTGATCACATAATCAAACCAATCAGAATGAAATACCAAGGGCATCTTAGCTTCACCACACCACATCAAGTTGATATTTCTCATCATCAAATCTCAAAGGGCACATCAATTTTATCACTTCATATCAAACTGGTCTTGTCCTCAATCAAGTCCATTTGGCTTCATCACACCAAATCAAGTCAAATTCATTATCAATATCCTAATGATAATCAATTTCATCACTTCACAACAAACTAATTGATCATTCAAACCAAACCGATGGTTTAAGAATCTTTCCAACAGTAATCAACTTCATCGCTTCACATCAAGTTGGTTAGTTGTAATTATCAGTCTCATTACTATCTGTTCTTTGAATCAATGTGCTAATCGCATATCAATTCAAAGAGGGGAAAATCTAATCACTCAAAAATGGTCACCCAAAACCATAGACCCCTGATCTTGAATTATTTTTCATTTCGATCAATTATCTTGAGTCCTAACCCAAGGCTCTCTAAATTCATCAAATTGACTTGATTGATATATTTTTGCACTGAACCAATAATAATTAATCAATTCCTAATCTCAGGCATCATTGGCAATTATACTAGATTCTTACTATTTATTTAATCAATGATTCAGAGGTCAATTAAGTAAATAAATTAAATCAAGTCTCCAACTATTTATTTAATGAATATTCTAAATATTGATTTAATGAATAAGATAATTGTCAACAAATTATAAAAGGAATTTAAATTGATCATTTCATCACCTTTTTGACAAAAATGCATTAAACTTATTATTAAAATATTAAAGTGCATTTTTATGTAATCAAAAGATAGTATTTGGAAACCTTTGATCAACTCAATCTTATAAAATGGGATCAAGATAGTTAACTAAAGAATCAATCTAGTTGACTCAACAATCTTTTTGAAATATCCAGAATTCACCTACTGAAATCTCCAGTTGATTTATAAAGTTTTTGTTGAGACTGAATCTTTGAATCAATCTTCACCTCTCATTCTCAATCAATCCTGGCCGTTCATTTCTAGTTCAATTCTATATAAAAAAGCTTCATTCTCATCACAATCATCCAAGTTTTTTGCTAAAGTAGTGCTATCATTTTGATTTCTAAGCATTTAAGTTATTCTTGCATTGAAGTTGATAGTTTGAGTTTTATTGCATACATTTGATAGGAACATCTTATTTCAAGCTTAATATGGATTAATCGTAGTTTCATTATAGATTAGTATCTCCATTATCATTGCATATTAATCACATAGGAACACTCAATTTTTGATAATTGGATGAACATCAATTGATAATTGGATAAATCTGCATCTCATCCTACATGCATGTTAAATCCTTCATTTAGATTTGTTTTCATGTCACTAGAATGCAATGAATTTGAGAGCATCTCAAACATGAATCTACTAGGAGGAAATGGATCAATTTGATCTCTCTTGAATGTCTTTACTTGTTTTTAATTTGTTCACAGTAGATCAAGCAATGGTTCATTGAAGTGTGTTTAACTTAATCATATTTTAGCACACACATCTCTGAGTTAGGATACCATAAACCATAGTCTATAGTTCCTTTCAAATATCTAAATATCCTCTTCACTACCATAAGATGACTTTTTTTAGGTTCAATTGTAAATCTTCCAACAATACCAACTGCATTAGAAATATCTAGTCTAGATTGAGTAAGATATATGAGTTTACCAATCATAGACTTATATAGAGTCATGTCTACTACTATAGAATCATCATCTTTTGAAAGCTTGCTTCTTGTTATCATAGGGGTTCTTACTAGCTTGCAATCATCCATCTTGAATTTCTTTAATATCTCTTTCACATACTTAGACTGATTAATGAATATACCTTTGTCTATTTACTACACATTCAATCTCAAATAGTACTTGATAGGTCCAATCATGCTCATTTCAAACTCTCTCTACATCTCTTTAGCAAAATCTGCACTAATCTTGTCATTACCACCAAAAATAATGTCATCAACAAAAATAGCAACCAGTAATAATCCTTCAGGTGTCTCTCTTATGAATAAGTTACAATCTATTGCTCCTTTCTTGAATCTAATCTTTGTCAAATAACCATACAGTCTTTCATACCATGCTCTAGGGGCTTGCTTTAGTCCATAGAGGGCTTTCTTCAGTCTACAAACCATATCAGGTTTGTCTAATACACTAAATCCTTCAGACTGCTCTATGTAGACTTCTTCCTTCAATTCTCCATTCAGGAATGCTGACTTAACATCCATCTAATATACCTTAAAGTCTTTGAATGTTTCATAGGCTAGAAATAACTTTATAGCTTCCAATCTTCTTACACGGGAAAATGTATCACGGTAATCAATTCCTTCTCTTTGTGCATATCCTTTACATACTAGTCTTGCTTTGTGCATATCATCGAAAGTGCACATGAAAAGATTGATGAAAAATTTATGATTCAAGAAATATCTATAAGCTTTGATTTTAGTAGAGTAACCAAGAAAAATACCTTCATCACTTCTTGCATCAAAATTACCAACACCATCATCTCTTTTGATGTAACACTTTCTTCCAAAGATTTTGAATTATTTTATAGTAGGTATATTCCCAAACCATAGCTCATAAGGTGTTTTGTCTACTCCTGGCCTTAATTAAATTATGTTGATAGTATAGACTACAGTATTGACTGCATCTCTCCAATAGGTGTGTGCAACTTTTCCTTTAATCATGATAGTGCACATTGTGTCAAGTATGATCCTATTTCTTCTTTCTACAATTCCATTCTGCTGAGGGGTTTTAGGTGCACTTAGCTATCTTTTTATCCAATGTTCTTCACAATACTCATAAAATTTATCAAAAGTGAATTCTCCTCCTCTATCTGATCTTAGACATTTTAACTTTAATCCAGACTCATTTTCAACTTTAGCTTTGAATATTTTTAACTTCTCAAATGCTATAGATTTATCTTTTAAGAACGCAACCCACATCATTCTAGAATAGTCGTCAACAAACAAAATAAAGTACCTTTCACCATAGTATGATCTTGTTTGAGTTGGTCCACATAGATTTGTATGCACTAGATCCAATTTCTTCTCTGTTGAAGTCTTCTTGCTTATGAATGAGTTCTTTACATGCTTTCCCATCACACATTCCCTGCATATTGTATGAACTAGTCTTGCAATACTAGGGAGGTCTCTTACTGCCTTTACATTGCTTATCTTTACTATATTGTCAAAATTGATGTGACATAGTCTTTTGTGCCATAACCAACTACCATCTATTTTTGCAAAAAAACAACTTGCTTCTGACTTAAGCTAAAAAAAATTACCTTTTATTTTTGAACTTGATGCAATCATTACTCGTTTGTTATTAATGATGGACTTGTTGTTTTTGAATTCCAACTGATATCCTTTGTCAAGTAACTATCCAACACTCAGTAAGTTATGCTTCAAACCATCAACATATAGAATATCATCAGTGTTGTTCTTTCCATCCAAAGTGATAGCTCCTCTACCTATGATAGGCTTAGGAGTGTTGTCTCCAAATCTAACCATGCCACCTTTGTAATTATCCAGATGTACAAATCTATCTTTGTGTCTTGTCATATGATGTGAAAAACCTATGTCAATGATCTAGTATGTTCTGATGTCTGCTTGTGAAATTAATTCTAGCTCTTTTTCTTTCTTTTCATCTTCAATATCCATGTCATCAAACATTTTCTCCATATCTTTAATTGCAATAAATCCAATTTCATCTTCTATCGAATCTTCGTCTGTCACTCCATCTTCAGCATAGTAAAATTCTTTTGTATACTTAGGCTTGAAATTAGTTTTTTACTTCTTGACTCTTGTAGGACACTTAGATGCAAAATGACTAATCTTGTTACATGAAAAACATTTAAATGGTAATTGACCTTCATATTTCCCTTTTCCTTTTCTTTCTTTCTTAGCAACCATAGCATTGAATTCTTCTAGTTCTTTATCATCATCTTCATCATCAAAATTACCAGAGGTGTTCAAAGATTTCATACCATGAACTGAGGCTTTGAATTATGTTTCACTTTTAGGTTCTGTCTTCAATCTTGATATCTTGAATGTTGAAATCTTACTGATTAAGGTCTCTCTTTTGAATTCTTTTGAAAACTACATAGTCTCATCTAGGATGTTTATCTTGTTCTCATATTTTGTTGTCAAAGTAGTCATTAATTTGTCCATTATGTCTTCTTCAGAGATCTCTCCACCATTGTTTCTAATTCCTACAACTGCTTCATTAATTCCTTGATTGTAGGCTCTAATGTTCTCTTCAGGTAGCATCTCCAAAGTATTATATCTTTTCTTCCATGTCTTTCTGCATGCATTCTTGGCTCAAATATCTCCTTCAAACGTGTCTTCTAGATACTTCCATATTTTGTAGGCTTTATCTACTTTCTTGATCTCTGAAAACTCACTGTCAGATAAGGCACTGATAAGGGATTCTTTGGCAATCACATTTTGAGTGAACATTTATTTTTGTTTCAAATTTGCATCTTCCTTTGCAAGATCTTTTAGAGAGGGAACTTGAACATCTTGAGTAGCTACTTTAAAAATCTCAAAACCAATGCACTACAAATGTGTTATCATTTTTTTCTTCCAGTCTAGATAATTCTCTCCATCAAACTTAGGACTTTCTTTTCTAAAGAACATCATTTGATCAACCTCGAGCTATTAAAATTTCTCTTTGAGGCACTTGGCTCTAATGCCAATTGTTAGGAATAGTCCCAAGAGATAACTAAGAGGGGGGGCTGAATCAATTATCTACAAGATTCAATTCTTTATCTAAATTAGTACAAAAGAACATTAAGCATAAATACAACAAGATAACACTTAACACAACACCATAATTTTGGTTACGGGGAAATCCAAAATAGGTAAAAACCCCAATAGGAATTGGCACCCACTATAAACTGCACTAGAGTATAATGATCCCTATTAGAAGATCTTACAATCTTGTTAGGAGTTGATCTTTACTATACATAAATTACAATGACTTGGCCAAAGGTCAAACCCTTCTAGGACTCTTTTATAAATAACCCTATTAGAGGTGAGGACACACTATCGGGGAGCACACTGCTCAAATGGTGAAGGTTGCAACCTTCTGCACAATAGATACACACTATATCTGGATCTTGGTGAACTATGAATTAGACCTATTGTCTTGATCAGTTCCAATGAATAGCATATACTCTATGCTTCTTCACATAGATCTTCAACTGATGATTGATATAACTTTACTAGCCTACTACTTTCGCACCTTTTTAATCTACTTCCATCTTCTCTACTTAGCGATCACAACTGACCGACTATAAGTAGCTTTCTCCAAAAGATATAATCAAGTCAGCCTATTAGAACCTCCTTGAAATAATATTAATGAAACAATACAACTCTTCAACAACATTTCCAATGGCTATACTAAGCATGCAACACAAATAGGACCGCACAACCCAATATAAATAGACACGTCGCTTCACACTGTTTGCTCCACCAAATTAACTAAAAATTAACTCTCAAGCTGAAATATATTATGTGCTCTTAACCAAACTACCTTAGCTCATAACAAAACACATATACCATAATGATAGGCACAACTACTAAAATAATATAAATACTGTCAGCTCTCAACAAATAATCTCCTGAAACTGTAATTGGCAAATAGAAACATCATAACTCAACTTCAACCACACAAATAACTCTGTGTCTATGAAAATAGCTTCATTAATATATCTACAACACAAAAATAAATTCACAAGGCTCCATAGTAACTATACTGTGAATTACATACAAAACTTTGCTTGCAACATTGTCAAGAACACTACTGTTACAAACAACTGCACAACTGTCTGTACTCATAATCAAACTTCACATCTATAATATCATGATGATAACATATCCATATAACATATGCTCAAGACTCTCTACATATAAATACAACACACACTTCTTACCATATGTTTTCATTAATGACAAACATACATTCAACATAGGCTTGCTGACAAATCTCCAACACCTATTTGGTGGGTCCTACAATCCATCAAATGAGATATTTTCATGTCCCTACTTCAAATAGAATTTTGATTATAATTAAATAATATATATAGAATAATCAATTATTGAATATATTCATGACCCATATGGTTCTTCTTTGTCTATATGTGGGAGATATTAAATGTAAGTTGAAAATGAAGGAAAGGCACAAAAAAATAGGAATCATATAAAAGGATCAAAAAAGTGATGAAGACAAGTCATATCCTTAGCATAGCACAAAAGAAACATATGTGATCAGTGATAAACAAGAAGAATATAAGAAAATAATGTCTATTTATTGACTTATACCTGCTGATCCATATCACTGTGTAGGATCCTTGTCAAAGGGGTTAAATTTCCTGCATATGTTAATCATTTATCTTAAGTTAGTTAAAAATTACATGATACGTATGCTACAAATTACGTAGAAGAAAACATGAAAAATATTGAAGATTGTAAACATGAACAAATTACCTTTACCTTATATATGGAATGCAAGATCGTCAACAGAAGGGGTGATAATGTGTGTAGTCAATTGCCTATTTCCAGAAAGGTGACAATCAAACAAAATATATACATGTATCAGTAGTAATTAATTGAGCATCATAAGAAATACATTGGTAATTGTAAATCACATATGTTGTAACTAAACTAAGGGAGTTTCACTAATGCATATGTGAATCATTTATCTTAAGTTAGCTAAAAATTATATTATACGTATGCTACAAATTACGTAGAAGACAACATGAACAATATGCAAGATTGTAAACATGAACAAATTACCTTTACCTTATATATGGAATAGAAGATCATCAACAGAAGGGGTGATGATGTGTGTAGTCAATTGCATGTTTCCAGAAAGGGTGAGAATCAAACAAAACATATACATGTATCAGTTGCAATTAATTGAGCATCATAAGCAATATATTGGTAATTATAAATCACATATATTGTAATTATTAGAATTGAACACAATAAATATGTAATCATTAGAATTGATATCAATAAATCAATAAAAATATATATAGTAATCAATATAAATACATAAAAATAATTAAATCACATACCTTGTACATTTCAATCATGTCATTGATCATCTTATTCATCCATCTCATCATCATCACCATCATCATCATCATCATCATCATCATCATCATCATCATCATCATCATCATCATCATCATCACCACCACCACCATTGTCATCATCATCATCATCATCATCATCATCATCATCACCACCACCACTATCATCATCATCATCATCATCATCATCATCATCATCATCATCACCATCATCATCATCACCACCATCATCTTCTTCTTCTTCATCATCTTCAATATCTTCTTCTTCCATCACATTATACTTTATCTGCCTTCTTCTTGGATCATGTCTAACAACAAATGACCAACCCGATTTATGTGGAACCTCTAAGTAAAACACTTGATTACATTGGCTTGGAAGAACATAGGGCTCATCTCCAACTAGCTCAAATGACCTTGTATTAATCATTGTAAATTCATTATCATGTTGAATAAAAGTTCTATCAGGATCATTTTGATTCAGTTGTAGCCTGTACCATTTAATGACGAATAGAACTAATTTGAAGGAGTTAAAGTCGCACTCAAGTATATCATCCAAGATGTCATAGTATCGATTTTGAGATTGTTGAGGATGTATGTCATTTCTAGATGATATATTAGTGGCCTCGAAGACTGCAATTATCTTAGAATCACAAGTTTTCTTCATGTCATATAACTTTTTTATGGGAAATTTGTGGCCATGATAGTACATAGCTTTGTGGTGCTTGACCTGCAATTTTTCAAGCATGTGAAAATTATTTACATCATGATTTGATATGAAACATTTGGGTCATGATCATTAATAAATTTTTACATACCTCTCTACCTCTTAAACCATATGCTAGATCAATTACCATTGGCGTAACATTGGAATCTCCATTACAATGAGCTTCTCTGACCAATGAATCAACACCTTCCCATGTTAATGAGCAACCATTTTGTTGACATCATTCAATCTATACTGTCATCCAATCAAGATTGTTTGCAATATACAAATGTATTGCATCCCACTCTCGACCAACTATATATAAAAAAATAGACCAATTACAAATAACTTATATTGAAGATTTATAAGATTTAATTACCTACAATAACATCTTATAATTACCTCTCACTTTCGTCAATCTACCTTTCCCCATCAAGTACTCCCCTTCAAATTTGTTAATGAAGTTGGGATCCCAAATACGATCTACATGGATCTTTATTGCAAACTTAGGAAGATATTCACTAATGTACACCATGCTCTGGTATACTCCATATCCCTCCACCATAGAACCCTCAACATGTGCTCTCTACCAAACCAAGCCCTTCAAAAATTTCAAGTGCATTTCAACCATCCACATTGACCTAGTTTGTACAGGTCCACATAATTTAATCTCCTCAACTTGATGTATGAGGTAGTGTTCTTGTGCATTGAAAAAAGTTGAAAGTAGACACTTTTGCATTTCACACATAAGATGAGAAATTTTTCTCTTCCAATATTTTATATCTTCTTTATTGATTTCTTTTGATGACAACCACCTCATGTATTTTCTAAGATCATATATAACTTGTTTGACACTGTTGTCGAAGTGGTGTGGGAGAGATAGAGGTAGAACATACTGCAAGAATTGTAAAATGATCTTATCAATATTTTATAAAATAATGCAATAAAAACTACATGCAGTATACAAATTTATAGTGAATACAAAATAACATGAATTACCTTAATAAATTTATGCCAATCATGTGTTTTCATCCCTGGCCCAAATTCACTTTTCTTTTATATGAGATTGTTTATGTTTGCAGTAAATCCTGTGGGAAATCATATTTTTTTAGGACTTCTTTTATAACATTGCTCTGTTGCTCCAACAATAACCAAGTAAGGGCACTTATATCTATGTGCTAAAATTTTGTCACACTTCTATGAATCCTTACATGCAAGAAAACTCAAGAATGAGCCCTCACAAATCGATCCATAGCTCCCTAGGCATGGAGTGCAAGGGTTTTTAAGAATGCTCTCAGCTAGAACTATTAAGCCTATAACCTTGCTAGTAAACCATGCAATGGGAGATTCAAGGAAGACAAGGGCAAGAATGTCAATATCTCCAATGAAGCCAAATGTATGCAATGCAAAGCAAATCTATATGACAATTAATCTATTGCATAAAAGGAAATCTAAGCAAAGAATGAAGCTATGAAAATGCAAATACTATGCATGAAAATGAAATCTAACTATGAAGCAAGAAAGCCATGATGATGCAAGAATAAAGACAAGAAGATAGAGTGTTGATGAAGATCCAAGATGAATGCCAACAATGCTCCAAATCTTCAAACCCTAGATGCAAGAATATCTCCAAAAGCTCCAAGATGACCTAGAAAACCTGTAGCATAACAATAGCATAAAAATTTGTGTGTGCAAATGAGGAAGAGAGCTCTTCTTTTATAGGAGGTGAAAAATCAATGGACCATGGAGATTAAGAGGCAAAAGATTTAATCAACGGTGGAGAAAAAAAGAAGTTTGATCCTTGTGCACAAATATCCTCCAATAGAAAAATTAGAAGCATTTACTTTATGTCCATGTGAGACAAAAAGTGCTTTTCTTTTATTTTTTATTTTATTTTTTTTTATAAATAAGAATTAAATGCTTTATTTGTGCAACTTAGGATAAGAAGAAAAGTGGGGCTTTTTATTTAATAAAAAAGGAGGAAATATTCCTTTTAATAAATAAAGACTTAAGATAAGATGGTTAGCCCATAGAAAATAATCAAATAAATGATAGGACTAGGATTTGATCAAGAACAAGCAATTGATGATTTTAGCAAAAGGGACTAATAGTCTAGATGACCATTTTTAGGTGTATACATTTGCCCCTCTTTGACTAATGTGTGATCGATTTGGGAACACATTACGTCAAAGAATAGATTAGCCAAGAAGGCAAGAGATAGCCAAGAAGGCAAGTAGATAGCCAAGAAGGCAAGCAAATAGCGATCTGATTCCAAAGAATGAAGTGTAGGGAGATAGAAAATCCTGCATGGTTAGCTTGGTAGCGATGGTACTGAACACTTAGGAAAGAGATAACCAATAATATATGATGTGTCTACCCCCTTGGGACCGAAAGTGAAATCCAGGTGGAGGGAATGCAGAAGCAAGAGAAACATGATCAAATCACTAGAAATCAT
Source organism: Chamaecyparis obtusa (assembly GCA_027943335.1). NCBI lineage: Eukaryota > Viridiplantae > Streptophyta > Pinopsida > Cupressales > Cupressaceae > Chamaecyparis > Chamaecyparis obtusa. The sequence goes on from BSBK01000594.1 coordinate 1,857,239, forward strand.
AATTGAAGAAAGAGAATAGAATAACCATCAAGCAGTGAGGGTATGCCCCACACATGAGACATGGGCCATGAACCTATCGGTCCCTCAACCCGTAAACACCACGGAGGGGGATTTGAACTTGGGATTTGAAAGTGAATGAAAGACTGGACGTTGAGAGAGATGGGGATGAAGAGGTGAAGAATGCCCTAGTGAAGATCGAAGGATCAGGCCTCAAAAGGTCAGCCAACTACGCGAAAGAAGGAGAAAGATGATTTGGGTGATCAAGGTGAACTCGGATTTTGGTTTGGATCCTGAAATGAAAGGAAAATGATGTGATATGAAAGACAAGAAGTGAAAGACATGATCGAGAAGAAGCAAAAGGTGAGCACAGTTGATTAACAAGTCCATGAAAGGTAAAGGAGAGCTCTCTCCATATGCAAGATGCAAAACTAACTAACATGAACTTAAGAATGCAAGCTACATGAAAAGTGGTTTACTTGCAAGGTCACAAAGCCAATAGACATCTAATATTCATCATTGAGCGTTATTGGTAGCATCGCAAGATCATACAATACACACTAGCATAACTATGTGGATCTGAATATGATCTATATCAGATAGAAATTTGGAAATCCCACCTAAGCATCAAATACATGCAGGTCAAGATGACTAGTGCAGTGAGATTACCTAAGTTTGATATAGCAAGATTATGCTCGCATCGAGACACAAGAAAGTTAAGATGACTATAAGCATGCACTTGCAAAACAGTCAAGGATAATACCTTGTAGGTCCATAGTGTCAAGTAAAACCAGCATAAATGCTCATGACAGTGAGGACCAACAAAATATACCCACAAGTAGATAAAGAAATAAAACATGTTCTCATACCCTCAGTCTTCTAGCTATGCATCATCGAAAACTTCTCAGGGAGAGACCACTTAGCAAAGAAATCATCATAGACAACACGCAAAGAAATAAAGTCAAACAAATCTCAGTGAGTCAAGTGCATGCGTGTAGGTCATAGAGTCAAACTTTGAGTATCGTATCTGCCAGTGAGAAATATCATATCATACTAGACTACGGGTAGGACATCTGATAAGTGTTAAGAAACTCTCGACGTAAGGGTAGTGTTGAAAAACACTGTTGGGGTGGTATTGAAAAACACCGTTTGCGACATGCCTAAGAAACCCATATGCACAAAGAGACCCAAGATAAGCTAAAAACAATGGATGCCCCCTAGACTAAGATAAGAGTCAATTCTAGGCTAAGAGAGGCAAAGAGAGAAGTGGAGCGAAGGAGCGCCATGCAAGACTGATAGACATAGGTGTAGAGGGTCTCAAGCAGCGCCTGTTTCCAGGTTTTCACCACTTGATAGATTTTTTTGCAATTTTTTCAAGATTTTTTATAATTTTTTTGTATTTTTGCTACCAAGGAGCTTGTTTCCAGGTTTTCACCAAGGCACTTTTTCAAAAAAAAAATTGATGTTTTGAATTTTTTGATTTTTTTGGTGAGACATCAAAGCACCTATTGCTAGGTTTTCACTAGGATGCCCATTTTTTTAGTACTTTTTATGCTTTTTAGGATTTTTTCAGCATCATATATGAATTTTTTTGGTATTTTTTTAGGATCGTAAAATATGTACAAAGGATGCCCCAGACATAAATGGGCATCAAGAATCTTCTTCCTCTGATGTAGAGAACTGATAGGCCCCAAGAACAAATGCTACAACTATGATGATAGGAGGTCTCAACCTATTTGACCAATAATAACCAGCCCTAAGCAATGTCTGAGCTAGCGAAGGATCGTTAGAATGTGATCCACATATGCCATCATGGATTTTAGTTAGCACTTTTTCTGACTCCTCTATTTCTAGACACTGAAGGAGAGTTCCATCTAGACCCTTCCTATACAAGTCACCAGAGACAAAGGCAAAGTGTAAGGGATGGCGGAAGGAATGGTGTGGTGGATTTGCAAGAGGAATATGAGGTGGAAGATATGAAAAGATGGTAGGATTGTAAGATTTGTGAGCAGGATAGCGTAATTCATCCACTAGGAACTTGAAGTGAAATTTATGCTTTTTCATTTGTAAGATGGATGTTGAAGTAACCAAGTCATTACCAATTTTGTTCTTAGCTCTAGGAATGGGTTAAAGTGTAACAGATATGAGATCATGCTTGAAGTAGTGCATCATTTTTTTGTAGAGAATCAGCTTGTCATCTTTTATTTGATAATCAATATTTTTGAGCAGATTTTTATTTTTACTTTTCTTAGGTTTGGATACCACCACAATGTGGTTTTTTCCATCTAACCATTGCTCTTTTCTTTTGACTTGATAACTGTGATGTTTGATTGCTGATTCAATCTTTTTTGTGGCTAGTTCACTAGTAGGAAGAAGTAACAGGTGTTGATGCAAGATGAAATGAAGTGACCAGTTCAATAGCATTTATGTGAGGGGTGTCATCTCTGGTAACAAGAGAGGTTGAGCCTATAGGGTAAGCTCCAAAAGTAGCTAGATCTAGACTTGTCATAGAAGAACTAGCATGGTCCACTAAGGCAATACGAGGAACAAACTCATCAAATCCCACACAAGACCCATCAACCACGTCGGGATGATTACTACAAGAATGAACCATATCAACATCCATATCATCAGTAGATATACATTTTTCTCCCCAAAGAAGTGAAGTAGAGGGAAGATCATCTCCCATGTGAGCCATAGTGTGTATTGGTGACTCATTTGTATCTATGTCTGAATTACTGAGCATGGGAGTATTTTAGGCATCTTCTCTATAGATCCACTCGTGAACAGCTTGTTCTTCTCTTTCAGCTTCAAGGATCACCATAGCAGAAGTGGAAGGTTTCCAATATGACCTAGGAGAAATAGGTATAGAAGCAAAGGAATCCAGTTTATATTCACCCATAGCAAGGCTCATCATCTTAAATGATTTCTCAACAGCAACTAGAGACGTACTAGGATCATCAGTAGGTTCATTGTGAGGAACAAATTTTTCAGTAGCAGCAAGAGCATTAATAGCAATAGTATGGTCTCCAGGAATCACAATTTCAGTGCCATTGTATGGAAATTTGATGCACTAATGATAAGTGGAAGGAACAGCCTGCATGTCATGGATCCAAGGATGACCCAAAAGAATGTTATATGCGAGTGGAATGTCCAATACTTGGAAGTTAATATCTTTTGTGATAGGGCCCACTCAGATAGGCAACGTGACAAGACCTTTGGAAGATCTTTCCACTTCATCATAAGCTTTTATAGTAATCTTCTTCTTAGAATCCACAACAAATTCTGACAAACCCAACTGTTGTATGACATTGAAAGAAACAATATTTAACCCTGCACCATTGTCTATCAGGACTCGGCGGACTCAGGTATTGTAGACTAGAACGTCAATGTGTAAAGCTAGATTATGTGAGTGAGCAATAGATATGTCATCTTCTGCAGAAAAGGAGAGAGATAGTGGAGATGAAATGTGGTTGACCATAGCCTGAAATTGATCTGGATCAATGTCATTAGGAACACATGTTGTACGTAGAGCCTTATCAAGAATCTCTCTATGCGAAGGGGATAACCGAAGCAACTCAAGGATTGATATCGGAGCCAGTGTCTTGTGCAAATGTTGGACAAGATCATAGCTAGGGGTGGCTGAAGGAGCTGCTTGTTTGGAAGGTAAAGCTTGTTTGGGATTTTGCATAGTTTTAAGGACAATCTTGGCTTGCCCCCTAGTAACAGCATTCAGTGTCTCGCTTTGGGAAGATGAACTATCACATGTTTGCAAGATCAACTTTGGCTTACCATGATTGGCTTTATTATCATCTTGAGACCTCATCATTAGAACGCTCTCAACAGGCTCTACCATGTTGATCACAGGTGTATTAGAAGGATACATGTAATTGATCTTAGCATCATGATTCTTCTTATGTGCTTGAGAGGTTTCCCCCTTATCATGCTTAGGTAGAGGATCTTTGAAAGTTGTGTGATCATAATTTTTAGTTAAGCCATCAGTGGAGATTGTGTCGTTCTCAATAAGATCCTAAATATCATCCTTAAGCCTAAAACAATTGTCTGTTGGATGTCCCTTATTTCTATGATAATGGTAGTAATGATCCTCTCTCCACCAATTAGGCTTATTTATCAGATCCCAGTTACCAAGTTTATTAGGAAGCATAAGATATCCATTATCAACCAAAGTCTTGAGGATTACATCATAAGGTTCTGCCAACTTGGTATAGACTCGCTTTCGAAATGACTTCTTAGGCTTATATGCATATTGAGGTTTAGGAGCACTATGAGCGTTGGTAGCTTCTTGTTGTTTTGCTACATAGATAGCATTGGAAAGATTGAAAGTAGGCTCTTTAACTTTAGGAGCGTCAACAACCCCATCATTAACAACATACTTGTTCTTATTCCAAGGTTTGTTCTTGTCTTTACCATTGCCTTTAGCATCTTTATTAATAACAATATCCCCTTTTCTTATAACTACATCCTCAATCTGATATGCACTTTCAACCATGTCATGGAAGGAGGAGAACAATTGCTTCCTTAGATCATAAAATAGCTCAGGCACAAGTGTGTTGATGAAAATGTCAATCTTTTCTCTTTCGGGTAGCTGACGAGGATATCAAGAATACAATGACCTCTAACGTTGTAAGTAAGTTGCAAACGGCTCACCTTGATGTTGTCTTAGATTATCAAGATCTATCATAGTGACAGGTTGTTGGATGTTGTAAGAGTACTGCTAGGTAAATCGTTGAGCCAACTCATCAAAATTCTTAAGAGGTGGTGTCAATTTCGCAAACCATTCTAAAGCTTAGCCTCTTAAGCTTCGAGGGAATAAGCGTAGAAGATATGTGTCTTCATGAAGAAAGTCCATAGTAAGAGCATAAAAATGATGCACATGGTCATGAGGGTCACCATTTACATCATACTTGTCATATTTAGGAACCTCAATATCCTTAGGAAACAGGACCATGTATAGATCTTTATCAAAAGGAAGAGCACAAATTGATTCTACAAAAGAGACCTTTGGAGGATCTCTTTCTAATGCCATTTGGGTAAGGCGTTGATTTTTCTAACGTAATTCTTCTTGAAGAACTTCCAATTTAGTTGGTACTCTTTGTTGGACAATTTGTCTAACATCATAGCCGGGAGGAAGCTTGTATCCTCTAGAAGTCATATATTGAAAGTACTGATCGCCGTTACACTCTAAAAGCTTATGCATCATTTGTTGAGAGACCACATCTTGTTCAAATCTCATAAAATCCTCACTAGAAATCTCATCATCAACCTCTACCTCATGTTGAGAGGGAGGAGGTCTAGGAGGTGAAGAAGGCATACCAAAAGTGGGTCTTGGAGGAGATCTTGGTGGCATGTTGTTGCCATTGTTTCCATTGAAAAGAGATATATGCTCATGATTACTAGTCTCAGGTTGCTCATGAAATGTCCCTCTATAAGCCATGCACCTAGCAGCATCCATCCTTTGTTGATTGTGTTCTTTTTCTAAGCGTGCTTGGTTATCCTTACACTCAAAGTGTTCTTGCAAAAGTTGAAATTTTTCTTGTTTCGTCAAAGTGAGTGAGACACTATCTGTGTTTTTGGGGGTCTTGAATGTGGAAAAAAGGAAACCTCCTTTGTACCATGGGGTAGCCTTAGAATCCTCAAATTGGTCAGAACTAGAACTGTTGTTGCTAATGGGCACTCATGAGCATCTAGTTGGAGAAGGTAACTATGTATAATTGAATGGAGGATGACTCTCCTGCTCAAATTGAGACCGAGTTGTAATCGGCATGAAAAGAGATGTTGGTTGACTAATAGAATGAGACAAAGTTTCTCAGATTTGAGATAAGAAAAGCTAATAAAGATCACTTGTCAAAGTAGAACAATAGAGAGATGGCTCGTCAAAAGTGCTCAAGCACTTACAGCAATCAATTGACTAAAGCCAAGCAGCGAGCAAGAAGCTCAATAAGCAAGTAGCTAGAGAGGTAACCTTGATGTGACAAGTGATCAAGATTAGCATTCATTAAGCTCAAATCCAATAGTTTTAGCTCATTTGTTTCAGTCTAGAACAAGTCTAAGCATGTAGATAATAGACCAGCTTCAGGTAAGAATAGAAAAAGACACTCTACGACTGGTTAAAATGCAAGTTTAGTAGCTCCAGATTGCAACAGCAACAAGATAGCAAAAAGGTTTTGGGTGACACTATTGTAGAGTCATACGACTCTATGACCAATGAACATAAAAATCTTAGTTTTGAAGTGTTTTAAAAGATCAAGTAAGTATATTAATAGATTTTTATCATGGATCAAGCACATAAGACAGCAATCAAGGAGTTCAAGCAAGCAGTTGTCTTCAAACAATGAGCAAGGGGCAAAGCAACCTTGCACATGAACAAAAATAGTGACTTAGTATATCTACTCCTTAAAGATTCTACTTGTGTATGTTCTTGAAAATATTTTAGTAGGCACTTAGAACACAACAACACCTTATCAAACTGTCTACAAGGATATACATAGCTTTGCTAAAGGGAGTCCTCGATATATGTAAGGTACGTGAGGCCCAAATCTGTAGATGAGAAGAATCCAAAATCACATAGCCGGGGGGAGACGGTAACCCAAATCTCCTCCTTCACTTCTCAAATGTATAAAGTTCTTTGAGGCTTAGCCCAAAGTGATATCAAACTCAATTTCCAAGAGAGGTGTCTTTCGATTCACCACCCGCTATTTATACTCCGCCAGAACACAGGAGTTAAGGTTGTCCCTTGAGGTGGTGTGTCCCCAAGTAGGCCTTCTAAAATAAAAGCTAAGTAATTCACTATCAAAAGTATTTAGAGCACTAAAGGTGGAACACTTAACTCTTCAAGTAAATGCAAAGTGATTTCAAAAGTGGGACACTTAACCCTTCAAGTGAATGTGAAGCGAGTCCAAAAGTGGAACATTTAACCCTTCAAGAGAATGTGAAGCGAGTCCAAAAGTGGAACATTTAACTCTTCACACCAACTCAAAGTGAGTCCAAAAGTGGAATATTTAACTCCTCACATCAACTCAAAGTGAGCCCAAAAGTGGAACATTTAACTCCTCAGATCAACTCAAAGTGATTCCACACCTTAGAAAATAAGTGAGTTCCAAAAAGCACAAAAGGGTTGCCTAGTGGAGCAATTAACGCTTCTTTCCTGTAGACCCCTCCCCTTTAATGTAGCACTGATCTTGCAACTACGGGGCGGAAATGAGGGGCCGGTGGATTAGCAAGTCCAATAACTCAAGATAGCAATCTAGATCAATCATAAGTAATCTAAAGTTTCTTATCAATACTACTCACAAATGACAAAGGGTTGAATCAATGGAATATTTAACTTTCTAAGCAAACATAGAGTGAGTCCAAAAAGTGGTGCATTTAACTCCCTATGTAAACAAAGAATGAATCCATGCCCTCAATCACTCAATGAGATATTTGATATTGAAACCAAGAATTACTTAAGGTTTAAACACAAACATTCACTTACACAAACTTGTATGAAAGCAAATCTATGTTCATTCATTTCCCATTAAGAGCATCAATTGAAATGTGTTCTATGAAACCATGTAAACACTCAAGCCAAACATATGAGAGATTCAATTTTAATCCCAAGATCCAAATGTTGTAGATTTGTAACAAAATACCTCAAGTCCACCGCAACGCGCTTAGTAGATTTCACCCTTTTTTTGTTTGTTTTAAGCATTTTTCATGAAAGCAAGGCATGCACCTTCAAATGAACAAGACAAGAAAACAAGCAAACAAGATATGCAATGTGTATCCAACTTATGCAAACCCTAGGGTTAGATCTGAAAATCAATTGTTAGGAGCAATGATAACTAGCAAATAATCTAAATGATAACTCATATCATTCATTGAACAATGAAAAATAAGTGCATACCCATCACAAAATTTTATTTTTTTTGCATTTGACCTAGTCAACAAGATCTAATTTTTACCACATGAATTCAAACCCTAAACCCAAAATGTAGAAAAGAGACCTCTATCAAAAAATAGAGAGCTTTCCAAAAATGTAAAAATTTTAGAAAAATACTATGCATGAAAATGAAATCTAACTATGAAGCAAGAAAGCCATGATGATGCAAGAATATAGACAAGAAGATAGAGTGTTGATGAAGATCCAAGATGAATGCCAACAATGCTCCAAATCTTCAAACCCTAGATGCAAGAATATCTCCAAAAGCTCCAAGATGACCTAGAAAACCTGTAGCATAACAATAGCATAAAAATTTGTGTGTGCAAATGAGGAAGAGAGCTCTTCTTTTATAGGAGGTGAAAAATCAATAGACCATGGAGATTAAGAGGCAAAAGATTTAATCAACGGTGGAGAAAAAAAGAAGTTTGATCCTTGTGCACAAATATCCTCCAATAGGAAAATTAGAAACATTTACTTTATGTCCATGTGAGACAAAAAGTGCTTTTCTTTTATTTTTTATTTTATTTTTCTTTATAAATAAGAATTAAATGCTTTATTTGTGCAACTTAGGATAAGAAGAAAAGTGGGGCTTTTTATTTAATAAAAGGGGAGGAAATATTCTTTTTAATAAATAAAGACTTAGGATAAGATGGTTAGCCCATAGAAAATAATCAAATAAATGATAGGACTAGGATTTGATCAAGAACAAGTAATTGATGATTTTAGCAAAAGGGACTAATAGTCTAGATGACCATTTTTAGGTGTATACAATATCAATCTAGTCTCCATTATTATTTGATCAAATGAAATTTTTAATTGCATGGTTGGATTCTTCAATGTCACTACAAATTTTGACAATTTTTTCTTTGTCACACCTTCCATCCAATATTTTCCATAATGTCTCTGTTACATTATTTCCAATATGCATATCATCAACGATTGGGAGTTGCTCGTAGTACAGAAACCTACTAAATTATGTAGGATAACTTTTTAGTCCTTTTGGAAGTTGGTCATTAATGCCTTGACGACCTTCATGAGCATCAATTACATCATTAGTAAACAAAATACAATATCAAAATATAAATTTTTAAAAAAAAACCATCAGATGGAATGACATTACTTCGATGATTTATTTTATTGTATTCCAACTTCCATAGGTGAGGTGTCATTCTCAGTGGCTTTGATGCAGTCTTTTCTTTCGCATTGAAAAGATGTTTTTTGGTAATTTGGTACATACGATTTATGTGGATAAAGTGTCTATGCTCATCAAATACCTTCTTTCCTAAACTTTTTGAATGATGAGATTTCATCTTTGGACCACAAATTGGACATACAAATTTTCCCTTTGTCTGAAGATCTACAAAATCATGTATAATTGGATTAAATATGTTAATTTTGTGTTAGCACTATAACATACCAAAAAAGAGGTGTTAAGAAGAGAGCATACCACACAAATATGTTAGCCCAAGGGCATCATGTATTGTCCATACAAGCATTGCATGGAATTGAAATTGTCTTTGTCCTATTGGTCTAGAGATGTCATACATAGTGACCCCATTCCATAACACCATCAACTCATCAATAAGGGGCTCAATATATACATTCATATCTTTAACTTGGTACTTACCTAGTTGAATGAACAAAAACATTACATAATTATTATGACTATTTTGATGGATTATTTATAATAAATTAATTTAGATGACTATTAAATGAAAAATACCTGGAACAATCATTGCCAACATTATGTGATCCCTCTTTATGGACATCCAAGGAGGAATGTTATTATTGATAACAAAAATAGGCCACACTGAGTAAACAGATCGCATCTCTCCAAATGGATTGACACCATCCACTGCCAATGAAAGCTTGAGATTACAAGGTTCTTTAAAGTGTGGCCAAGTTTCCTCTATTTCCTTAAATGTCGAACCATCTGCAAGAATTTACATAATGTCATCTTGACTTCTATTACGTGCATGGTAGTCCATAAATTATGCCAAGCTATTGCACCTGAATAATCATTGCAAACATGGAATAATGGGAATATACCAAAGAACCTTGTGAGGAACCTTTTTTATTATTTGATCTAATTAATATCTACTAATATGACAATCAAGGCATTCTGTTGCAAATTCATGTTGTTTATGATATATACTATGATCATTCGGACATGCATGTATTGTTTGATACTCCATTCCAATATCTTTCATAATGGAAGATAATTCTTTGCACAAGCGAGGTAGAATGTTTGATGGTGGTAACAAACACTCACCTATCAACCTACAACCAAAAATATAATTTGTTAATATAAAGAATATTAATTTCTACATGATTCACCCTTTGTTAACTATAAGGAAATTTTGACTAAAAAAATGAAAAAATATGGCATACCTTAACATACATGTCATTGCTACATTAGATAAACCATTCATAACCTTCAAGTTCACCAACAGCAATACAATGACAAGAAGAGTTGTTTGGGAGCCTTCTGTGTATGTATGTTTAACACCTTCATGAAATTAGGATCATTAACTAACAATTCTAAGAAAATACAATACAAATTTAACTAAGAATTAAAATTAAAATCCATGACATCTCATGGTTCTCTATCTAAGCTTGGTAAGTAGAGCTCTCAGCTTAATCTCCACTAGTGACACTCCTAGAATGAGAAAATATGATACTACAATGCTTAATCTAGCTCACAATTCTCCATTATGAAAAGATGAATTCAAAATGCTATTGCTAAATCCTCTCAATTGCTCTCAATTGCTCATAAAATGCCTATAATAAGGATGCTTTGCTTTTGAATTCTCTTCTATTTCTATTTCTCTCAAAATGACTCTTATTTATAGTAAATTCCCAAGGGTAAGGGGTAGAGTAAAGTAACCATGATTTAGCTTTTGTTGAGTCAAAAAATTTGTAATATTTTTAAATGGGGGGACAATTTAAATGGCTGTCTCAAAGCTTTGGACAAAAGGACAAAATTGAGTGGTTTAGATTCAAAGTTGAAATGTGTGATTGAGATTCAACTATTTTGGAGTGATTTATGTCTCTTTGTTCTCAATTCTCATTAGTTGCTCAATTTTTGTTGAAAGATATTAGGATTAATTAAATTCTATTAATTAATTAAATTAGCTATGTAAGGGAATAGGTTCACTTTGATTTTTGATTTAAAACTATACAATTAATTGATTAAAATCAATTATATAATATTTTTCACCCCTTTAAGCTTTGATTTAATTCTTTAATGTCATCATTTGATTTTTCCTTTGATTTGATTTATTTTGTCGAATTTGATTTAATAAATGTCCATTTTATTTTGATTTGATCCTTTTTTTATGAGAATTAGTGCATTTTGATTAAGATTTTGCAATTTTGTGATTTTAAAGCACTTGCCCAGTTTTTAGTGTCTAAAAATGCCCCTCTTTGAATTGATGTCCAAAGCTCATTGATTCAAAGAAATTGTTAGTTTTTTAGTCTTGATCGCTTTTAGGTCCCAATTTACTGATTTACTAATACACCACTAATTTGAAATTGATTGATGCCTAATATGATATTTTGATTGCTACAACCTCTGATTTGATATTTGATAAAATGATATGTGCCTCACTAATAATAGTTCACTGATTTCGATGCCCCAAATTTAATGTGATGCCAATTTGATACTCTGATGATACCCCCTTCAGAAATAAAACATATTGATTGCTTATGTTGAAAATTTTGATTGATTGATTAGTCCAATATGTTTTCATTTCTGAAAAACATTGATGATATGCTATGTTCAACAATTTGCTATGTTCAACAATTTTCCCCGGACTGATTGATAGGTTGATATACTGACATAGGTCAAAATTTCACCTCCAAATTAGGTCAAATTGGCTTAAATAGGTTGTAAAACCTAGATTTACTATTCATTTTTACTTTTGACTATTGAGATTTTGCTCTGATTCTACATTGATTATTCACGATGGTTATGCCTATTCGCAAGCATCAATTTGAGAGAGGTCATCGGTATCAGAGACCTTTGGATTATGGACCTCCTATGAGTGATTTCAAACCTTCCTTTGTGCATTTATTATTCTTTAATAGCATTTATTGCATTTATTTCTTGTTGTCAAAGATTTATTTTTGCAAAATGTCGCATAGAATAGGTTAAATGCCGCGTAGGTTTGTGAAATGACACATCCGTGCATTTTAATGACACCTCTACATGTTAAAATGCCACTTAGAAACCTTTAAATGTCACCTGATCAAGGTAAAATGCCATGTAGTATTAGGGTTGTAATGTCAAATTAGAAATGTTATTCCGCTTGAGAAACCCTAGCTTTTTTATGATGCCTAGGCTTGATAAAGTGACGCCTAAGGCTATAAAATGCCATGTGAAATGTTAAGTGACACGTGCTAATGATAAAATGTCATGTGTGATCTTTTCTTCACCACGTAAGGTGAAATACTACCTCCTAATAGGCAAATGACGCCTGCAGGATTTTTGAAATTTTGGCATCTCAAGCTTAATTTTCTGATAAAAATTTGATGTCTCTGGATGATCGATTGACTTTCCAAGATGGTTAGGTCTATTGTAGTTAAGAAAAACAATTGATTAGGATATCAAGATAATGGTACCAATGAATGTTTAAGTTGTCAATCTGATAGGATAGAAATCTGATTGTGGGATACTGATAGGTAGGATTGATTGATTAGTGTGAAAACTGATAATTCATTCTCAAGACATAGAGACATAAATAAATGGTACTAGGTTTGATAGGATTGATACTTTGATTAACTGATTGACTTAAGATAACTCATTGATATAGTACACTGATATGATTCCCTTGATTTGCAAAATAGGCACATTTATGTAAGCTCTATATATAGACCATTGCATCTTGGATCCTTGATCTAGGTCAAGATCTTACTCCAACAGAGTTTCATATTATTAAGATGTGTGGGCTCAGTTTCCTTCTTGATATCCCATGGTTCCAGCTGAACCATGGTCTCCTTACCACTGTGCTAGAGAGATGGCACTTTGACCACAATACTTTCCATCTACCTTTCGGAGAGATGACCATCACTCCAGAGGATGTGTATTGATTGTTGTGCATTTCTACTTGAGGAGAGATGGTGTACTATGATTCAGTTTATGATAGTACAGTATGAAGATGGGTGTTTAGAGATAACACCATTGATGATGATATGATCACTTGGGTATAGTTCACTTCTTTTCCCACTTTGCCAGCAGTTCTAGGTGCTTTGATTGGCGGATTACTGCTTCCTGACCGGTGAGGTCATGGTTTCTCAATTGGATGGGGCCAAATTCTTGAGGATTTTCTTACATAGCCTTGATGATTTGATTGGGGTTCATGTGTTCTAGCATAGTTGTACCATGATTTGCATGAGGTGGTGTATAGATTGAGTGCTTCTTTGTCAGTAGGTGTTGTGATCCTCTAGTTATGGGTGTAGGAGCATCTTCCCATCACTAGGCCCTTGTCAGATCAGATTCAGTGTCGAGGTTTCCCTTATGCATTCTTATATAGCAACATGGTTGTTTAGCACCATCTGGGAAAGTTAGAGTTTTGGCACCGTCAGATTGATGATCTTGATCGGGTCATTTGGTGACCATATCTTGGCTGTGAGGGTTGGAGGGAGGATGATGACGAGCTCCGTATATGTTTTCCCCTCATTGGATGATTGGTAGAGCTATGACTGTGATTGAGTGATTTTTCTTTGGCTGAGTTTCCAGATAGTACAATAGGGTATAGGATATGTTGTAGGGTATGGCACTATATGCTAGAGTCCAGGCAGAGCGATCCCTGTGGGGAGCTCAGATTGATTTCCAGTTCACTTGTGATCAGATTGCCCATATGATGTTCTGCAAATGGGATATATTAGTGCATGTAGTAGATGCTGCTATGTCTCCTAAGTATAGAGATTGATGGTCTTAGAATAGATTTATGAGATTCATAGATCTGTCTGAGCCTATCCCAGATAGAGATGAGCAATATGAGGATAACAGAGGGGATGATGATGGGGATGATGGTGGCAAACCTAGACAGTGCCGACAATGACAAGCTCAAATAGGACATAGAGCTCCTCAAATCATTGATAGAGGATGGGATGGGCCTTGGGTGTGAGGTGGATGTGTCAGAGATAAAGTTTTCAGGCATGTTCGGTAGGATCAGGGACTTGGGTTTGTGTGACCTAGAGCAGTAGTAGTTGATAGACAATAGAAACATCAGAGATAGTAGAGACAATAGAGTGCTCAAAGATAGGGACATGTGGATGCTGCTAGACAAATTCCTGGTGGATAGGATCCATTGGTTTAGTTACATCAAATTGCATTGGCTCAGTAGGAGTAGATTCTGGCATAGCAGGTGCCTCCACAGGCTCCTCAGTCGTAGGACATGGGTCAGACATCACAGGCTACACCTAGTATGGACATGTTATCATAGGATGTTCAATCATTGCAGATAGGTTTATTAGCTGTTGTGGGCAGATTGGACCAGGTGGCTATGATGATGCAGCAATTCATGACCATTATGACTCAGAGGCCCAATATTGCTAGCACTAGTCAGACTCCTACACAAGATAGGTCAGGTGATAGGGTTCTAGATGGATCAGGTGCAGGGGATGGATCAGGTGGTGCCACAGGATCTTGATATAGATTATAAATCTGTTCCTTGATGATTTATATCATGTTTCATGTTGTATTGATCAGAACTTGATGTATCACTTTTTTATTGATGACATATTGTATCTTGCTATATTGATTTGATGGATCATTTGATGTTATGAACATTTATATGATGATATACTTCCTTGATTCTCTTGATGTGTTAATGTGAGATCATCTTTATATGCAGCTATATGATGTTTTATGATGCATTTACTTTTGATTATGTTATGGATGCAATGTATCTCATGTATGATATAGATATATGAATGTAATGATTATGAATTTTGATATGTTTTTCTATTTTTCAATGTATGGATGCAAAAGCTTTATGATGGAAAGATAGATATGAATGAACCTATGTTTTTTATTTTTTGGAATGTATGCAATTCTATACTTAACTACATGTATGCAAATGATGTATGATGAATGAATCTTTTCTTTTTCTTTTTCTAATATAATGAATAATGATTAATGAGTAATGCTATGCATGAATGCAAAAGATAATCTCACATTATTGATTTGAAACAATGATAAGATGTTTAATTGAACCCCCCTTATTTTAATGTTTTGACCAACCAATGATTATAAATGTACCCCCTTGTCCTTGGAAAAATAACTACAAACAAATGCACTTAATCTAATCATGAAAATGCAATGCAATACAACTAAGTGTCACTATATTTTAGCAAAGAAATGCCATAGAGATATATTTTCATCATTGAGCATTGTGGGACCGGAAAGCAAGGACAACCATCACTGACCACATCATGATGATATGAATACCACTTTTTATCACTTTTGGTAACCTCTTTGGAAACTAGTACAAACCTCACTAGTTGGATGACCAACTATGGTAGTATGAATACCAATTTCAATGGATTCAATGTTGCAAGTGGATTTTGGTATTAAGATATGGAAGATCTAAATAGCCAAGGTATTCATTTGCATAAACAAGCAAAGGTCAATCCTCCATCCTATGTGATAGTCCTCGATGGTTCTTTGATGACCATGTCATTAGACAAATTCTCATAAGTTGATGAATCTTCCTCAAGACAGTCACTCAAAGGCAAAAAAAATATCATGTCTCCATCATGGCCAATCTAGCCGAAACATCATTGATTAGATAAAGAAACATGATAAAAGTTATTTCAAGTAAAAGATCATCAAAAAAAGCTTCAAGTGTTTTGCAATGTATCACGATTTTCAAAAAGAATTTCCAAACATTCTGATCTTTAAAGTGTTGTCAATTTTTAATCTCGAATGATAAAGTCAATGAGGGCTCAAGGATCAAGCTGTAGGGTCAAAATACTTGGTTGTGAACAATGATATCCATCAAAGGTTCACCAAAAATCTCTCTCTTCTAAAGCTCTGATAAGTTTCTCTCTTATGTGACCGAATGTAGCACTATTGAATCTGTGTGTACCAAAATCCAATCCTTTTTTGCCCCCAAGTGATAAATGTGATCATGTGAAAAACTTAGGGCAGTAGGAAATGCAACAATGTGACTGAAAGGCTTTATTATGATTATGCACAAATGATGGATGCAATCAAGGTTTACAAGTGAGATGATGGAAATGTAATATGTACACATGCGACTTTTAGGAAAGACTTAAGGGAACAAAAGGTGCTTGATTGCCAAGTTTTCACCTTGTGGGTTTATTGCTTTTTTTTTCTTTTTTTCAATTTTTTTGCTACTGAGGTGCCTATAGCTAGGTTTTCACCAAGGCACTTTTTTTCTTTTTCAATTTTTTTTCAATTTTTTTTCTTTTTCTTCTTTTTTCAAATGTTTTTGGTATTTTCAAGATCTCTTTTGACTATGTACATTAAATATGATGCTTCTCATCTGATACTCTTTATACTCTTTCATCTACCTCATGTATAGAACCTCTTTAGATGGATGTTATTGATAGGTTCTTGTAACTCTTCTCCATCATAATCTGATAATTTATAAGTTCCCATTCCAAATGAAGAAACAATGATGAACAAACCAGGCCAATTAGCCTCCCATTTTCCTTTCTTTTCTCTTTCAGCTTGATTTTTAGGATTTTCTCTTAGCACTAAGTCACCTGCTTGAAAGACTCTCGATTTGATATGCTTGTTGTAGTTCCTGGAGATCCTATTCTAATATACTTTCAAGTGTTCATAGGCTTGCATTTGGTGTTCTTCTAACAATTCTAATTCTTGAAGTTGGGTAAATCTATAATCCTCATCTGTTATTAACCCTTACAATGATACTTGTAAAGATGAGATTTCAACCTCCAAAGGTAGAACAACTTCGGCTCCATAAACCAATGAAAATGGTGTAGCTCCCATAGGTGTCTGAATGCTAGTTATATAGGCCCATAATGCTGGGTTAATTTGCACATGCTAGTCTCTTCCTGACTTATTCACCAATCTCTTCAATATTTTGAGGATGTTCTTATTTGTAGCTTCGGCTTGTCCATTTCCTTGAGGATAATAAATGGATGAAGAGTGATGAGTAATATAGAATGTGTCACAAAGTTCATCCACATCTTTATTTTTGAATTGTTTTCCATTGTCTTTGATTATGGTGTGAGGGATACCATATCTACAAATGATGTGATTGAGTATGAACATGGAAATCAATTTTCCTGTAGCCATGATCAAAGGAATGACTTCTACCCACTTAGTGAAATACTCTATTGCGGTGATGATGTACTTGTGTTCGTTGGAAGAAGGTGGATAGATTATGCCAATCAAGTCAAATCTCCATTGAAAGAAAGGCCATGGTGTAACAAAGGGATGTAAATCTTGTGCCGATACATGTATCATGTCACCATGGTATTGATATTTTCTACATATCTTGACGAAGTGACAAGCATCCTTCTCTAAGGTTTTCCAAAAATACCCTATGTGAAGGATCTTCTTGGCTAGGTTTAAACCACTTGAATGTGACCCATAAATGCCCTTGTGAGCCTCACGTAAAGCTAACTTAGACTCCTCTTCCTCTAGACATCTAAGTAACATCCTGTCAAGACCCTTACGATACAATGTGTCAGAAAGGATTATGTAACGGGCTAACTATCAAATGAAATTTTTTTTTTGGGCTCAAGATTGGTCTGAAGGTAATACTTGATCTTTGAGATAGGTATAAATAGGGCCGTACCAAGGTGAGTCATGTCCATTGAGTAGGGAAACAATTTGGGTGTTGGGAAGGTCAAATGCTAGTTTTTCCAACTCTTCCACCAAGAATTCATACTTCTCATTCTGATTAGGATTTTGAAGTAAGGAAGCCAAGGTGGCCATTACATCAGCTACTCTATTCTTCTCTCTTGGAATTTGTTCGAAAGTTATCAATGCAAAGTACTTTTTCCAAGCATCAATCATAGTCCTATATGGCATTATTTTTTCATCTTTGGTATTGTATTCATCATTGATTTGATTGATTACCAATTGAGAGTCTCCATATACTTGTAGCTCAATGATGTTCCATTCTAAAGCCATCTTAATGCCAATGACTAAAAATTCATATTCTGCTATGTTGTTTGTACATGGGAACAAAAGCTTGTATGACTTGGTAATAGTATACCCTTGAGGGGTAATCAATAATATGCCAGCCATGGAACCTCCTTGTGTATATGATCCTTCAAAGTACAACTTCCATGTCTTTGCCTCTATGTTGACAATTGTCAGATCTGGAAACTCCACTTGAATGGTTTGTGTAGAAATCAATGGGTTTTCAGCTAAGTGATCTGCTATCACTTGTCCTTTTATGGCCTTCCTATCCACATACTCAATATCAAACTCACTTAATATCATGACCCATTTTTTTGTTCTACCCATTAAGGCAGTTTTGCTTAGTAAGTATTTTAGAGGATCAATTTTTGCAATAAGCTTCACCTTGTGCATCAACATATAATGTCTCAATTTTTGGGATGCAAAGACAACCGCTAAACATTTTCTTTCCATGAATGTGTACTTGATTTCATACTTGATTAATGTTCTACTCAAATAGTAGATTGTTCTTTCTTTCCCTTGCTCATCTTCTTGCGCCAAAAGAACTCCTAAAGACCTCTCAGTAGCAGATATATATAGAAGCAATGGTTTTCCCTTGATTGGTGGCATTAGGATTGGTAGATTTATTAAATAAGTCTTCAACAAAGTGAAGGCTTTGTCACACTCTTCATCCCACATGAAAATGGTGTCTTTGTGTAGCAACCTTGTGAATGAATGGAACTTTTTTGCCAATTGAGAAATGAACCTTCGTATTGATTGTAGCTTGCCTTGGAGGGATCTCATTTGGCTTATGTTCTTTGGAATTTCCATATCCATTATGGCTTGGAATTTTTTGGGATCCACCTCAATTCCTTTTACTGAAACTATGTAGCCTAATAATTTACCAGATTAGACACCGAAGGCACATTTTTTCGGATTAAGTCTCACTTTGAATTGCTCCAACTAGGTAAATATCTTTTCTAGAATTTTTAGGTGATCTTCTCTTTTATGTGACTTTTCCAATATGTCATCCACATAATCCTCTAGAAAGGTGTGCATCATATCATGGAAAATAGTGGTCATTGCCCTTTGGTATGTAGCTTCGACATTTTTTAGGCCGAAGGGCATTACATTCCAACAAAAAGTACCACAAGTGCACATAAAGGCTATCTTCTCTTGGTATTCGGGTGCAATGTTTATCTAATTGTATCTGCTAAAACTGTCCATCAATGAATACATGGAGTAACTAGTTGTCAAGTCAACTATTGCATCTATGCTTGGAAGTGGGAAGCCATCCTTGGGACATGCAAGATTCAAGTCTCTAAAGTTTGTGCAAACACGAATGGATTTATCATGCTTGGTGACTAGTACAATATTAGATATCCATTCAGCATAGGAAATTGCTCTTATAAATCCCACCTTGAACAATTTTTCCAATTTTGCCTTGACTAGGAGAGCTATATGTGGGTGCATCTTTCTCAACTTCTTCTTGACGGGCTTAACCCCTGGTTTAACATTCAAATGGTGCATGATGAAGTCAGGATCCAATATTGGCATGTCAGCATAGGACCATGCAAAGTTCACTTGTTTTTCTTGGAAAAACTTGATAAAATCCTTTCTTTCTAAAGGTGTAAGTGATGCTGCTAGGTGTATGAATTTTAGATCCAATTGTTCCAATGTTGACATTCTCCGTTGGCTCTATGAAAATTGGTGACCTTTCTTCTGCATGTTCAGGTAGAGTATCCAACCTCTCTTCCTTTGGTGCCACAATTGGGTTTTCACCATAGGAAACATCCTTTATCTTTACTTTTTTTCATTCTAGTGCTACCACATAGTGCTTTTCATCACTAGAAATTTTCATTTTCTTATTTTTTTTCATTTTTTTCTTTGGATTAAGAGATTGGACCCCCATTATTCTCATCATGTTCAGATCAAACTCATTGGTGAAAGAGGACTCAATCACATTTAAGTATTGGGTCATCGCTTGGTCATTTGGGAAATAGAGTAAGTCACTTGGCTTGGTTAGGTCCCAAATAATAAGTTTGGGATGCATCAAGGGTAAGGATTCATCTGAAAAAGTGTCATCGACTGGATTTATGGACATGACCTCATTGGATGGTTCATACATTATATCATTAAGTTCAATGATGTGAGCTTCCTCAAGATGGTCCATGGAAGAAGGATTGAAGTCCCCTTCACTTGAGTCCTCTGAGAATTCTACGGGAAATAGCATGGGAAATACCACAAGAGGATTAAAACTAATGTTTGAATCACCCCCCCACAAAGGTACCCAAGGTTCACCTATCCATAGCTGATTAGTGGGTGCTTGTCCTATGTTGAGTTCTTGTATATTGGGATCTTCATTACCTTGAGTTTGTTGCCTAGGAACATTAGCATAAGCATGTATTGTGACAATCTCCTTATCATGGCATGAGTCTTCAGATAGAGTGTCCCACTCATAATCTCGGGAATCATCACTATCAACATTGGATTCCACTATGTTTACTTGAGGATATGAATCATGCATGGGGCTGGAGGTTCCTCCTTTGTGCTGGTAGCCTACCCTTGACTTTCTTCTTTTGACCTCCAAGAAGGTTCAATAGGCTCTAGCAAACCTCTATTTCTTTTGCCTAAGGGTCCTCTTCCCTTGTACCCCATTTTTTGCATTATTTCAAATCCTTTCCCATATTGATCAGTTTGAATGTTAATGTGCTGAATTATTTCTATGGGAGTATTTGAGGTATCATTTTCATCTTGATAAAGCCATTGGAGGACTTCATCTTCTTCTTTGTCAAATGCTGCCTTGTCACTTTCTCTTACAAAATAAGAGTTATATTTATGAGGAAGATGTTCCTTAGATGGTTTCCCATGTGTTCTTGGAGATGTAGGTAGGTCAAATAAAGAAACAAAATATTCCCCTACTCCTTTGGAATTGATTTTACATTATTTTTCAAATGTATGCATCATCTCACTCATGTACTTGTAATGATCCTCTTTAGCTTTATCTTTCTCCTCTTTGGTGGATTTTGAAGGTTCTACATTTGGTGTAGATGCTTTATCTAAATTTCCATTTGAAGTTGGACCCTCATAACTCACTTTCTCCTTTCCTTTAGTTGATGTAGTTGAGTTAGTTTGAGGAGGGCTTGGAATAGATGTAGCACTTAATGTTAACTTAGGATTATCCACTTTAATGTCTTCAATGGTAGCCCTTTGAATAATCCCTTCTTTGTTATGAGGAATAAATACTTCGTGAAGAGGCTTTAGTGCATTGCAATATTGGAAAGGATTTGAATCCCCTCCAACCATGATTTCCTCACCCATGTATGGAAATTTTATGCATTGATGATATGTGGACGGAACCGCTTGCATATCATAGATCCATGACCTCCCCAATAAGATATTATAAGTTAGTTTCATATCTAAGACTTGTCATTTTGTGTCCTTCTTGATAGGTCCAACTTGAATGGGTAGTACAATCATGCCTTTCGAAGATCTTTTCACTTCATCATAGGCTTTTATAGTAATTATTTTTGTAGGATCAATGCACGACTCACATAATCCTAGAGATTTGACAAGGCTCAAAGTGCAGATGTTAAGACCATCTCCCCCATCTATGAGAGCTCTCTTGACCCTATGTCTTTCAATCAAGACTTCTATATGCAGTAGCAGTTTTTGGGGATGGGTAATAGACATGTCATCATGATCTAAAAATGAAAGGCAATGGGGTACAATGAGGTGCCCTACCATATTTTGAAACTTCTCCTCTTCTAAGTTGGTAGGAACATTAGTTTCCACTAAAGCTTTTTCTAAAATTTCCTTGTGATTTGGTGATAACTTTAATAACTCCAAGATAGAAATTTGTGCTGGAGTCTTTTGTAGTTGATCCACCAAACTATATGGTTTTTTTGTTGTAGCCAGTGGTTTTGCCAAAATGTTGGATTGTAGAGGGCCAATAGGTTTAGGATCAACCCCTTGTAGGGTAATCCTTGAAGCCTACCCCTAGTGATAACATTAGATGTTTCCTTTTGGGGTTGTTCCTTGATCATAATAGTATTTACAACATGCTCACTCTTGGATAAAGTATTGATGATATTATCATAATGAAGTGCAAAATTGATATTGTTGCTACTTTTCTTATTCCCATTGGATGGTTCACCTTTCTCATGGATATAGAAAGGTTTTTTAAATGTTGTGTGATCTTCATTACTTTGAGGCCCTTCAATAGTGATTATACCATTATCAATCAGGTCTTACACCACATTCTTCAGCTGTAAGCAATCATTTGTCTTATGCCCTCTAATTCTATGATATTCACAGTGACTATTCTCACTCCACTAGATAGGCTTGTTGTGTGGCTCATAGGGTTGAATGCTAGGTAAATTAAGGATCTTATTTGCAATGAGGGTCCTTAATGCTTTGTCAAGAGGTTCACCCAAAGGTGTGAAGGTCCTCTTGGGAGTTGGTGCCAAGAATTGTTTAAACTTGTTACATCCTTGATTGCTCCCAATATTGCCACTATTGGTATTGTTGTTTTAAGGCACTTTGGGAGCTTGATTTTCATTGTTCACCTGATTAGGTGTTCTTGTGAGAGAAAAGGGAGTCACTTTTAAATTACTAGAATCAACAACACCATCATTGACCACTCCTTTATTGTTGTTCTTCAACCCAAACTGATTATAGCTGTTAGAAAAGTTCTTATTCCGGTTGTTATGGTTGTTGTTGGAGGTATTGTTATTGTAATTCTTATTGTCCTTGTAGAGTTTTAACTCTCCAATCTTAACTAATACCTCTTCCGTAGTCACCCCATTTTCGATAAGATCTTGGAAGGTTTTAGGACATTGCATTCTCAACTGATAATTCATCTCACTACTCAAGCTATTGATAAAGATATCCATCTTCTCTTTTTCTGGTACACTTTGAGGATATCTAGAAAATACCATCCTCCATCTTTGTAGGAAAATTAGGAATCCTTCTCCTTCTTTTTTCTTGGTATTACATAAGGTGATCATTATGACTTTGTGTTTCATATTGTATGAATAGTGTGCCACAAATTTAGAAGCCAGCTCTTCAAAGGTTTTAATGCTGGAAGGTAATTTTGAAAACCATTCCATGGTCATTCCTCCCAAACTTCTAGGAAATAATCTCATTAAATAAGTGTTATTATGCATGAATTCCAAACTCAATGCATAAAATTCCCATAGATGATCTTGAGGATCTGATGTTCCTTCGTATTTGTCATACTTAGGAAATACTATGTTGATAGGGAATGGTACCATGACTAGACTCTTGTCAAATGGAAATTGACATAATGCTTCTATAGAAAAGGGTTTAGGAGCTCCACTTTGTTTTATCATGTCCAATTGCATTTGAAATAACTTAAATTTTTTATTCATGATATCGATCAAGCTCTCTTCAACTTCTAGTGGCCTAAGTTGATTCACATCATAATCACGAGGAAGTTTAAGACCTGCTCAGGCTAGGTCTAGAAAATATTTTTCCTTATCTCTCTCCAATGCCTTCTCCATAAGTTTCAAGAAATACGGACTTTGTATAGCTTCACTAACCTTTTCATTAGTGGCATCTTTGGTAGTTGGTTCACCATTACCCCTATTGTTAGTGTTATCAATTCCTTGAGTGTTTTGGTTTATTCCTCCATTATTGGTATTACCTTGATTGTTTGGATCAATACCTCCATTTTTGTTATTACCCAAGCCTCCAAAATATATCATGTTGGTTTTTGCTTCTTGAATGGGTTCTTGTGGCTTTCTTGGAGCAGTAAAAGTATCACTTGGGAAAGGAAGCTCTTGTCTTAAGTAAGTCTCATCTACTTGTAAGGTTTTCTTGACGTAATATGATCGAGTAAAAGAAGGCATGAACATAAACCACTTGAAAATAGGCTTTGATCTTGCGTGCTTGTGGCCAAATCCTTGTGAAATTTTCAAAATTACTCAAACCAGGATTGTTAACCAGGCAGGGTACTGGAACAAATAAAATAACCAAAAGGGTATCCAAATCTGAAATCAAATTTTTTTGAAACCCTCGGGAAATGCTCAATGTTTGCCCTTTTTTTTATTCTGGGCATCACTTGCCTGAGTGTAGGTGTGACTTTAAATTTAGTACGCGGTGACTGGAATTCTCTTAAGCGGCACTCTGCAGGTGAGCAGGTGGCTTTTTGCCTATTGATAGGTGTGATTTAAATTTTTCCAAGCATCACTTAAACTGTTACAGGCGTGAATTTATTATTTCCAGGTATCTTTTTACAAATCATAGGTGTAACTTCTTTGTGCATAGGCGGTTTTTCTCTTTGTGTAGGTGGCACTTTACAGACCAAGTTGTAAATTTCAAATTTTAAAAATTGTAAGATCAAGTTTGTGAAATTTTCTTGCTTGAAAATGAAGTAAAAATGCAACACACACATCAAATTTGCACCATGTCCCTAAAACTACACTAAGAGTGTATGTTCTCAGTGGTTTTTCACAAGTATTGAACAAGAAAGTCTTCCACGCAATCTACCTATAGTCAAATTTGGCTTTTAACATGTTTGGGCTCTATAAGGTAGCTTACTACTTATCAGGATTTAATGAATAATTTCATTCTAAACCATGTCAAGATCTTTTTTCCACTTGCGGGCTTCCCACACACACAAAAGCACGATTTGGCAAAATCCAAAAAGACTACTAGAGGAAGTGAAGAAACTTGCACATAATCTAGTCACTCCCCTATTAAGAGTGTATTTTTTTTTATAGTGGGTTGGATAGTACCACGACTAAGGTGATTGTCTCCCACTTGGGTCATTCCCTCTCACCGTCCTCGTAAGGAAAATCTTGGGAGGTAGACCCTCTATTGCTCTATTTTAACTAGCATGTATAGAAAACAAGAAATTGAACTTAGTCCAACAAGTTTGGGAATTTGGTTCACTTAAAAAGTGAAGAGCATATCCCTATTGTTGTTCTTCATTCCAAACACTTTAAGCAACAATTGTTCTTTTTCAATCCCTTAACAAAGAGATTCTTATAATTGAAGTTTTTGGTTAATTTCTTATTTCTATTAAGCTAAATCTAATGAAATCCACAATCTAAGAAAATGCAAGCTTGATTTGATGAATACCTCTCTTTTGTAGCTAGCAAAGGCTAGGCACTTTTATGAAGTTTTTGTCTTTTTGATTTGCTCACTCACCTAGTGGTGATCGTTCCCACTCCCTCCTCCAACAAGTTAGTCAACAAAGCCAAACAAAGTGAGGGAAACCACAAGAAATAATTTTAAGTACAATTAAGTGTTCTCACAAGATTTTTCAATGAAAGTTTCAACAACTTAATGTAATAAAATCAATTCAAAGTAGGAAATTTAAGCTTGTAAGATTCTAACACCTTAATGTAGTGAGCATACAACTTTTCTTCTAACCCTAAACTTTCTAGAATTAGAGCACTATGCAACTCTTTTTCACATTTAACTTGGATTCTTACCTCTTTTCTTGGTTGTGTGACTCTTCTCTCTGGTTTTTGAACTTTCCTGTGTTTACTCATCTGTAGGAAAAATACAAAAAGAGAGTAAGAAAACAAAATTTATTGATTTGACAACAAATTGAAGCAGAAAGTACTAGGCATCATTAGTCAGCTAATACACATGATTTAAAGATTAATAGGCGTAACTTTAAAAATAGCAGGCATCACTTTCCAGTGACTCAAGCGATATTTAAAAATAAGCAGGTGTAATACTTTAAATGACAGGCATTGAAAGTATTGAAAATTGTGTAAGATAAACTATTTAAAGCAATAATTAGCAACTACTAGGTGTCATTTAAGAAATACTAGGCGTGACAAATCACTGTGAATTGCATCATAAAGATCATCATAGGTGGAAAAAGACAACAAATATGCGGTATTTCTCAGGTCTTAGGCATCTCTTTACAGTCTCAGGCATGACAATTTATCTCACAGGTGTCACAATTTATCTCGCAAGCATCAGTTAAGAATGAAAGACAGAATATAAGGAATCGCACAGGCGTCAATTAACTACTTGTAAGCATCGTTAGAATAGTTGTAGGTGTCACTAAATCCTTCATAGGTGACATTTCTCCTATTTTTTGCAAAATTCACAAAAAGTGAAGATAAAAACACACAAAATTTGATAAAAATATTAGAAATGAGGCTCAAGGCCCCACGGTGGGCACCATTTGTGTGTGTATGTTTAACACCTTCATGAAATTAGGATCATTAACTAACAATTCTAAGAAAATACAATACAAATTCAACTAAGAATTGAAATTAAAATCCATGACTTCTCATGGTTCTCTATCTAAGCTTGGTAAGTAGAGCTCTCAGCTTAATCTCCACTAGTGACACTCCTATAATGAGAAAATATGATACTATAATGCTTAATCTAGCTCACAATTCTTCATTATGAAAAGATGAATTCAAAATGCTATTGCTAAATGATCTCAATTGCTCTCAATTGCTCATAAAATGCCTATAATAAGGATGCTTTGCTTTTGAATTCTCTTCTATCTCTATTTCTCTCAAAATGACTCTTATTTATAGTAAATTCCCAAGGGTAGGGGGTAGAGTAAAGTAACTATGATTTAGCTTTGGTTGAGTCAAAAAATTTGCAATGTTTTTAAATGGGGGGACAATTTAAATGGTTGTCTCAAAGCTTTGGACAAAAGGACAAAATTGAGTGGTTTAGATTCAAAGTTGAAATGTGTGATTGAGATTCAACTATTTTGGAGTGATTTATGTCTCTTTGTTCTCAATTCTCATTAGTTGCTCAATTTTTGTTGAAAGATATTAGGATTAATTAAATTATATTAATTAATTAAATTAGCTATGGAAGGGAATAGGTTCACTTTGATTTTTGATTTAAAACTATACAATTAATTGATTAAAATCAATTATATAATGTTTTCCACCCCTTTAAGCTTTGATTTAATTCTTTAATGTCATCATTTGATTTTTCCTTTGATTTGATTTATTTTGTCCAATTTGATTTAATAAATGTCCATTTTATTTTGATTTGATCCCTTTTTTTATGAGAATTAGTGCATTTTGATTAAGATTTTTCAATTTTGTGATTTTAAAGCACTTGCCCATTTTTTAGTGTCTACACCTTCGTATAGGGGCTCATATGTCTTCTCAAGTATAGGTACATCAAGGTCATCTACATCATCATCATCATCATCTTGATCATCATGATCATCTTGATCATTGTGATCTTCTTGATCATCGTGATGTTCTTCCACGGGATCATTACCTTCTACTTAGATATTCACACCTCCATGTTCCCTCATTTGGAAATCCACATTCTCTGGATTGTCATGGTCCATAACATAAAACCCAGGGTGGTTGACCTATATCAAAATGATGACCTTAAATTAACCATGACCATGATGTCATCATCAACTCATGTCTTGTGTATTTTATAAATTATTAAAATACATACCAATAGAAGAAATTTGTTTCCCCCTTCAATGTGACCATGTCGCCTACAATGTTCCTCGACTATTTTGATTAGATATCTTCGAGTCTTTAAGCCCTTGCAAATTTTGCAAGGACAATAACATTTTTCATCACCTTTTCTTTTAAAGTTAGACCACAATCTAGCAATTATCGCCTTATTTTGTTCTGGGTTAATATTGTTAGACATGGTATTTCTTGAATGGAATGACTCATTGGTGGAAGAAGGATGATTTGTTTGCAACCTGTAGATACAGACACTAAACAACCAGTTTGTCAAATCTAATTTTCTCAACACAAAGGGACATTTATCATAGACATAGAAACCTAATTATTTTTAAATGGAATACACCAAGGAGTAGCATCAAAAATATTGACCATTTACAATCATGAATAGTAAACCTAAATCAAATAGCTCATTTTTTTATCAACATGTGTAGTCTCTGTGTATATTAAAAATGAATGAAATATCAAGCTGAAATAAAATAGTGAACAAAATAGTATTCCACATAGAGTGAATGAAATATACCATCAAAAGGTGACAAAATCCTGTCACCAAGGACAGACATAGGAAATAAAAAAGGGACAAAAGACAAGAAATAAAAAAATCATTACGACTATAGAAAAATCATTGAAATTTGAAAAACATGCAGATTTGACCAAAAATTACTCAGAACTTGACCCCGTAGCAAATGAACTAGTGATGATTTTCACAATAGTACATGTGTTGCAGGGTAAGCTCCTAGTAGTGCTTAGGCAAATCTGCATGTCCATCACCTATGCATATGAAGTGGCTCTAATGGTAGATACAGTCGCTGAACAACCATTTTGTCAACTCTAATTTTTTCAACACAAAGGAACATTTATCATAGCCATAGAAACACAATTATTTTTAAATGGAATACACCAAGGAGTACCATCAGAAATATTGACCATTTACAATCATGAATAGTAAACCTAAATCAAATAGCTCATTTTTTTATCAGCATGTGTAGTCTCTATGTATATGAAAAATGAATGAAATATCAAGTTGAAATAAAACAGTGAACAAAATAGTATTCCACATAGAGTGAATGAAATATACCATCAAAAGGTGACAAAATTCTGTCACCAAGCACAGACATAGGAAATAAAAAAGGGACAAATGACAAGAAATAAGAAAAATCATTATGACTATAGAAAAATCATTGAGATTTGAAAAACATGCAGATTTGACTAAAAATTACTAGGAACTTGACCCCGCAGCAAATGAACTTGTGATGATTTTTACAATAGTACATGTGTTGCGGGGTAAGCTCCCAGTAGTGCTTAGGAAAATCTACATGTTCATCACCTGTGCATATGAAGTGGCTCTAATGGTAGATACAGTCACTAAACAACCATTTTGTTAACTCTAATTTTTTCAACATAGGGGGACATTTATCATAGCCATAGTGTATAGATGTGAAAGTTGGTAATTCACCTCTATGTATTGATATGGAATAAAATGAATAGGGTTGGATGATATGTTAGATATAGGGGTGGAATATAGGACCTATCCTCAATCCAAATTCCCAAAAGGAAAGATCCAAATGGATTAATCACAAAGAAGTGATCAATGCACAAATAATCAAACAAATGGAGAATATGAGGAAAGGAGAAAATCCTATAATCTATTATAAAAAGTACATGCTTGAAATCTGAAATAAATACTAACCTTGAAATAGGGCAGATCTAGAAAATGTTGATTTCTGATGTCTGTGTATAGTTTCGAGCAATTCTGCAACTGGTTTCAGACTGAAAATGTCGAGATGAAAACCCAGAAAACTTTTATCTTTTGGGAAGTAGGTTGTCCTTGACCTAGATAGCGGGGCAATGTCTTACCTCCTACTGAAGGTCATCCTTGACCTAAAACAACTTCGATGAAAAATCTATTCACAGATCCCAAAAGTTTGCCGAAAAGGGTATCCGGATCCAAGCTCTGATTCACAGTCTTGTACCTGTACCTGCAAGAAAAAGGGGTTTTTATTGTTTGGATGGGGCATTTTCCTTGGTCAAACCCCAATTTGGAATCAACCTTAAAATTGAATTGAAATTGCAATATGTATAAATAAAGTAAATGAAACTCTTCACCTTGCTTATATTGAAGTCCTTGTAGAGGATTTGAATCCTTGAATCCATGAGTAGGGATGCTCCAAATGAATGTAGAAATGGATGTAGGATATCTCAAATCAATGGAATTAGATCTTGAACACCAATCTTGAATGGATCTTTTCATAGGAAGAAGATTGGATGAATATGGATGGAGAAATCTTCAAGGGGGCTCCAAGGAGATTGAATCCTTTAATAGCTAACAATGGATCTCCTTGATGAATGCTTGAATGCTTGAGGACTTGAATTCTTTCTTGCTTTCCTTCTCCTTTCTTGAGAGTTCTTGAGCATGAAAAATTGATGGATAATGGATGCTTGATTGCCAAAAAGTGATGTGTGAAATGAGAGAGGAAGACTTCCGTTTATAGTGATCTAGGGCACAATCCTCTAGAGGGGCCACCTTGGGGAATTAAATTCTAATTCGGCCATAAACCTTAGAAATATACCTAGATTAAATGCAATTAATTATTTACCATTTTGAAACCTGAAATGGCTGACCCGAAAGCGGGAAAAAAGAAACTTTCTGAAACCTGACATCCCGTAACTCCCAGAATCTAAAAATTGGACTAGGGTCAAGGAAAAGGTAGACTCTACCCTAGGTCAGGATCAGGGTCGAGGTCATCCTTGACCCTACCAGGTTGTCTTTGACCTAGGCAGTTAGAAACTCTAGATTCTTAGAGAAAACTACCAGAAAGTAGGTTGGAAATAGGGAAAGATAAGCATAATAGGGGGGAAATAGCTAGATCCATGCAAAGACCCAATCAAGGCACTTAACATGACCCTAGAATACTCACTCAAAGAGCTAAGCACTCTTAACATGGAAGTGATTACATTTTAAGATGATACATTAAGCCCCCACTTTATCAAGAGTATGGACTTGATGCAAACTCTTGGTAAAGTAGATCATAATGAAAAGATAATCTTATCGTAATCAGAGGGAAAAAAGAAACCTCAAGCCCCCAGGGACTCAAGTCTTCATCAACTCCAAGATCACAATAAAAGAGACATCTCTAGAGAGAGAGAGAGAGAGTGTGTGTGTGTGTGTGTGATTATCTCACCCAATGAGAACTTATGTCCTATTGTGAACCATACAAGAAAACAATGCAACTCGAAAGATGGAATTGAACCACCTAGTGAATGTGGCTACTCACTAGTCAACCCATCAAGGATTCACCCTTAGGAATATTCTATTCCATAAGAGCAAAACTAAAAACAAAAGAGATCTAGTATTAAGGACACCTCCGACCTTAAGGGATCAAAAATTTGAAACTGGAGGGATCAAGAGATCCTAATATATAAATGAATACTTTAAGGATTAGTCACTAGTCCAAAAAGGGAAAAAAGTATCTTGAAAAATAATGTATGTGTTTTGAAAAGTGTGTGTGTGTAATAGGTGAGCAGAGCATATGCCCCCACATTAAATTCATTGCTAACACTTTAACAGGAGCAATGGCTTTAACAGAAACATAAACAACTCCACTGATTACGTTTCCACTACAAGATGCCCCAGACGAAGACAAATCAAGGGAAATACCATATAGACATACAAAGAACATAGAAGGGATCTACCTGCCCTGGGGTCTATATGATCATAAGATAATATATATATAATATTATTGCAAATGAACTGACATCATTCCCCAAAGAAAGTAGAACTACAATCACAAAGGAGGAAAGATCACGTAAGATAAACAAAGAAGAATCTTTTTGGACCATGACCTAGAGACCAAAAAGAATCAGTGATACCATGTCGTAGATCCAAGAAGATTACACAAGGAAACATTTACGAACAATAGCATAGGTACAACATAACATGAAACAACATATAGAAGAATAGATATACATATAGAGTAATTGTACAATAGTTTTGATTCCTTTATCACCTTGCACCAATAGAGAAACAAGGGTCCTATAAAAGAATCTAACAACATTTAGCAAACACATTACGAGAGAAGCACAGTACAATAGGAAAACACACAAAAAAGCTACCATAAAGGACAAGCTGAACAAGTGTGCCACCTACTTACCCCATCTCATTCTATATCATTTAGGGAAGGTGGGTAACTCGCAAGAGGTACTTGTGTGATGATGATAATCACCTTCATGAAATTAAGATCAAATTAGCAACAATTCTAAAGTAAATACAATGCAAATCTATTTAAAAATAAAACTAAGATCTATAGCATCTCATGGCTCTCTAGAAAGATGTGGTAAGTGAAGCTCTCAGCTCAAATCTCCACTAGTGACACTTCTAAAATGAGAATGTATGCTATTCTACATTTCTACAATGCTTCTATGATGATGATTCTAGCTCAAATTGACAAAAGTATAATGCAAATGCTCTAAATTGCTCTTAGAATGCTCTTCAATTGCCTATAATAACAATGCTTTTGCAAATGAATTTCTAAGATATCAATTGCTCTCAAAATGCTTCATATTTATAGTAAATTCCCAAGGGTAGGGGGTGGACTGAAGTAATCATGATTAACCCTTTGGTTGAGTCAAATACTTTGCTTTGTTCATAAATGGGGGGACAATTTAAAGGTTTGTCTCAAAGCTTTGGACAAAAGGACAAGATTGAGTGGATGAGATTGAAACTTTCAAATGAGTGATTGAGATTCATCCTTTTTGAGTGATTTATGTCTTTTTTTCCTCAATTTTCATTGGTTACTCAACTTTGTTGAAATATATTAGGAATTATTAAATTCAATTAATTAATTAAATTTAGCCATGTAAGGGTAATAGGTTCATTTTGATTTTTGATTTTTGATTTAAACAACTATACAATTAATTGATTAAAATAAATTATGTAGTGTTTTTCACCCCTTTAAGCTTTGATTTAATTATTTAACCTCATTATTTGATTTTTCCTTTGCTTTGATTGATTTTGTCCAACTTTATTTTAATTATGTCCATTTTAATTGATTTGATCCCTTTTTGATGATTTTAAGCCATTTTATTGATTTTTGCAATTTAAAAAGCACTTGTCCATTTTTGCGTGTCTACAAATGCCCCTCTTTGAATTGATGTACGGAGAACATTGATTCAAAGATTCTTTTTGATCCTGATCGCTTTTAGGTCCTAATTGTTGATTCATCGATTCACTGATTGTTGCCTCTGATATGAGATTGATTGCTACCTTTGATATGAGATGATGATACAAAAAAATTTGATGCCCCACTGATTCCATGATGTTTGATTTCAATTTCAATTTCATACCCTGATGCCCCCTCAAAAATTAAAACATATTGATTGCTTGATTTGAAAAATTTGATGTTGTTGATTTATATGTTTTCATTTCTGAAAAATCTTGATGATATGCTATGATTCACGAATATGCCCCGGTTGATTTGATAGGTCAATATATAGGTCTAAGCCAATTTTATCCTCCAAAATTAGGTCAAAATAGCTTAAATAGGTTGGAAAACCTTGATTTACTATTCATTTTCACTTTTGTCTTTAGTGATTTTGCTCTGGTCCTATGGTGAATTTTGAGATGGTTGTCCCTATCCGAGAGCATCAATTTGAGAGGTGTCGGCAATATGTGAGGCCACCTGATTATGGAACTCTAGTGAGTTATTTCAAACTCCCTCCTTACATTTATTGCTCATTTATTAGCATTTATTGCAATTTTTCATTTCATCGTTGCCTTGAATATGTAAATTCACGCCTAGGAATATTTCATTATCGTCTAGACCTTTTTACTATCACATCTGCACTTTTCACTCATGCCTCCGTGTAGTAAAATCTCGCCTAAGAAACTTTCATTCTTTCCTGAGAACAAAACGTTCATGCGTAGAGCTAGGGCAAAAATGCCAATTTTCATATATGTTACCATGTAGGAAACCCTAACAATTCACTGTCGCCTAGGCTACATTTCGTTATCGCCTAGCATGATTCAATGTCACATGACATGAGAACTATTGTGTAACACCTGCAAAGTATCACGTAACAGCCTTTTGATACCACTTTAGAGAAATGTCACCTGGTATGATTAAAATCATGCCTGCAGACTTTTGAAAAAAAAATTACACTTGTACTTGATGTGTCTGATGAAAAATTTGATAACTTCTGATGCTCAGTTCGAATGATGAGATTAGGTCTATTCCGTTCAACAAAAATAATGGATTAGGATATTAGGATAGTGTTACCAATGAATGTGATTTGTCAATCCAATTAGGATAGGATACTAATAGGATAAATCAATCAGTGTGAAAACTAATATGATTGATACTGTTGCTTCATTCTTAGGACACAGAGACACAAACAAATAGTACTTGGTGTGATTACTTGATACTTTTGATAGAATTGATTGACTTGAGATAATTCCTTGATATGGTATACTGATATGATTCCTTTTCTTTGCCAACAGGCAAACTTTCCTACTCTGTACATCTAGACAGTTGCATCTTGGGTCATTGATTTGGGTCAAACACTTACAGATGTTGAGTTTCATGTGATCAAGTTATGCGGATTAAATTTCCTTCTTGACCTTCCACGGTTCCAGTTGAACCATGGTTTGTTGACTACAGTGGCAGAGTGATGGCACTCCGACCATAATACATTTCATCTTCCATTTGGAGAGATGACTATCATGTCTAAGGACATGTATAGATTACTATGTATCCCCTGCAGAGGAGAGGTAGTTTATTATGATTCTACTGTCTATCGATGAGTGTTCAGGGACAACTCTATTGATGATGATACTATCACCTAGCCTTAGTTTTCTTCATTTCCTACATTGCCAGCAATACTTGGTGCATTGATCGATGGTTTACTTCTTCCCGACTGGTGAGGTCATGGTTTTTTTGTTAGATGGGG
This sequence comes from Chamaecyparis obtusa, assembly GCA_027943335.1. Taxonomy (NCBI): domain Eukaryota; kingdom Viridiplantae; phylum Streptophyta; class Pinopsida; order Cupressales; family Cupressaceae; genus Chamaecyparis; species Chamaecyparis obtusa. Next base: position 1,891,707 of record BSBK01000594.1, read on the forward strand.
TAGGATTCTGGAGGATTTTCTTGCTCATCCTTGATGCTTTGATTGGGGTTCATGCATCCTTGCACAACTCTATCATGATTTTCATGAGGTAGTCTATAGAGAGATTGCTTCCTTGTCGATTGGTGTAGTTATACTCCAGTTGTGGATATGGGAGCATCTTCCCATTACTAGGCCCATTTCTGACAGGGTTCAACCTCATGGTTTTCCATATGATTTCTTATATACTGGTATGGTTGTGCAACACCATTTGGGTCATCTGGATTACTGGTGATGACAGGTTGATGATCTCGATCAAGTTCTATGGAGACCATATATTGGTTGTGAGCACTGGAGAGAGGATGATGATGAGTTACCCTACATGTTTTCCCCTTGCTGGATGATTGGTCACACTACTACTACTATTGAGTGCTTCTTCTTTGGTAGGGTTTCTAGACAGTATGGTAGGATACAGGATATGCCTCAGGGTGTAGCACTGTATGTTCAGGTACAAACAAAGAGATCTATGTGGGGTCCTCTCATTGATTATGAGTTTGCATTGGATTAGATTGCTGGTATGACTTATTGTAGATGGGTGATGCTTCCTGGTATAGCAGATGCAGGTATGTCTCATGAGTATGTAGATTGGTGGGCTCGTAATAGGTTTACTCATTTCACTGATCTAGCAAAGCGTATCCTAGGCTGGGGTGATGGTGGTGGTGGTGATGGAGGTGGTGGTGGTAGATGGTGGAGATGGTGAAGATAGATAGTTCCTCTGGTTGTTGGTCAAGTATGGGTGAGAGGTGGTCATGCTAGAGATAGAGATCATGCTAGAGGACATGATGATGTAGTTGATGTACATCCTAGAGTAGCAGATAGATAGCATAGAGCTCATAGATAGCAGAGATAGGCTCATGTTGATGCTGCTAGGAAGATTCCAGGTGGATTAGATCCTTTGGTTCAATTGTAGAGAGTTGCCTTGGCTCAGCAGGACGATCTTCCAGTACAGCAGGATCAGGTTCTGGCACAGTAGGTGCCTACACAGGCTCAGCAGCCATAGGATTAGGGACAGAGTTCACAAGATTCTCCTACTATTGGTACTCTAGCATGGGATGTGTAGTCTATGAGGATAGATATATCCACTATTGTTGGGCATTTAGATCAAGTTGCTACCTTGATGCAGTAGTTTATGTCTGCTATGGTTCAGAGACAGAGTGGAGCGAGCACTTCTCAGGCTCCTCCTCCATAGGATGGTAGAGGTCCAGATGGATATGGTGCTGCAGGATCTTGATTGATTGATGACAGATTCACTTATTTTTTATGTCCTTTGTATCACATGTCATGTTATTTGATTGATCAGAACATTTGATGTATCACTTTATATGACATTGTATCTTGATATATTGATTGGATACACTTTTTTGATGATATATGATGATATACTCCTTGGTTCTCCTTGATGATTTGTTATGAGATTATCTTTTATGGAACTATATGATGTTTTATGCATTTACTTTGATTTATGCTATGGATGTAGTTATCTTATTTTATGATATAAATAAATGAATGCAATGATGTATCAATTTATGACATGTTTTTTTCTATTTCGCAATGTATGGAAAAAAAATGTTTTATGGAAATGCATATGTAAATGCCCCTATGTTTTTTATTTTTGTCAATGTATGCAATGCTATCCTTAACTAACATGTATGCAAATGATGTATGATTCTGTTTCTTTTTCTTTTTTTTCTGGTATATGGATAATGATTAATGATTAATGCTATGCAGGAATGCAAAAGATAATCTCATTTTCTTTGTTTTGATTTATCAAGAGTAAGACGTTTGATTGAACCCCTCATTTCTTTAATGTTTTGACTAACCAAGATTATTGATGTACCCCCTTATCCTCGGAAAAGTAACCACAATCAAATGCAATTAATCTAACATGATAATGCAATTAATCTAACATAATAATGTAATTAATCTAACATGATAAATGCAATGCAACCTAAGTGTCACCAACTTTTAGCAAAGAAATACCATGGAGATAAATTTTCATCATTGAGGATTTTGGGACCAGAAAGCAAGTACAATCATCACTGACCACATGATGATGATGTGAATACCACTTTTTATCATCTTTGGTAACCTCTTTTCAAACCAAGTACAACCCTCACTAGTTGGGTGACCCAACTATGGGAGTCTGAATACTGGTGTCAACGGATTCAATGTTGCAAGTGGATTTTTGGTATTAAGATATGGAAGATCTAAATAGCCAAGGGATCCATTTGTGTAAACAAGCAAAGGTCAATCCTTCCTCTTATGGGATAGTCCTCGATGGTTCTTTGATGACCAGGTCATTAGATGAACTCTCATAAGTTGATGAATTTTCCTCAAAATAATCACTCAAAGGCAAGAAAAATATCATGTCTCTATCATGGCTAATCTAGCCAAAACATCATCAATTAGCTCAAAAGATGTGATAAAAGTCAATTTCATTATCAAAAGAAAACTTCAAGTGTTTTGCAATGTTTTATGATTTTCAAAAAGTATTTCCAAGCATTCTGATCTCTAGGGTGTTTTGTCAATTTTTAATCTAGAATAATAAATTCAATGAAGGCTCAAGGTTCAAGTTGTAGGATCAAATACTTGGGTTTGAACAATGATATCCATCAAAGGTTCAATAAACTTTCCCACTCTTTTGAAACTTTGATAAGTGTCTCTCTGACATGACTGATTGTAGCACTTATTGAATCCATCTGGTACCAAATTTCCAATCCTTTCCTGCCCCCAAGTGATAAATGTGATCGTGTGACAAACTTAGGGCTGATAGGCAATGCAACAATGCGACTGAAAGGCTTTATTATGACTATGCACAAATGATGGATGCAATGATAGTTTTACAAATGGGATGTTGGAAATGCAATATGGACATATGTGACTAGGAAAGATAGACTTAAGGGAACAAAAGGTGCTTGTTTACCAAGTTTTCACCTTTTGGGTCTTTTCTCTTTTTTTTCTACCAAGGCACCTATTGTTAGGTTTTCACCAAGGCACCTTTTTCTTTTTTTCTTTTTTTGTATTTTTCTTTTTTTCAAATTTTTTTGTATTTTTATTTTTTTCAATTTTTTTGTATTTTTCAAGATCTCTTTAGCTATGTACAATAAATACAATGCTCCTCATCTGATACTCTTTATACTCTTTCATCTCCCTCATGTGTAGAACCTTTTGAGATGAATGTTATTGATAGGCTCTTGGAGTTCCTCTCCTTCACAATCTGATAACTTATAGGTTCCTGTTCCAAATAAAGACACGATAATGAATGGACCAAGCCAATTAGCCTCCCATTTTCCTTTCTTTTCTCTGTCAGCTTGATTTTTTGGGTTTTCTCTTAACACTAAGTCTCCTACCTGAAAGACTCTCAGTTTGATATGCTTATTGTAATTCCGTGAGATTTTATTTTGATATGCTTTCAGGTGCTCATAAGCTTGTGTTTGGTGCTCTTCTAGAAACTCCAATTGTTGAAGTCTAGCGACTCTATAGTCTTCATCTATGATCAACCCTTGCAATGACACTCATAAAGATGAGATTTCAACCTCTAATGGTAGAACTACTTCGGCCCCATCGACTAATGAAAATGGTGTGGCTCCTGTAGGTGTCTGAATGCTAGTTCTATAGGCCCATAATACGAGATTAATTTTCACATGCCAATCTCTCCCCGATTTATTTACGGATCTCTTCAATATTTTCAAAATGTTCTTATTCGTGACTTCGGCTTGTCCATTTCCTTGAGGATAATAAATGGATGAAGAATGGTGAGTGATATGAAATGTAGCACAAAGTTTGTCCACATCCTTGTTTTTTAATTGCTTTCCATTATCTGTTATTATGGCATGAGGAATACCATATCTGCAAATGATATGATTCAAGATGAACATGGAAATTTGTTTACTCGTGGTCGTGATCAAAGGAACCGCTTCGACCCACTTAGTGAAATATGTTGTTGCAGTTATGATGTATTTGTGACCATTTGAAGAAGGTGGATAAATGACACTGATCAAGTCAAACCCCCATTGATAGAAGGGCCATGGTGTAACAAATGGGTGCAATTCTTGTGCTGGTACATGTATCATGTCACCATGATATTGACATTTGTTGCATATCCTGACAAAGTGACAAGCATCTTTTTCTAAGGTCTTCTAGAAATACCCTAAGCGAAGGATCTTCTTAGCTAGGTTTAAACCACTCGAGTGTGACCCACAAATGCCTTCATGAAGCTCATGTAAAGCTAACTTAGACTCTTCTTCCTCTAGACATCTAAGTAATGTCCTGTTGAGACCTTTATGATACAATGTTTTTGAAAGGATTATGTAATGGGCTGATTGGCGTATGAAGTTTCATTTTTGGGCTCAGGATTGGTCTAAAGGTAGCACTTGGTCCTTGAGATAAGCATATATAGGGTTGTACCAAGGTGAGTCATGTCCATGAAGTAGGGCAACAATTTGGGTTTCAGGAAGGTCGAATGTCAGTTTCACCAACTCTTCCACCAAGAACTCGTACTTCTCATTTTCATCTAGTTTTTGTAACAAGGAAGCCAAGGTGGCCATGGCATCAGCTGCTCTATTTTTGTCTCTCAGAATCTGCTCAAAAGTGATCAAGGCAAAGTACTTCTTCCATCCATCAATCATGGTCTTATATGGCATTAACTTTTCATCTTTAGTGTTGTATTCATTTTTTACTTGATTGATGATGAGTTGAGAATCTCCATATATTTGTAGCTCCGTGATGTTCCATTCTAAAGCCATTTTGATGCCTATGACTAGAGCCTCATATTCCGCTATATTTTTTGTGCATGGGAACAAGAGCTTGTAGGACTTAGGAATGGTGTACCCTTGAGGAGTGACCAATAATATGCTGGCCCCAGAACCTCCTTGTGTATACAAGCCGTCAAAGTACAACTTCCATGTTTTAGCCTCTATGTTTACAATTGTAGAATCCAAAAATTCCACTTGAATAGTTTGTGTAGAAGTCATTGGGTTTTCAGCTAAGTGATCTTCTATCTCTTGTCCTTTTATTGCTTTTCTATCAACATATTCAATGTCGAATTCACTCAATATCATGACCCATTTTTCTATCCTACCCATTAAGGTAGTTTTACTTAGCAAATACTTTAAAGGATCAATTTTGGAAATTAGCTTTACCTTGTGCATCAACATATAATGTCTCAATTTTTTAGATGAAAAAACAACTGCTAGACAAGCCATTTCCATGAATGTATAATTAAGCTCGTATTTGATCAATGTCCTACTCAAATAGTAGATTTCTCTTTCCTTTCCCTATTCATCTTCTTGCACCAAGAGTACTCCTAGAGATCTTTTAGTAGCGGATATGTAGAGTAGCAACGGTTTTCCCTTGATTAGTGGAATTAGGATAGGTGGATTTATTAGATAAGTCTTCAATAATGTGAAGGCTTGATCACATTCTTCATCCCACATGAACATAGTGTCTTTGTGTAGCAACCTTGTGAATGAATGACATTTTTCAACCAATTGAGAAATGAACCTTCGTATGGATTGTATTTTTCCTTGGAGAGATCTCATTTGGCTTATGTTCTTTGGTATCTCCATATCCATTATTGCTTGTACTTTTTTTGGATCCACTTCAATTCCTTTTGCTGAAACTATATAGCCTAAAAATTTGCCAAATTGGACACCAAAGGCACATTTCTTTGGGTTTCGTCTCACTTTGAATTGTTCCAACCGAATGAATATCTTTTTCAAAATTTGTAGGTGTTCCTCTCTTTTGTGAGACTTGGCCAATATGTCATCCACATAATCCTCTAAAAAGGTGTGCATCATGTCATGGAAAATAGTTGTCATTGCCCTTTGATATGTGGCTCTAGCATTTTTAAGGCTGAAGGGCATGACATTCCAACAAAAATTACCCCAGGGGCATGTAAAGGTGGTCTTCTCTTAATCTTCGGGTGCAATTTTTATCTGATTATACCCACTAAAACCATCCATTAATGAGTACATGGAGTGAGCCGCTGTCAAGTCAACTATTGCATCAATGCTCAGAAGTGGGAAGTTGTCCTTAGGGCATGCAAGATTCAAGTCTCAAAAATCCATGCATACACAAATGGACTTGTCATCTTTTGTGACTAGTACAATGTTAGATATCCATTCAGCATAGGCTATTTCTCTTATGAATCTCACCTTCAGCAATTTTTCTAATTCCACTTTGACTAAGAGAGCTATATGTGGGTGCATTTTTCTCAACTTTTTCTTGACGGGCTTAACCCCTAGTCTAACATTCAGATGATGCATTATGAAGTCAGGATCCAATCTAGGCATGTTGGCATATGACCGTGCAAAGTTCACTTGTTGTTCTTGGAAGAACTTGATGAAATCCTCTCTTTCTAGAGGTGTAAGTGATGTTGCCAAGTGTATAAATTTTGGATCCAATTCTATCCCAATGTTGACCTTTTATGTCAGCTCTATGAGAAAAGGTGACCTTTCTTCGTCATGCTCTGGTAGGGTATCCAATCTCTCTTCCTTTGGTGCCATAGTTGGGTTTTCCCCATAGGAAATGTCTTTTATCTTTACTTTTTTTGGTTCTAGTGCTGCCACATAGTGGTTTTCATCACTAGAACTTTTTTTCTTTTTTTCTTTTTTTCATTTTTTTATTTTGACTAAGAGATTGGACCCCCGTTTCTCTCATCATGTTCGGTTTGAATTCGTTGGTGAAAGAGGGTTCAACCGCATTAAGGTATTGGTTCATTACTTGGTCATTTGGAAAGTAAAGCAAGTCACTTGGCTTGGTTTGGTCCCAATCAATAAGGTGAGGATTTAGCAAGGATAGGGTTTCATTAGGCAAGTTATCATCAATTAGGTTTATGGACATGACTTCATTTGAGAGTTCATAAATTGTATCATTTAGATCTATGACATGAGCTTCCTTGAGATGGTCCATGGAAGAAGAATTGAAATCCCCTTTACTTGAGTCCTTGTCAACTTCTATGAGAAATAGCATGGGAAAAACCACAAGCAAATTAAAACTAACATTTGAATCTCCCTCCTCCCAAGGCATCCAAAATGTATCTATCCATGGTGAATTAGTAGGTGCTTGTCCTATGTTAAGACCTTGTATATTAGGCTCTTCATTGGCTTGAGTTTCTTTCCTTGGGATCTTTGCATAAGTATGTATTGTTACTATTTCCTTATCTTGGCATGATTCATCAGATAAGGTATCCCATTCATAATCCTAGGAGTCATCACTATCTACATCAGATTCCAACGTGTTTACTTGAGGATATGAGTCTTGCATTGGACTGGAGCTTTCTCCCTTGTATTGATAGCCTACTCTGGATCTTTCTTATTTTTCCCTCCAAGAAGGTTCAATGGGTTCTAATAAACCTCTATTTCTTCAGCCTAAGGGTCCTCTTCCCTTGTATCCCATTTTTTGCATTATCTCAAACCCTTTCCCATATTGATCAGTTTGAATGTTGATATGCTAGATTCTTTCTATGGGAGTAATTGAGGTGTCATCTTCATCATGATAAAGCCATTGAAGGACTTCATTCTCCTCCTTGTCAAAAGCTGCTTTGTCGGTTTCCCTTACAAAATAGGAATTATATTTGTGAGGAAGATGCTCTTTTGATGGTTTGCCATGTGATCTTGGAGATGTGGGCAAGTCAAATAAGGAAACAGAGTATTCCCCTACTCCTTTAGAACTGATTTTACATTGTTTGTCAAATGCCTCCATCATCTCACTCATTTTCTTGTAGTTATCCTTTTTAGCTTCATCCTTTTCCTCTCTGGTGGGTTTGTAAAGTATTATCTCTGATTTATGTGCTTGATCTAAATCTTCATTTGGAGTTGGACCCTCGTAGCTCACTTTTTCCTTTCCCTTAGTTGATGTCGATGAGCTAGCTTGAGGAGGGTTTGAAGTAGCACTTAATGTTATCATGGGATCATCCATTTTGGTATATTCAATGGTGGCTCTTTGGATAATTCCTTCTCAGTTATGTGGAATAAATATCTCATGAAGGGGTTTGAGTGCATTGCAATATTGGAACGGATTTGAGTCCCCTCCAATCGTGATTTCCTCACCCATGTACAAAAATTTGATGCATTGGTGGTACGTGGATGGGACTGCTTGCATCTCGTGGATCCATGGTCTCACCAATAAAATATTATAAGTTAGCTTCATGTCCAATACTTGGCAATTTGTGTCCTTTTTGACAGGTCCCACTTGAATGGGAAATACGATCATGTCATTAGAGGCTCTTTTAGCTTCATCATAGGCCTTTATACTGATCCTTTTCATAGGGTCTATGCAAGACTCGAATAACCCTAAGGATTTGACAAGGCTCAACATGCAGATGGTAAGGCTGGCTCCCCCATCTATGAGAGTTCTTTTGACTCTATGGCATTCAATCAAGACCTCTATATGCAATGGTAGGTTTTGGGGATGAGTAATAGACATGTCATCTTGGTCGGAGAATGACAAGAAATGAGGTGAAATGAGATGACCTACTATGTTTTGAAACTTCCCCTCTTCTAAGTTAGTAGGAACATTCGTCTCTACTAGAGCTTTCTCTAAAATTTCCTTATGGTTGGGAGATAACTTCAATAGCTCCAAGATGGAGATTTGTGCTGGAGTCCTTTGTAGTTGATCTACCAAGCTATACGGTTTTGTTGTTGTAGAAGATTACTTGATCACAATGTTGGACTACAGAGTGCTAATAATTTTAGGATCAACCCCTTATAGGGTAATCCTTGAAGTCTGCCCCCTAGTGATAACATTGGATGTCTCTTTTTGGGGTTGTTCTTTGATCACTATAGCATTCACAATGTTATCATAAGGTGGCACAAAGTTAATGTTATTGATGCTTTGTTTCTTTCCATTGGATGTCTTTTTTTGGGGTTGTTCTTTGATCACTATAGCATTCACAATGTTATCATAAGGTGGCACAAAGTTAACGTTATTGATGCTTTGTTTCTTTCCATTGGATGACTCTCCTTTGTCATGTTTATAGAAGGGTTGTTTGAAAGCCGTATGGTCTTCATTGCTTTGAGGTCCATCAATGGTGATCATGCCACTATCGATTAAGTCCTGCACTACATTCTTTAGCTGCAAGCATTCATTTGTCGTGTGCACTTGAATCCTATGGTACTCACAATGGTTATTTGCACTCCACCAGCTAGGCTTGTTATGTGGCTCATAAGGCTGAATGCTAGGTAGATTAATTATGTTGTTACCTATGAGCATTTTTAGTGCCTTTTTGAGTGGTTCACCCAAGGGTGTGAAGTTCCTTTGAGGAGTTGGCACCAAGAACTTATCAGATTTATTACTCCTTTGATTATTTCCTTGGTTGCCACTATTAGCATTGTTGTTTGAAGGTGCATTGGCGGTATGGTTTGCATTATTCACCTGATTAGGTGTTCTTGTAAGAGAAAATGGAGTCACCTTCAAGTTGCTAGAATTGACAACCTTGTCATTGACTATTCCCTTATTGTTGTTTTTATACTGATTTTTGCTATTGAACCAATTCTTATTCTGATTGGTGCCATTATTGGAGTTATTGTTGTTAGAGTTATTCTTGTTAGCTTTATACAATTTCAGTTCTCCACTCTTAACCAACACTTCTTCTATTGTTACTCCATTCTCTATGAGGTCTTGGAATGTCTCAAGGCATTGCATTCTTAATCGGCAGTTCATCTCGTTGCTCAAACTATTAATGAATATATCCATTTTCTCCTTTTCAGGCACACTCCTAGGATACCTAGCAAATACTATTCTCCACCTTTGTAAGAAAGTGAGGAATGCTTCTCCATCCTTTTGTTTAGTATTACATAACATTATCATTGTGACCTTAGGCTTGATGTTGTATGAGTAATGGGCCACAAACTTTGAAGCTAGCTCTTCAAAGGTTTTTATGTCAGATGGTAACTTAGAAAACCACTCCATAACCATGCCTCCTAAGCTTCTTGATAATAGTCTCATTAAATAGGTGGTATCATGCATGAACTCTAAGCTCAATGCACAAAAATCCCGTAAGTGATCTTGTGGATCCGACGTTCCTTCATACTTGTCATATTTGGGAAACACCACATTGATCGAGAATGGTGCCATTACTATACCTTTATCAAATGGGAATGGACATAATGATTTGATGGAAAAGGGTTTAGGAGCCCCACTTTGCTTGATTGTATCTAGTTGCATTTGAAATATTTTGAACTGGTTCTTCATGATGTCAATGGCACTTTCTTCAACTTCGGGTGGTCTAAGTTGATTTACATCATAATCTCGGGGAAGCTTAAGACCTGTTCAGGCTAGGTCCATGAAATACTCCTCTTTATCTCTTTCCATTTCTTTTTCAATGAGTCTTAGGAAATAGGGGCATTGAATGGCTTCATCAACCTTGTCATCGGTGGCATCATCGGCGATTGGTTTGGTATTAGTTCTTTGGTGAGTGGTCTCAATTCCTTGAGTGTTTTGATCTGCCCCTCCACTATTGGTATTGCCTTGATTATTCATGTCCATGCCCCCATTATTTGCATCACCTTGGTTGTTCGGATCAATGCCACTATTTTTGTTATTACCCAAACTACCGTAGTACATCATGTTGTCTTCTACTTCTTTTTTGGGTGATTTTTGGGGTACTCTTGGAGTAGAATCATCACCTGGGTAAGGGAGCTCTTGACTCAAATAATTCTCATCTGCTTGCAAGGTTTTCTTGATGTAGTAGGATCTGGTAAAAGCAAACATGAACCTTGGAGAATAAGAGTCAATATTTCCCGTGGTCAAATCCTTTGTAAAATTTGCAAAAATTGTGTAGAACCAGATTTTTTACTAGGCTGAAGGTTGGAGCAATAAGAACACGGAAAAGGGTATTCAAATATATGATCAAAATTTTCTGACCGCCTCTGCAAATACTCTTTGTTTGCACTTTTAGATTTTTGGGCGTCACTGACTTGAGTGTAGGCATGACTAAATTTTTCATACGTGTGAACTGGTATATTGTTAGGCGGCACACTACAGGTATGCAGGTGACACTTCTCTATTGATAAGCGATTTTCCAATTTTAGCAAGTGTGTTTCAATGTTTTATGAGCGTGACTTCACTATTGCTCTGCATTTTCATATAAGTCACAAGCATGACCGAGCCTTTGATAGGCAGGATTGTTTTGTGCATAGGCGACACTTCTCTGACCAAGTTGTAAAATTCTAAATTTTTTAAACTTTTAAGATTAGGTCCTTTGAAATTTTCTTGTTTGAAAATAAAAACAATCGCAACATACACATCAATTTTTCATCATGTCCCTAAAACAATCTAGTGTGTATATTCTCGATTGTTTCCACAAGTATAACACAAGAAAGAATTTCAAGCAACTTACCTAAAGTCAAATTTGGCTCTTAACATTTTGGCTCTAAAAGGTGGTCTTGCTACTTTATCAAGGATTTATTGTGGATTCCGTTCAAATAGATCTTAAACTTTCATCCCCCAAGTATGTTAAGGGGCTTCCCACACACACCAAGGTATGATTTTGTGTAATCCATGAGGACCACTAGAGGAAGTTCAAAAAATTTAAAATCCATTTTTCACACACCCCATTAAGGATGCATGCATTTCGTATTATAGTGGGTTGGATTCCCGCAGCAAAAGCAAGTGTATCCCACTTTGGGTTGTCCCTCTCACTGGCCTCGTTAAGGCACAACTTAGGAGGCGAGTCCACTAATTCTCTAGCATGTTCATTCAAAGAAAGGAAAATGGAATTAAGGTTAAGCTTTTGGGAATTTGGTTCACTAAAAGGTGAAGAGCATATCCCTAACTTTCCCTTTAGTTCCCAAACACAATAGACAATTTTGTTCAATTTCTTTCACCCACTAACTATAGGGATTTGAGTATTTCTACTCTCTTCCACAAACAAGGGGCTTTTGATTTATGTGTTTGATTCCTTAATCCTTCTTAATTACTAGATTTTCAAAGTGCACCAATGCCACAAGCTAAGGGAAAATATTGACTAGTTTAGGCTTACCTTTTTCTTGTAGCTAACCAAAGTTAGAGGCATTTTTTATTGATTTCATTGTTTTTTTCCTTACCTTGGAAAATAGCTCCTTCCAAATATGTTTGTCCACCAACAAGTTAGTCAACACCACCAAACACTATGAGGGGAAACCAAAATCAAAAATTGATGAAGCAAACAATTATGTATGAATTTTATGCACCTTATTTGCAAATTTTCAAAGAAAACTTGAACTAAGGACTAAAAATCCAATTTAGAGAGACAAATTTTTTTTTATAAGCTTCAACAATTGCAAGATAGTTCTGGAATACCTGATTGTCCTCTTCTTGTGTAGTCTCAAGAACAGCCTTGATGTGTGTAATGTTTTCCTTCTTAATCCTCTTTGCTAATGCCTTTCCTTCTTGATTAAATCTGCTTTCTGGCTTCTGTACCTTCCTATGATTTCTCATTTATTGTCAAATCATGTAAACAAAGAGTTAGACAAATGATTTAGTCAATTTAACAGTAAATAAAGGCAACAGTTAGCAAGCAACATTGTCCAGCTAATAGGCGTGAACAAATTGTCAGTAGGCGTAACTTTAGTGACAACAACCGACACTTTGTAGTGACACGGACGACACTGAAAATTACACAGGCATGAATAGTTTATCACAAATCATGAATAGAACTTAAAATTGTGGACAATGACTTATGCTACATGATACTTTAATAACAGTAAGTGTAAATTGACAGATTATAAGCATAACTATTATTTAAAATTGTGAAGCAAAGCGTAAAGAAGGGCGATAACAAATTTTAGTAAAGCGATACTTCCTGAGTCACAGGCATGACTTTAAGCACAAAAGGCTGAATGCTTTGATCTCACAGGCATGAGCTTCTGTCTCACAAGTGACTACAAAGAACTCAACACCGTATAGAAGTTGTATGCCAGGTGTGAACCTTCAGATAACAGGCGTTAGGACAGAGATCTTAAGCGATAGTAGAATGACTACAGGCATGATTAAATCTCCTGTAAGCATGACTTCACCTATTTCCTACAAAATATTCATGGAAAATAGACAAAATAAGCATGCAAATTATGATGATGAAAATGATAAAATGAGGCCTAGGGCCCCACGGTGGGTGCCATTTGTGTGATGATGATAATCACCTTCATGAAATTAAGATCAAATTAGCAATAATTCTAAAGTAAATACAATGCAAATCTATTTAAAAATGAAACTAAGATCTATAGCATCTCATGGCTCTCTAGAAAGATGTGGTAAGTGAAGCTCTCAGCTCAAATCTCCACTAGTGACACTTCTAAAATGAGAATGTATGTTGTTCTATGCTTCTACAATGCTTCTATGATGATGATTCTAGCTCAAAATAACAAAAGTATAATGCAAATGCTCTAAATTGCTCTTAGAATGCTCTTCAATTGCCTATAGTAACAATGCTTTTGCAAATGAATTTCTAAGATATCAATTGCTCTCAAAATGCTTCATATTTATAGTAAATTCCCAAGGGTAGGGGGTGGAGTGAAGTAATCATGATTAACCCTTTGGTTGAATCAAATACTTTGCTTTGTTCATAAATGGGGGGACAATTTAAAAGTTTGTCTCAAAGCTTTGGACAAAAGGACAAGATTGAGTGGATGAGATTGAAACTTTCAAATGAGTGATTGAGATTCATCCTTTTTGAGTGATTTATGTCTTCTTTTCCTCAATTTTCATTGGTTACTCAACTTTGTTGAAAGATATTAGGAATTATTAAATTCAATTAATTAATTAAATTTAGCCATGTAAGGGTAATAGGTTCATTTTGAATTTTTGATTTAAACAACTATACAATTAATTGATTAAAATCAATTATGTAGTGTTTTTCACCCCTTTAAGCTTTGATTGAATTATTTAACCTCATTATTTGATTTTTCCTTTGCTTTAATTGATTTTGTCTAACTTTATTTTAATTATGTCCATTTTAATTGATTTGATCCCTTTTAATGCATTTTGATGATTTTAAGCCATTTTATTGATTTTTGCAATTTAAAAAGAACTTGTCCATTTTTGCGTGTCTACAGGACTATATCCAACACAGTAGGAATGATAGCTAGTTCCAAAAAAGGATCCTCTTGAGAATCACAATGTTTGATACTAGGTGTAAGTGTTAATTGTGATGAAAGCATATTAGGTAAATCAATGTTAATGTCAATAGTCTCATATTCATCATTAACATCATCTGGATCATCAAGAGTATCTTCTTCATCCAAATTAATCAAAATAGGATCTAAGATATGAATAGAATCATCATAATCATGCATCTTAACATCATTATTAGTAACAACTTCTTTTAATACATCATGCATAGGTTTATCAAAAGAATTTTGAAGAACAGAATTACGCACTTTAGCATGAGCATGATGCTTCTTACAATGTTCATTAGAAGATCGATTCCATTTTGCTTTACTTGAAACATGTTGAGAACTAGGAGGAACAATCATAGGATCCTTCACAGGTTCTATAGGAGGATTAATAGGTTTATTAGAAGTCGGACAAGCAACAGTAGGATGTATGGAAGGTGTAGGCAAAAGACCATGATTAAGATCCATTGGAGGTACACTCAATTCAATAATCTTATGATGCTTATAGGCTTGATATGAATGGAAAAGATTATTAGGTTGAGGAGGACATGAATTAGGTAATGAAGGCCAAAAGAAGTAGAGACTAGCATAATCTCTGGGCCTATAAGGTTGATATAAACTATGATTAACCATTTTCACTTCTTCATCATGAACAAATTTAAGACATTTATGGATAGGTGAAGCAACAACATGCATGGCATTCAACCATGGTAAACTGAGCTTAACTTGAAATTGATCAAAGGTAGGAACAACAACAAAGGTAGTGTTCACAATTTTACCACAAAGTTTAACCGAAAAGTTAATAGAACCAAATGATTGATAAAGAAAACCATTACAAGTTTGAATCCACACATTAGATGTATCATAAGAATCATGTTGCAAATTTTTCATAAAAATATTTTCTTTAGTAATAACATTAACTAAATATGTAGGATCAACAAGACAACCAAGAGTAGGTATCTAGGAAATCCTAGCAAAAATGTAAAGGGGACCATTAGGAGCTTTAATAGTCTCAGAATCATCAAAGGTAATTGAAAGTTCCTGAGGTCTTTTATTCTTAGGTTGTTGTCAAGGTTTAGGTTGAGTTTTCAATTTAAGCTTAGGTTTCAGTTGAGGTTGAGATTGAACTTGAGGTTGAGGTTGAGGTTGAGGTAGAGATATAGATTGACCAACATGCTCCACTTGATTAACAATGTGATTCATATCATCCATCTTTGAATCATACACAATTTCCCTAGAAGATCATTGAGCAATGGTATTAGTATCATGCACAGGTAAAGGATTCATATAGATTTGAAGATTTTGATTAGGAGGAGAAACATATTTTTTCCCACTACCATCAAGATTATCAACAGATAAGGCATTAGAATCAATTAAGTCTTGAATCTTATGTTTTAAATAATAACATTTCTCAGTATCATGACAATTCTGACGATGATATTGACAAAAAGCTTTAGGATCAAAAGATTTAGATGCAATCGTAGTAGGTAAAAGCAGTCAAATAGGAGGTAAAGTAATCATATTAGTAGTTAACAACCTATTCATAATAGAATGTAAAGATTCAGAAAGAGGAGTAAATGTATGATTTAATCAAAAAGAAGTGGATGCAGAAGTTGTATTGTGAGATGCAACAACAACTTGATTAGCAACTACATTCGCTTGTTTGTTTATCTTGACATAATTGTTGAATTTTTGAAATTTGTTTGGGTTAGGAGCAACATCACTTTTATCAACTGGAACAAGAGCCATTGGAGTGGTGCTCTCAAATTGAATCACTTGTAATTGATAATGATGAAGCGCTACACAAATTTGTTGAAAAGAGGTAAATTCAATAAGCAGAATCTTATCTCTAATATCTTTTTTCAAATTTGAAATAAACATAAGTTGAATATCAATATCAAGAACAAGATAAGAAATCTGAGCATGCAAATGCTTAAATCTACCAATAAATTCAATCAATTTTTCCTTAGCACTTTGTTTAATGTTATACACTAAGTTTTCACCCTTGTCTCAAGCTCTCATAGTCTTGATAACCTAGTATAACATGGGAATCATCTCCAGGTGTGGGACCTATGCTAAACTAAGATGAAACCTCCAGATTCTAGGCCGGTTCCTCTTGGATAATCACCTTAATTTTCTTCTTGACATGAAAATTAAATACTCTTGGAGGGAAAGGGATAGAAGGAGTACTTGAAAGGGAAATAACTTGAAAGAAAACTACCTACTAGGTGATACACCGAAATTAGGGTATGAATTATAGCATAGAGGGATAGAATCAATGAAAGGCTTAGGTCTAGTAAGTCACAACTTACTGAATAGGCTTGCATAAGTGTTTCATAGGAGGGCCTGAACATAAGACACAACCTATGACCTACAAGCAGACATTCACTTTTGCAACTCGATGTAGGATTGAGACAAGACTATTAGGGGGCTGAAGTATACCCACAAAAACATCTAAATTAGATCAAACACAATAACACACACAATTATAGAAAGTAAGAGGGATCAAGAACCCTAAGTTGTCATTGAAAACATGCATAGACTTCAATTCATTAAGAGATGATCCAAATAATGAAAGGATAGGGACAGAGAGAATGCCAAAAATACCTTAAAGTTTCCTAAATAATCAATGGGAGATTACAAAGGGTAGAAGACCAGAGGGTAGAGAAGATACCATGGATAGCCTTCTGAGAAAGGATAAATTTCTTTCAATAGTGGACTCTCTCCTTTACAAAATGTGAACTCTCTTCTCTAAATCTCCAAAAATTAACTATATACACCTCCCTTTAGCACATAGGCTGGAGTACAACCTAATTAGGGTTACATTGAATTGCATAAAATAACCAAACCCTAACTATCATTTTGATCATCATATATTTCTAAAATATCTGGCCGATTAGAGCATATCTTTCTTTACGTGTTGATCCTATTGTACTGGACTCACCTGCAAACACAACAACCTTGACTCATCCACCCATCTACAACTCCACTAAGCCATGAAGGCTCACAATTTGATCTTATTTCTCTGGGTAATAGTACCATTCAAAAGGTGGTGCCAACTCTTTCTAGCATCTCCTGGCGTGAAAATGTGGCACAGTACCCTGTAACACCAGCCAATAGTCATCTCCATTGCCCTCTCAACCATAACCATCCTGAGTATTTAATTCCTGAGCTAACTAACATCATGCATGGCTGAAAGAGAAAAAAAAAGCAAAACCCTCATAGAGATATTCAAATTCAAATATTAATGGCTAGCGGGTCTAAAATTAAAACACAACTGTCGATGCATAATTTCCCTGGTAGATGAACGACCATGATACACTGAGAAAACAACTCCAAAACCCTTTTGACAAGTCAAAGCCACTGTGGAAGTCAACAGCCAATCAGAAGTGAGCAAATCAGCACCTCTGACAAACACGAACCCACAACCCTAAGAAAACCATTGAACAGTTGTCGCATGACCTTATAACTTTGACAAATCCCTTCAAATCATCAGACAGCCGTAGATCTTTATTTTACACTGGGACCCCACTGACACATCAGATCCATTGACAAGTCCCCATCATCACATAATAACCAATCACATGTGAGCACATCAGTGCCAGGTAGCATGCCAGACCCATGACCCACTGAGATTCTCATTGGACGGTTGTCACATGATCTCATATGGTCAGGAGATTCTATGAGATCATACGACCACCGTAGATCTTCACCTTTCTGATACATCCATGGACCCTCTGACACGGTCCCACTAACACATCCTAGTTGTCACCTAGCTGACCAATAGAGAATGAGCATGTCAGAAACTGAGGACCCACCTGATAGAGCCTGGAGATAAAGTAAGATTAACAGCTATCACATGATCATGTGTCAAAAAAATTCCTTCAGACCATGCACCAGCCGTTAGATCATCGTTGACTAACAACCCACCAGGCCCATGCTGACATGGCACCACATCACCAACCTTGACCAATCGTAAGTGCACAGCTCAGGCTACGTGGCCGGACCCACTGACAACCAAACTCACTGTAGGCAGGAAGATCAACAATCGTCACATAATCTCATGCCTCTGACAAATCTTATGAGAACTTACACCCATCGTTAGATCAAGATGGCGTCAGAGAGTCTGGGCCCAGAAATAAAAGGCATTGGGACGTAGGAAAAAATAAAGTGCTAGGTGCTTAGACTTAGGGAAATATTAAAGCACATGGACTTTGGGGATTTTAAGTGGCCAAAAAAGGTAACAAAGGATTATAATAGGCCAAAGGGTTTTTTAGGGTAACAGCTATTTTTATGAATTTTTAAGGGTTTTTTTGCACCTAGCCAGAGACCTAGAAATCATTGTAGAGGCCAGAGGAAAATGAGTAGAGCCATGAAAATTTTTGGAGGTGCCTATAGAGCATGAAAGATGAGGATTAGATACAAACTAGGGCCTGATTTGACTAGAGGAAAAAAATAGGGCAACATTTTGGTGATTTCTGCTGGATGTCAGCCTGCTAGACATGGAAACTAGTGGTGTTGACATAATTCATTGGGCATAGGAGTCATCTTTCTGAGTTCAAAACTTGACAGAGAGATAGAACTAGAGCTGAGGCAAAAATGTGCATGAGCACTTCTTGAAAAGTAGGAAAACTAACCTAGAAAGAAGGAAAAGAAAGCAGGGAAACTTAATTACAGAGATTCATAAGGAGTTAACCTCAAAATAGGGTTTCAAGTGGAAACCATTGACTGAAATAGGTAGGGGAACTCCTTCTAGGTTTGATAGTTGAAAAGAATTAGGGCCCTTACACTCTATGATAACAAATGGTCCACCCCAAAAAGAGTCAAACTTTGTGTGCCTGCTAGGCCTAGACCTGAACTCATCCCACTTGAGGACTATGTCTCCAACCTTGAAATTCCTGACCCTAGCTCTCTTGTCAAAATTATTCTTTGTTTGGATCTGATGGAATTCCATATTCTGCATTGATTTGTCTCTGATCTCTTCCAATTCCATCAACTGAGCATACCTGACCTGCAAGGGGTCTCTTTCTTCAAGTAGGGCATACTAAGTAGCCAAGTCTAGAGCTGGTAGTTCAACTAAGATAGACAACTTGGCGTCTTTGCCATACACTAATGTGTAAGGGGAATTACCAATGATCTTCTTTGGGGTAATTCTATCTAACCACAAGGCAGACCTGAGCTTAGTATGCTAGTCCCTCTGATTATCTTGGAGAGTCTTCTTGATTATCCTAATCAAGTTTTTATTTGTTGATTCTGCTAAACCATTGCCTTGGGGGTAGTAATTTGAACTGGTATTCAGACAGATGCTATTTTTAACTACCCACTCTGAGACTTTAAGACCTGTGAATGCTAGTGCATTATTTGATATGATGGAATCAGGAGTGCCAAACCTATGAACTATATCATCATAAAAACTTAAAACAACACTCTCATTGGCTTCTTTCAATGCAATTGCTTTTGTCCATCTAGTGAAATAATCAGTTGCAGTAATTATCCATTTATGGCCTGCACTAGATGGAGGATTGATCATTCTAATGAAATCTATGCCCCACTCCATGAAGGGCTGATCTATTCTGATTGGTTGGAGGGGAAGAGTAGTAAGTCTCTCTTTTCCTACAAACATGGCACACTTGATGCATTTTCTGACATAATCATGACTATCCTTAAAGATAGATGGCCAATAGTACCCAGCCCTCATGATTTTAAAAGAAGTAGTCCTAGGAGAAAAATGACCACCAGCAGGTCCATCGCGAAACTCAAATAGGACATCTACTATCTTTTCTGAATCAATACACCTTAGGAGGACACCATTGTGATCCTTCCTAAAAAGAACATCATCAATTAGCACAAAAGGAATAGATTGTAACCTATAATAACTCTTTTTTGCTGAGTCTAGACCTGTAGGACATTGCCCTATCTTTAAGTAATGAATCATGTCAGGCAACTAGCTTGTTGCCTTGGCTTGTTCTTCAGTAGAATGCATCACTAGAGATGTATCCAATTGCTCTAATTTCTTTGAACTTCATCCTCTACCAAATGTTCACAAAGACCTCTTCCTCTAACCAGCTTGGTAGTCTGTATATCTATGTCATATTCCATCACCTTGGTGATCCAACCAGCTCTCTTTTTATTCAGGTCCTTGGAAAGAAAAAACTCCTTGACACTTGGATGAGTAACCTTTAAATGTACCCTGTTGTGGGTCAATAGATATCTGAAATTTTTAAGGCTTTTCACCACAGCAAGTACATGTTTTTCTACAAAAGAGTATCTCTGTTCATACTCCTCTAAACCTTTGCTAAAGAAAGCAATGGGTTGCTCCAATCCTCCTAAATTTTCTTGAGTCAACATAGCAGATATGGCATCCTGGCCTCCATAGGCATAAAGGATGTGTAGACACGAAAAATTGGCAAAAGGCTTAATTCAATCAAAAGGTGCAATCAAATCATCAAAATAGCACGAAAAATCAATAAATGGAACAAAGGCAATTCAAATCAAAGGAAAATTCAATTAAATGATTAAATGATTAAATAAAGCTTGAAAAGGGGAAAAACACTATGAAATTGATTAAATTCAATTAATGACATAGTTGTTGAAAGCAAAAATCAAAATGAACCTCTTACCCTTCATGGCTAAATTTAATTACTTTAATTAATTAATAAATACTAATTTCCCTCAACAAAGCAAAAAGGAGACAAAATGGACACAAATCACTCACTTTTGTTGAAATGGTCTAGCCTTTTGAAACCATTTAAATGGTTGTCCCCTCCTTGTCCCCCCATTTATGGACAAAGCAAAGCCAATTGACCTTACCCAAGCATGACCATGGTTATCTCACTCTACCCCCTACCCTTGGGAAAATCCTATAAGTAGAAAGCATTTAGAAGCATAATTCATCCACTCCATATCTTTGAATTGCAGCAAAGCTCTGTCAATTTGCATCCACATCACTCACTTATCATTTATCATTGCTAATTAGCTTAAATTGCATTGATCATAGTAGATTGTTCATCAAATAGAGCTAGAATTTGATAGAATAGATCTAAATTTGCATATAATATAGCTTAATTCTCATCTTTAGAGTGTCACTAGTGAGGATCATAGCTGAGAGCCTCATTTACCACTTTATTTTAGAGATCCATGAGATATTTAGATTAATTGTGCATTATTTAGATTAGTTTGCTTTGAATAGTGTAATTGTCTTTTAAATCTTGTTATTTCATGAAGGTGTAAATCACTCACACACAAATGGCACCCACCGTGGGGCCCTAGGCCTCAAATTCATCATTATTTCCATGTTATTTGCAAAATTTAGGCTAGAATTGCATGAATTTGCTTGCTGTTTGCAGGTTACAGAAAAGAAATCATGCCTGCTAGTAAAGAAGTCACGCCTAAAGAAAAGAAATGTCGCGGATGGAAATTAAAATATCACTTACAGTCTGAACTCTTACGCGTTTTAGCCTGCAGAATCACGCTTTTGGCTAAAGAAATCACGCAGTCAGAAATTAAACTCTCACTTTTTGATAAAGGATTGATGCCTTTGGTCATTTAAATGTCGCTTGATCAGATTTAAAAAGCCGCGGCTGAGGAATCATTTTACGTCTAGTGTGAAGGGAGTACTCTACCTTATCAATTTAATTTCTCACGTCTTCATTTTAAATGTCATTTTTAACAAATTAGATATCGCTTTTATAGCATCAGTTTGTCACGTCTGATAAAGATTTCACGCGTAGATACAATTTGATATCGCACCTGGTTATTTTAATCTTGCTTGAGCCCCTTATGGTGATGCTCACGGTTAAAGTAATCACGTCTTTGCCAAATTAGATCTCATGTTCAGTGTAGAAAATGTCTCCTGACTACACCTTTATATTTTATCAAAATAATCACTGTTGTCACGTCTGGTAAAGATTTCACGCGTAGATAAAATTTGATATCGCACCTGGTTATTTTAATCTCGCTTGAGCCCCTTAAAGTGATGCTCGTGGTTAAAGTAATCATGTCTTTGTTAAATTGGATCTTGCGTACAGTCTAGACAATGTCGTGTGGCTATATTTTTTATATTTTATCAAAAATGTTAAAATGATGACTGTATTCTGACTTCACATTCATTTTTTTCTATCTCAGGAGTATGGTCTGTCATAAGAAAGTTTAAAAACCAGAGAGAAGGCATAACTTAGAGGAGAAATTGATCGCTAAGAGGATAAGAAAGAAAAATCGTGTACACACTACCTTTGTTCTCAACAATGATTTCGAAAAGGAGGTAGAGTTATATGCTAAATACATTGATGTTGTAAATGCTTACAAATAGAAATACGTATCATTAAATTGGGAGTTTAGTCCCTAAGTTTGTAAAAAAATTTGTAAGTATTTTGGTAAAAAGAATCAAAAGCATAATCAACTATATCATTCTAAGCTTTGATTTTGGTTTCCCCTCACTTTGTTTGTATTGTGCCGACTAACTTGTTGGTGGAGGGAATGTTTTGCTAAGGTAAGGGAAGGATTTGGAGAGAAAACAAGAAAAAACTACTACTTAAAAATGCACCTAGCCTTTGCTAGCATCGTTTGAGGTATTTCTCTCATCAAGCTTGCAAACTTCCCTTAAATTGTGGCATTTTCAAAGTTCAAAACATAGTTTAATCATAAAAGGAAAAGAACAAACATTTCAATTCTAAGAACCCCTTTGTCACGGGGTTGAAAAAGAACCAAATTGATTGTGAGTGTTTGGGATAAGGGAAAAGCAATAGGGATATGCTCTTCACTCTTTGAGTGAATCAAATTCCCAAACTTGCTCTACCAAATCCACTTTTCATGCTTTCAAATGAACATGTTTAAAACTTAGTGGGCTCACCTCCCGAGATTGCCTTAAAAGGGCTGGTGAGAGGGACAGCCCAAAGTGGGATACACTTGCTTTTTTCGCGAGAATCCGAACCACTATAAAATGAAACACGTGTATCCTTAATGGGGTGCATGACAAAAGAATTTTAGCTCTTTCGAACTTCCTCTGGTAGTCTTAATAGATTGCACAAAATCATGCTTTGGTGCGTGTGGGAAGCCCCTTAACATACTTGGGGGATGAATGGCTAAGATCTATTTTGAACGGAAAACTTACTACATAACGGTAAAATAGAAAAACTACCTATTAGAGCCATGTTTATGAACCAATTATGTGCTAGGTAGATTGCGTGGAAGCTATTCTTGTGTTTCAACCTGTGGAAACGTTCAAAAATACACACATTAGAGCATTCTAGGGATATGGTACCAAATTGATGTGTGTGTTGAGATTGTTTTTATATTTTCAAACAAGATATTCCAAAGTTATTGATCAAAACATCATTAAAATTTTAAAACCATTTAAATTTGATCAAAAACCTTTACCTTATTCCAAAAACTAGCTTATCAAGAGAAGAAGTCAACATACCCTTAAAGTTTGTTCATGCCTGTTATTACAAGATCACTCTCTATAAAGAAAACATTACAAACAGACGGGACCTACAAACGAGAAGAGCTCCCATTTCTAGAGAACACTTTCATTACTTCACGAGTGATTGAAAAACCTGCTAAGGCAAATGACACCAACAAGATGTTTAGTGGCACCCTAGGAAATACCAATCCTAACAACCAAGGGAACAACATGAATGGGGGTATGGATCTTAACAACAATCAAGGAAATTCTAATAATGGAGGAAGAGATCCTAATTCCCAAGAAGCAAATTCACAAGGCAACAACTTACCTCCTCCTCATAATACAAACCTACCCCCAACGGCGGAAGAAGCCATGTATGAAAGAGCATTAGAGGCAAGGCAATGTCCTTATTTCATAGAACTAATGAAAAAGACCATGCTTATGGATAAAGAAAAACACTTCATGGACTTGATACAAACGGGGGTAAAGCTACCTAAAGATTTTGACATAGAACAACTAAAGCCCAAGGAAATAGAAGACCCTATGGAAGCAATAAGGGAACAATTCAAGGCATTACATATGGAAATCAACAGTTTGAAACAAAATGGGGCTCCTAAGCCTTTCTCTATTGAAACATTATGTCCTTTTCCATTCAATAAGAGTTTGGTCATGGTGCCCTTTCCCATTAATGTAACATTTCCTAAATATGATAGGTATGAAGGAACATCTGACCCACATGATCATCTTCGGGGGTTTTGTGCATTGAGTCTTGAATTCATGCATGATACAACCTATTTAATGAGACTATTCCCAAGAAGCTTGGGAGGAATGGCCATGGATTGGTTTTCAAAACTACCATCTGGCATCAAAACCTTTGAAGAATTAGCTTCTAAATTCGTGACTCATTACTCCTATAACATCAAACATGAGGTCACAATGATAACATTATGTAACACGAAGCAACAAGAGGGAGAAGCTTTCCTCACATTCTTGCAAAGATGGAGGACTGCATTTGCTAGATATCCAAGAAGTGTACCGGAAAAAGAAAAAATGGATATCTTTATTAACGGTTTAAGAAGCGAATTAAATTATAGACTAAGGATGAAATGTCCTAAAACCTTCCAAGATTTGATTGATAACGGAATTACAATGGAAGAAGTATTGATTAAGAGTGGAGAGTTGAAATTGTACAAGGAAAATAAGAACAACTCTAACTCCAACAACAACAATACCAACAATAACAACAATCAAAATAAAGGTTGGTACAATAACAATAGCCGTTATGCTGCAAAAAATAACAACAAAGGCATTGTTAATGATGGTGTAGTGGAATCTAGCAACTTGAAGGTGATTCCATTTGCCCTAACAAAGACACCAAATCAAGTGAATAATACTAATCAAGCATATAATGCATCTTTCAACAATAACAACAATGCCAACAAGAATAATCAAGGAAACAAGGATCAAAACAGCAAGTATGATAAGTATTTGAAGCCCACTCCTTCAAGACACTTTACACCCTTGGGAGAATCACTTGAAACTGCATTAAAGGCTCTCATGGCTAACAATGTTATTACATTACCTGCTATTAAGCCTTATGAACTAGACCACAAGCCAGGCTAGTGGGATGCTAAGAATCATTGTGAATATCATAGGATTCGGGGACACACTACAAATGAATGTCTACAATTAAAGAATGTGGTGCAAGACTTGATAGATAATAACATAATCACCATTGATGGACCCCAAAATAATGAAGATCATACGGCCTTCAAACAACCTTTTTACAAACATGATAAAGGTGAGTCATCAAATGGCAAGAAACAAAGTGCCAATAATCTCAACTTTGCGCCATCATATGATCATATTGTTAATGCTATAATAATTAATGAACAGCCTCAAAAGGAAGCAACAAATGTCATTACAAGAGGGCAGAATTCTAGAATGACTTTACAAGGGATAGTCCCTCAAAACACCAATATCCCACAATCCAACATTGTGGTCAAACAACCTCCTACAGCAGCAAGGCCTTATAGTTTGGTGGACCAATTGCAACGTACTCCAACACAAATCTCAATCTTAGAGTTATTGAAGTTGTCACCTAATCATAAAGAGATTTTAGAAAAAGCTTTAGAAGAGACACATGTTTCTACTACCTTAGGGGAAGAAAAGTTTCAAAATATGGTAGGACATCTCATGGCTCCTCATTGTCTTTCATTTTCCGATCAAGATGACATGTCTATAACTCATCCTCAAAATTTTCCATTACAAATAGAGGTTTTGATCGAAAGGCATAGAGTTAAAAGAGCCCTTATTGATGGAGGGGCTGGTCTTAATTTCTACACACTAAATCTTGTAAAATCCTTACGTTTATCTGAGTCTTGCATTGACCCTACAAAGAAAATCACCATAAAAGCTTACAATGAAGCTGAAAGAGCTTCTAAAGGCATGATTATATTGCCTATCCAAGTGGGACCAGTCAAGAAGGAAACCAAGTGTCAAGTGTTGGACATGAAATTAACCTATAACATCTTATTGGGAAGACCATGGATTCATGAGATGCAAGCTGTCCCATCCACATACCACCAATGCATCAAGTTCCCATACATGGGTGAAGAAATCACAGTTGGAGGAGACTCAAATCCATTCCAATATTGTAATGCACTCAAACCCTTGCATGAATTATACATTCCACATAATCATGAAGGAGTTATTCCAAGAATCACCAATGAAGATACACAAAATCCTCTTCAAGCTAGCTCAACTACATCAACTAAGGGCAAGGAAAAAGTGAGCTACGAGGGTCCAAATGTAATGGAAAGTCCATATTTAGTACCTAAATTGGAGATAGTGATCTACAAACCTACGAAAGAAGAAAAGGAACAAGCTAAAGAAGATCATTATCAACACATGAGTGAGATGATGAACAAATTTGACAAACAATGCAAGATTAGTTCAAAAGGAGTAGGAGAATATTTAGTTTCTCTATTTGACATGCCAATATCTCCTAAATCACATGGTAAACCATCAAAAGAACATCTACCACATAAGTATAATTCTTATTTTGTGAGGGAAGATAGCAAAGCAACATGGGATAAGGAAGAAGATGAAGTCCTTCAATGGCTTTATCATGATGAAGATGATACCTTAGACACTCCCATGGAAAGAATTCAGCATGTCAATATACAAACCGAACAATATGGGAAAGGATTTGATATTATGCAAAAGATGGGATACAAAGGAAGAGGACCCCTAGGCCAAAGAAATTGAGGGTTATTAGAACCTATTGAACCTATTTGGAGGGCAAGTCATGAAAAATCTAGAGTAGGTTTCCAATACAAAGGAGAAAGTTCAAGTCCAATGCATGATTTTCATCCTCAAATAAATGCATTAGAATCCGAAGGAGATAGTGATGACTCTCAGGATTATGAATGGGATACTTTATCAGAGGATTCATGTCAAGATAAAGAAGTCATTGCTATACATACTTATGCAAAAATCCCAAAACAAGATGCTCCAATTAATGAAGAACTTCTTATTCAAAGGCCTAATATAGAACAAGCATCTAATAGTGGAGCATGGATAGAAACATTTTGGACACCTTCAGAGGAAGGAAATTCAAATGTTAGTTTTAACCCACTTATGGCTTTTCCCACATTGTTTCCCATAGAGGTTGACGAGGATTCGAGCGAAGGGGACTTTGACCCTGCTTCCATGGATCATCTTGAGGAAGCGCACATCATAGATCTAAATGATACAATGTATGAACCCTCAAATGAAGTCATGTCCATCAATCCTATTGATGATAGCTTACCCAATAATTCCTTAATTTTGATGCACCCGGACCTCATTGATTGGGATCAAACCGAACCACATGACTTACTTTACTTCCCAAATGACCAAGCAACAAACCAATATCTCAATGCGGTTGAACCCTCTTTCACCAATGAACTCAATGTGGACATAATGACAATAGCAAGGGTCCAATCTCTTAGTCAAAAAAAGAAAAAAATTTAAAAAAATAAAAAAATGAGAAGTTTTATTGGTGAAAACCCAACTGTGGCACCATTAGAACCAAAAACAATGAAAATAAAAGACGTTTCTTTTGGTGAAAACCCAACTGTGGCACCATTAGAAGAGAGATTGGATACTTTGCCTGAACATGAAGCAGAAAGGTCATCTATTCTTATAGAACCAACAGAAAAAGTTAACATTGGCACGGAAGTAGATCCAAAGGTCATACACTTGGCTACATCACTTACATCTCTTGAAAGAGAGGACTTCATCAAATTCTTCCAAGAACAACAAGTGAATTTTGCATGGTCATATGCTAACATGCCCGGACTGGATCCTGATTTCATAATGCATCATCTGAATGTTAGACCCGGAGTTAAACCTGTGAAGCAAAAACTAAGGAAAATGCACCCACATGTGGCTCTCCTAGTCAAGGCAGAATTGGAAAAATTGTTAAAGGTGGGGTTCATAAGAACAATAGCATATGATGATTGGATCTCTAACATTGTGTTGGTTATTAAGCATGATAAATCTATTTGTGTGTGTACGGATTTTAGAGATTTAAATCTAGCATGTCCCAAAGATGACTTCCGATTGCCAAGCATTGATACCATAGTGGATCTGACAGCAGGTCACGCAATGTACTCATTAATGGATGGATTTAGTGGCTACAATCAAATAAAGATTGCTCTTGAAGACCAAGAAAAGACAACATTTACTTGCCCTTGGGGTACTTTTTGTTGGAATGTCATGCCCTTCGGTCTTAAAAATGCTGGAGCTACATATCAAAGTGCCATGACAACTATTTTCCACGACATGATGCACACTTTCTTAGAAGATTATGTGGAAGAAATTCTAGCAAAGTCCCACAATAGAGAAGAACATTTACAAATCCTAAGAAAAATATTCATTTAGTTAGAACAATTCAAAGTTAGATTAAACCCAAAGAAGTGTGCCTTTGGTGTCCAATCTGGCAAGTTATTGGGTTATATAGTGTCAGCAAAAGGAATTGAAGTTGATCCTGAAAAAGTACAAGCCATTCTAGAAATGGAGATTCCAAGAAACATTAGCCAAATGAGATCACTACAAGGAAAGATTCAATCAATAAGGAGATTTATATCTCAATTAGCAGAAAAGTGTCACTCCACCAGCTTGCTACACAAGGACACTACATTTATGTGGGATGAAGAATGTGATAAGGCCTTCGCTATTTTGAAGACTTATTTGATAAACCCACCTATTCTTATGTCACCTATCAAGGGCAAAGAACTATTGTTATACATATCAGCCACAGAAAGGTCTCTAGGCATATTGTTGGCACAAGAAGATGAGCAAGGAAAAGAAAGGACAATCTACTATCTTAGTAGAACCTTAATAAAATATGAACTAAATTATTCATTCATGGAAAGAGCATGTATAGTAGTGGTCTTTGCATCTCAAAAACTAAGACATTATATGTTGATGCATAAGATCAAATTAATTGCCAAGATTGATCCTCTCAAATACTTGCTAAGTAAAATTGCCTTAACAGGTAGAATAGCAAAATGGGTCATGATCCTAAGTGAATTCGACATTGAATATGTTGATAGAAGAGCAATTAAAGGACAAGTGATAGCAGATCACTTAGCAGATAACCCAATGGAGTCTACACAAACCATTCAAATTGAATTTCCAGATGCAGCAATTGTCAACATAGAAGCAAAGACATGGAAATTATATTTTGATGGATCTTATACACAAGGAGGTTCTGGAGCAGGTATATTATTGGTTACCCCTCAAGGGTACACCATTCCAAAGTCCTATAAACTCTTATTTCCATGCACCAATAACATAGCGGAATATGAAGCACTAGTCATTGGCATCAAAATGGCTTTGGAATGGAATATTGCAGAATTACAAGTGTATGGGGATTCCCAACTCATAATCAATCAGGTTAATAATGAATACAAAACCAAAGATATAACATTGATGAAATATAAAACCTTGATTGATGGATGGAAGAATTAATTTTCTTTTATCACATTTGAACAGATTCCAAGAGAAAAGAATAGAGCAGCAGATGCCATGGCTACCTTGGCTTCATTATTACAAAAACCAGATAAAAATGAGAAGTATGAGTTCTTGGTGGAAGAGTTGGTAAAACTGGCATTCAACCTTCCTGATACCCAAATTGTTGCTCTTTTACATGGACATGACTCTCCTTGGTATGGACCCATATATACTTACCTTAAAGACCAAGTACTCCCCATAGACCAAACTCATGCCCAAAAATGTAACTTCATACGCCAAGCCGCCCGTTACCTAATCCTTTCAAACACATTGTATCATAAGGGTCTTGATGGGACGTTACTTAGATGTCTAGAGGAAGAAGAGTCTAAGTTAGCTTTACGCGAGGTCCACGAAGGCATTTGCGGGTCACACTCAAGCAGTCTTAATCTAGCTAAGAAAATCCTTCATTTAGGGTACTTTTGGACAACATTAGAAAAGGATGCTTGTCAATTTGTGAAGACATGCAGCAAATGTCAATATCACAGTAACATGATACATGCACCAGCTCAAGAATTACACCCATTCATTACACCATGGCCTTTTTATCAATGGGGTTTTGACTTGATTGGAATCATACATCCTCCATCTTCAAATGGACACAAGTATATCATCACAGCAACAGAATACTTCACCAAATGGGTGGAAGCAGTTCCATTAACAACAACAACCGGCAAACAAATTTCAATGTTCATATTGAACCACATAATTTGCCACTATGGTATTCCACATGCCATTATCACGGATAATGGGAAACAATTCAAAAATTAGGATATTGATGAACTTTGCATGACATTCCACATTATACATCATTCGTCATCCATTTATTATCCACAAGGCAATGGCCAAGCTGAAGCAATGAACAAAAATATCCTCAAAATATTAAAAAGATCAGTTAACAAATCAGGAAGATATTGGCACATGCAAATAAATCCCGCACTATGGGCTTACAGAACTAGTATCAAAACACCTACAAGAGCCACCCCATTCTCTTTAGTCTATGGAACCGAAGCAGTTCTACCATTAGAAGTTGAAATTCCATCTCTACGGGTTTCATTAAGAGGATTGATCACTGATGAGGATTATAGGATTGCCAGACTGCAACAATTGGAATTGTTAGAGGAACACTAGGCTCAAGCTTATGAGCATTTAAGAGTTTATCAAAATAGGATTTCACGCAATTACAACAAACACATCAAACCAAGAACTTTTCAAGTAGGAGACTTGGTATTAAGAGAAAATCCCAAGAATCAAGCTAAAAGGGAAAAGAAAGGAAAGTGGGAAGCTAATTGGATAGGCCCATTTGTGATAGTGTCATCCTTTGGAATTGGAACATATAAGTTATCAGATTGTAATGGTGAAGAGTTACAAGAACCCATAAATAGCATTCATTTGAAGAGGTTCTACACCTAAAGTAGATGAAAGAGTATAAAGAGTATCAGATGAGAGAGCATCATAATTATTGTACATAGTTGAAAAGAGATCTTGAAAATACAAAAACATTTGAACATGGAAAATCCAAAAACATTGGAAAAGAAGAAAGATCAAAAACAGTGGAAAATTGAGCATGAAGAAAGCAAAAAAATATTTGAAAAACTATCTCTTGGTGAAAACCTAGCAATAGGCACCAAAGTGATAAGGAAAAATACAAAAAAACAAAAAAAGTGAAAAATACAAAAAAAAAATGAAAAAGAAAAAGTGCCTTGGTGAAAACCTAGCAATAGGCGCCTCAGTGGCAAAAAAAAAGTAAAAAGAGAAAAAGAAAAAAAAAAGCACCCAAAGGTGAAAACTTGGCAACAAGCGCTTTTGGTTTCCTTAAGTCATTTCTTTCCTAGTCACATGTGTACATAATGCATCTCATCATCCCATTCGTCCAAACCTTCATTGCATCTGTCATTTGTACATAGTCACAATAACATTTTTTAGCATCATCCTTTGCATTGCCCAAAAGTTGTCAAAACTGATACATTAAACACTTGGGGGCAGCATAAAACAGATCGGAAAGTGGGTACCTCAAAAAGGATTCAAACGAGCAACATTCAGTCACAAATAGAAAGGGATCAACATTTTCAGAAGAGAGATCAAATTTTTGTAAACCTTTGATTGATATCATTGTTTACTAACCAAGAAGTTGACTACCACAACAAATCCTTGAGCCTAAATTGACTTATTATTCAGGATTAAAAATCAAACATCATTCCATGATCAAAACACTTGGAAATATTATTTGAAGATCAGAAAACAATGCAAAACACCTAGATAGATTCTTTTGAAAAGTTGGGTAAAAATCTGTTTACTTACATTAATTCAATTTGTATCAAGTTTTTTTAGCTAATCAATGATGTTTCAACTAGATTGGCAATGATGAAGACATGATATTTTTCTTGACTATGAAGTGAATGTTTGGAGGAAGATTCATTGCCTTATGAGAATTCATCTAAAGACATGGTCATCAAAGAACCATCGAGGATTATCTTATAAAACAATGAGTTAACTTTTGTTTGTTTACGCAACCGGATACCTTGGATATTTAGATTCTTCATATCTAAATGCCAAAATCCACTTGCAACATAGAATCTGACAAAATCGGTATTCGTACTCTCATGATTGTTTGTAATCAATGATAGTCGTATCGATGAGATCGATGGGAAAGCAAAATGGAGGTTACCATATGAGCAATAAAAAGTGATATTCATATCATCATATCAGTGGGCAGTGGTGATTGTATCGACTTTCCAGTCCCAAGTGCTCAATGATGAAAATATATCCTCAAGGCATTTCTTTGCTAAAAGCTAGTGACACTTAGCTGCATTGCATTGCATTATCATGGAAGGTTAAAATGCATTCATAAAAAAAGATAATTGCATTCATAGAAAGGTTAAAATGCATTCTCATGTTAGAATAATTGCACATGCATTTTTTTCCCAAGGGCTTCATTTCGCATCAAAAAGGGGGTACATAACATCATTAACAAGGTCAAATTAGCAAGGACAACATCACCTCAATATCATCTTTCTACAATAAAAACATGAGATTATACTTTTTGCATTCATTCCATACCATTAATCATTACATAGATATACCATCGAAGAAAAGAAGGAAATAATCATTTACATGTGCATACATCTAGACAGCGATACAGATTGCATACATGAGAAAATAACACAAAAACAAAAAATTGCACCCATACATGAAGAAAGAAATGCATCCATCTATCTATATCATACATAAGATACATTGCATCCACAGACCCATCCATCCAAAACAAATGCATTAGATAAACACATATAGCAGCATCTAAAGGTAATCTCATATATCATCAAGTAAAAAATAGGAAAGATCATAAATGTCCTCATATCATATGTCTACTCAAAACTCAACGCATCCAGTATAACAATGATATCATAAATCAACTCTATAATCACCCATCAATAGGGGCATCAATGTCAAACAAGTATCAAAGTACAACTGGAAAGGTGACACCAAGGTCACAAGAATATGGTACAACATCAAGTATCTCAACATTAGTACACAACTGATCAATAAGAGCACTCATAGCTCAACTCTCGTCACCACTGGGAGGAGGTCCTGGAGGAGGCTGTGGAGGAGGCTGTGATGGAGGCTGCTGAGGTGGCTGAAGAGGCGTCTGACCAACCATAGCAACAAGGAGAGGAACCGATGGAGCCAAACCTGATACTAACTACTGAATCATCAAAGACATCTGTGATACCTCTATCTGTAACGCTCCCACATCTGCTCATAGCTAGATAGTACTAGAACTCTCACCAACCTCATAGGTACTCTGAGGATCACCTGTATCTATAGGAGCTTTCCCCCGATCATAGGAAAAAGCTACTAGCATTTGTTGTGCACCTGTATCCTGACCATCCATGGTAGCTTGTGGTAATCCCGCACCTGTATCCTGTCTTGACACTGAATCCTGCCTAGCAGCCCTCACATGGTCCTGACGATCTACCCTCTATCTCTGTGCTACTGTAGGACGAGAAGGAGGAGGAGGTGGTGCCTATATCTATATATCTCTCACTCATCCTCTGAGTCTAATCACCACCCTACCTCATGGTCTACCTCTGCATCTCCTCCCACCACTGACACCATCACCATCACCATCATCATCTCTCCCAGGCACTGGCTCTGCAGGGTCTATAAATCGAGGCATAGGATGCTCCATCAACCAATCCAAATACTCCTGAGTAACCCTGGCATCTCTAATATGTAATCTCATATCCCAGTCCATAAAACCAAGCTGTGATATCTACTCAATAGCATCATCATATGAAGGCATGTGTCCCCACGTAGCCCTCTCTGCACTAGAACGAGCATAAACTGCAGATCCCTGAGGCATAGGCTGAATCCACCCAAACTATCGTAGCACTCTACCTGCCAAAAATCTCTCAAGGACAGAGTCGATCCTGCCGATCATCCATCGAGGAGCAAACATATATGGTAACTCCAAGCCATCCTCTCTCCAATCCTCAACATCAACATATGGTCTCCAATAGACCTCATCCATATCATCAATTTGTGGCCGCCAATACTCCAAATGTCCCAAGTGATGATGTGTCACCATCCCAGTGTACTGCCATGCAAAAGGATACCCTAAAGGTCAGTCTCGCTCTGATATCAGATGACTAACTGGTAAGTGCTCCGATATCCAAAGCTGCAAAATGTGAATCCCAACAGATAACACAGCTGATCTCCTATAAACCACCTCATGCAGATCATGGTATAGCTGCACAAGCACACAAGATCCCCAATCAAATCATCGAGGCTGATGCAGCAAGTCCTTGATAATCCTGCCCCAACCCACTAAAAACTCGTGACCCCGATGATCAGGTAGTAACACGCCACCAATGATAGCACCTAACATCGCTAGTAAAATAGGAAATGAAGCAAACTGAGGCCATACGATGCAATCATCACCAATAGAAGGATCTCTGAATACTCACCGACAATAAGTCCCATCATATACTGCATCATAATATGCTATCTCCCCATGTGTCAGGATCCATAGCAATCTATATACATCCTCAGGAGTGATAGTCATCTATCCTTGTGGTAGCCAAAAAGTGTTTGTCTCAGAGTGCCAATGCTCTGCGACAGCAGTAATCAAACCTCGGTTCATCTGGAACTGAGGAAGCTCTAATACACATAACAAACCATAGTGCCTAATCACTCATCTCTCGGTGTCAGTCAACTACTCTCTCAGCTCCATCACCTAATGTGGTACGGTCTGGAGATACAGAATAGGGACATCCTCCTGTTTAATCAAAACAAGGGAATCACATGAGTAACCTAATGTCAGGAAATCAAACAATCAATCATAGTCATCAATTTAAATATACCTATCAGACCTACCAATCCTAACTCTAAGCATTGAGGAAGGATGATCCTAGTTTTATGTCTCTAAGCATTTGAGAATAAAATGAATGGACGATTAGACCCATGACCTATCATTCGTGATGAAGATTGATTTACCTTATCCTTTGATATCATAGTTACCAATGTCCTAATTCATTGTTGAATCGAACAAGGGGAACACCCTAACTGAACATTCAATCAAATTCATTGAAGTGATCCATATCAATCAAGTGGATGCAATCGAGCAATCAGACGTCATAAAAAAAGTCTCAAGCAAAGTAAAAAAAATTTCACTTACGCGACTTTTCTTTTAGGTGTAATTTCTTTTACCAGAGGCGACATCAAATTCGTCATACACATGATTTTAATCATCCGTGTGACTTAATTTGACAAAGGCGATATCATATTTACCTTAGGCGACATTTTATTATCTAGGGTTTTTCACACAACAAACAATTAAAATGTTTAAACCCTAAGCGATACCAAATTTTCAGCACGCGATAAAAGATATTCTATAGGCGTGAACAGAGCTACGGAAGGCGATACTGAATTTTCAAGAGGTGATATTTAATTTTTCAGGCATAACTACATTGCACGGAGGTGACATTTCTTTTCTAAAATGTAGAATCAAAATTTTAAAATGCATTAAATGAAGTCATAAATGCAATTTTAGAAACACGAGGAAAATTTGAATGACATACTAGAGGACCATCGTTTGCTCTCCGACCAAACCGGCGTGCTCTCTCAAACTGATGCTCGCGATGTGGGACCACCATTGTGTAAAAAGGGCTAAAATCAGAGCTAAAAATCTCAAAAGGGCAAGGTGAAAATGAATAGTAAAATGAGGGGTTTTACCCTATTTAAGGTGAAATTGGCCCTAATAAAGACTTAAAAATGCACTTTGGACCTATTATATGACATCTTCATTAGCCGGGGCATAAATCAAACTTGCTTATTTCTTTAAAATGGTATCAGAAATCAAAACATATTCCAACTAATCAAAATTTATCAAATCAAGGAATTAATATGTTTTATTTCTGAGGGGGCATCAGAGTATCAAATTGGCATCATATCAAAAAAACATTTATCAGTGGGGCATATCATATCATATCATATCATATCAAGTTATCATATCATATCAATTTCATATCAGGAGGCAAATCAGTATCATATCAGGAGAAAAATCAATATCAAATCTACTATCATATCAAAACCTATCAACATATCAGCAATCAATCAACCCAGGACCTTTATCAGTGAACCCAGGACCTATCATCAAACCAAGACCCATATCATATTAGAGGCATCAGAATCATATCAGCACCATCATCAGAGGCACGTCATCATCATTAGGAAGTACATCAATCAGAGGAATCAAGGAATCACAGAATCAGGACCTGAATCAGATCATCATACTAAGGGAATCTTTGAATCAGTGTTCTTCACACATCGACTCAAAGAGGGGCATTTGTAGACATGAAAAATTGGCAAAAGGCTTAATTCAATCAAAAGGTGCAATCAAATCATCAAAATAGCATGAAAAATCAATAAATGGAACAAAGGCAATTCAAATCAAAGGAAAATTCAATTAAATGATTAAATGATTAAATAAAGCTTGAAAAGGGGAAAAACACTATGAAATTGATTAAATTCAATTAATGACATAGTTGTTGAAAGCAAAAATCAAAATGAACCTCTTACCCTTCATGGCTAAATTTAATTACTTTAATTAATTAATAAATGCTAATTTCCCTCAACAAAGCAAAAAGGAGACAAAATGGACACAAATCACTCACTTTTGTTGAAATGGTCCAACCTTTTGAAACTATTTAAATGATTGTCCCCTCCTTGTCCCCCCATTTATGGACAAAGCAAAGCCAATTGACCTTACCCAAGCATGACCATGGTTATCTCACTCTACCCCCTACCCTTGGGAAAATCCTATAAGTAGAAAGCATTTAGAAGCATAATTCATCCACTCCATATCTTTGAATTGCAGCAAAGCTCTGTCAATTTGCATCCACATCACTCACTTATCATTTATCATTGCTAATTAGCTTAAATTGCATTGATCATAGTAGATTGTTCATCAAATAGAGCTAGAATTTGATAGAATAGATCTAAATTTGCATATCATATAGCTTAATTCTCATCTTTAGAGTGTCACTAGTGAGGATCATAGCTGAGAGCCTCATTTACCACTTTATTTTAGAGATCCATGAGATATTTAGATTAATTGTGCATTATTTAGATTAGTTTGCTTTGAATAGTGTAATTGTCTTTTAAATCTTGTTATTTCATGAAGGTGTAAATCACTCACACACAGGATGAAATCCTTATTGAATTTTGGGTTCAAGAGGGTAGGAGCCTTTGTTAAAGCTTCTTTTATAGCTTGGAAATTGACTTCCCCTTCTTTAGTCTAGCTAAAAGCTGAATTCTTCTTCAACATGGCCGTCAAGGGCTTGAGTAAATCTGCAATGTTAGGCAAGAATCTCCTAACAAAATTTATCCTTCCTATGAAGGATTGAAGACTTTTCTTATGATGTGGCAGGGGTAGCTCTAAGATAGCTACAATTCTTTCAGGGTCTACTGTGATCCCTTTTTTGGATACTACGTATCCCAATAATTTTCCTTCATGAACTGCAAACACACACTTATTGGGATTAAGAGATATCCCAAATTCTCTACACCTTTCAAAAATCTTCCTCAAATGTTTGATGTGATCTACTGCATGTTTAGAATAGACAATTATGTCATCTAAGTAGACCAATACAAACTTGTACATGAGGCTTTTAAAGGTCATATCCATTGCCTTTTGAAATGTAGCACCTACATTTGACAAACCAAAGGGCATCTTTTGATAAGCCATGGTTCCCCACTTGGTTGTAAATGCAGTCTTATATTGATCCTCTTCATTAACTAGGATCTAATTATATCCTGAATAGCCATCCAATAATGAAAACCTCTCAGACCCAGAGACACATTGTAAGATTTTCTCCATGGAGGGTAGTGGATGGCAGTC
The DNA here is from genome assembly GCA_027943335.1 of Chamaecyparis obtusa. Lineage (NCBI taxonomy): Eukaryota > Viridiplantae > Streptophyta > Pinopsida > Cupressales > Cupressaceae > Chamaecyparis > Chamaecyparis obtusa. The sequence continues at coordinate 1,929,700 of BSBK01000594.1, forward strand.
TTTTAAGGAGGCCCTGTTAAGATCCCTAAAGTCAACACATAACCTCAACTCCCCATTCTTCTTCCTGACAGGAACAAGGTTGGAAACCCAACTAGTATGTTTAATTGGGTAGATGATGCCACTCTCTATCAATTTGAGTACTTCTTCATGCATAAGTGGCTCAAGCTTAGGATTAACAGGCCTTTGCTTTTGTCTTACTGGTTTGGCATTTGGTTCTAATTCAATAGTGTGCTAAGAAAGAGCAGGATTAAGACCTTTGAGGTCCTCATACTACCATGAAAACACATCATTGAATTCTTTGAAAAGTTGTGTGTAATCTTGCCTTTCCAAATCAGTGTTCACTTTTCCAAATTGTAGGCTCTTACCTGGTTCCAACTCTAGTTCAACACAATGTTCTTGTTGGACTACTAGGCCAGCTTTATTTTTCTTGACTTCATCATCCTTGTTGAAGATAGCTTCCAAGGTAACAAGACCCCTAGGCATCTTATTAGACTTAAGTTGTATCACTTGATCACCATAGCTCTGTGATAGCCTATCTTGATTATGCTCTGAAAAAACATCTTCTTCAAACAAGAATTGCAGAATTTGTTCATCATTGTCAAACACTTGCCAATTGACATTGTTATCAGGGATTGAAGGTCTGATAATCACTTTAATGTGTTGTTGGTCCATCTCTTTTGAAATGCTATTTGGAATATCATACTAAGATCCAACAGCAGCTAACCTATCTACATTTTGATTTAGCTTTCTAGGGATAGCAACAATATTGAAAGCACAAAAGTCCTTAATTGCATCCCAAAATCTATGCTTGTATGCTTTCAAGGTGTCATTTTTGGTTGCACTTATCCCTCTCACTTGGTTGAAAACTAGCTCACTATCACCATAAACTTTTAAGGCCTTAAGCCCTCTTTTTCTAGTCCATTCTAGTCCATTCACAAGGCTTTCATACTCTGCAGTGTTGCTAGTGCAGGAAAAACTGAATCTAAAGGTAGTATAATACCTTTCTCATTTTGGGGACACTAGCATAGCACCACCACCAGAACCATGTCTACTTCTAGCTCCATCAAAAAATAGTTCCCAAACCTGATTGTTCTGATACTCTGAATCAGTGTCTTCTTTGAGGAGGCTTGGTTCTATAGCATCATTTTCTTGTATCAAATAACTTCCCAAACCAGCATTCCAAATAACATGCTCTGATTCTCTTTCATCTAGGAAAATATCAGGGATATTTTCTATCTTGGTGCTTGCTTCACTAATGGTTTGGAAGTCATTGATATCAAATGCAAACATTGCAGAGAAATTTTCATTGATGGTATTGGACACATAAGGTTCTAAATGGTGTGCTACCAATTTCTCTGATTTAATGGTAACCTTGGTACCATATCTTGTGTTGAAGAGCATGTGAGACCAATTAGAAGATACGTAGCCTCTTATCTTGGCTGTAAAATCTCTTGATAAACATATGGCAAATAAAGTAGGAAGATCTATGTTGTATATATCAAGGGAAATAGAAAAATTAGGACTAGCATGGAGAATTAGACTGGTATCCTTAGCCACACCTATAGTACTAACTAAGGATCCATCAAGTTGAGTAACCTTCTTTTGGAAGGGTTCATATCTATGTCCTAATTGATCAACCACTTTCTTGGGCATTACAGTACTAGTAGCTCCACTATCTACCATGCAATTATGTACTAAAGAATCTCCAATAATTAAAGATACATAAAAGGGAGGTGGCTTTGAATTCCTACCTTGCATGGTGTTGGCTTTGAAGTTGCTACTTGGAGCCTCCTTTTGTTGATCAGTGTTAACCAACACTGGCTTTGCAATTTCTTTTGTAGGCTGAGGAGTTGTCACTTCTAACATAGCCTTCCTTAAAATCTCAGGTTGTCCTGGAATAGCCAAAGAGTCCCACATGGACATGGTGACATTCACTTTCTTCATGTTGTCTACAATGTTATAAGGTGATATATTGTGTACTCTTTGTTGTGTCTTTGGCATGACAAGCTCCATCTCCTTGAGAGTTTGGCTCTCTTTTCTTGTAATGACAGGAGCCTTCCTAGGTATAGTAGGAGTAGCCTACTGCAATGGCTCTGTAGATGTAGTACCCTTGATTCTAGAATCTTCTCTCCCCATGTCTTGTGCTCTTGTCTCAGAAGTGAAAGAAAACTCATCATTGACTCCATTGAAGTCTTGTTGCTCCCAATTGAAGAGAGCAGTCTCACTCTCTTGTGATTCTTGTTGAGGGGTTGATCCATTGGATGAAGCCTCTAGTTGAGCATAGGATGCATTTTGAGCCATTAGAGCTTGATTCATCCATCCATTAGAACATGTAGCCTGATTGTGAGGCTGATTGCAAGGGAAACACCATTTCATCCATAGCCATATTGTTTTGACTAGGAACCATATCCCTAACTAGATTTGTAGAATTGAGAGGTGCAGGGTTATATGGTTGGAATGGTCTCTGACTGAAGTTTTGTCTTTGTCCTTGATAGCCTCCTTGGTATGGTGGCCTATTTTTTTGATAAGGTTGTCCTCGATTTTGATACTGCTAACTAGGACCTTGGCCTTGTGATTGGAAGGGTGACCTAATGCCTTGACCTTGCCTCTTGAGGTTTGTGACCTCCTTGGTTAGATTTTGCAGTAGATTTGTCATTTCTTGCTTACTACTTTCTTGACTATCCTTTATTTCTTGCAACTCTTGGGAGAAGTTTGTCTTCAATTCTTGACCATTGGGACTAGCCTGAGGTGCTAATATGGTGGGAATGGGGGTAAATGGGGGTACTTGTGCTGGTGCAATAGGCTGAAGACTAGGGAAAATAGGCATAGGTGGTCTTCTTTGTATCACACCTGCTTGAATCAAACAATTTTTAGCTTTGACAACTATGTCAAAAGCCTGGGGTAAAGAAGTACCACCCATTGACTGTATCATGACAGATATTTGTCCATTAGGCTCTACAAGAAATAAAGGAAGGCATGATCAATAGATGGCCTCACTAAGATTGGAATCCTAGTCCATGTCTTGAGGAATCTATTATTGTAGTCTATCATCTGCTCCTGAGGATCTCTCTTGATGGTTGTCAACTGTTCAACCAAAGACAAGTTGTCTGATTTATCTTCAAAATGCTTACTCAAAGCATCTCCTAGTGCATCCCATGAATTGATAAAACCAACAGCTAAGGTCCTGAACCATTCAAGAGCCTTACCCTTGAGGAAAGCTGCTAGTAGCTTGGTAGCCACATCTTCTTGGGTGATATTGTGAATGTTGCAGATGGTGGTCACATCACTTATGTGCTCAAAGGTTGTAGTCTGACCTTCACCTATGAAATTAGGTAAGCTCTTTAATTCCACTAGGGGCACATCATGATGTACAAAAAAAGTCAATGGACTCCCCTGGTTAAAAGGTGCAAAAGCAAACTGTCTAGCCATTGTAGGAGCTGTGATTTGAAGATTAACAACTATGTGAGCTGTATTTGATGCTGGATTTGGATCTTCCTCTAGATCTCTGGTTAGAGATCTACCTCTTCTTTTGAGATGAGAGGGAAAAGGTCTCCTTTCTGAAGTATCAGGAGGTGTAGACTAAATTCTCCTTACAAGGGACATTCTTTGAGTTGATCGACCTTTGTAGCCTCTTTTCAAGGGAAACTCTAAAAATTTGGTAGGCTTTGAGCTTCTAGTCTCAATCTTTCTCATAAAACTTAAACAAGGTTGGCCTAAAACTTTGAAACCAGTGGAGTCACTAGATATACTTGATAAAAAACTTCTAAAAGCTTGTATTATGCAATCAGTATATCAGAGATAGCATAATCTTTCAAAGATGAACCAATAGGAGAACCTTTAAACTTCAATCTGAACTTAGTCCCACCAGGCGTGCCAAAAATTTTATACACTAATTTTGCACCCTTGTCTCAAGCTCTCATAGTCTTGATAACCTAGTATAACATGGGAATCATCTCCAGGTGTGGGACCTATGCTAACTGAGATGAAACCTCTAGATTCTAGGCTAGTTCCTCTTGGATAATCACCTTAATTTACTTCTTGACATGAAAAGTAAAGACTCTTGGAGGGAAAGGGATATAAGGAGTACATGAAAGGGAAATAACTTGAAAGAAAACTACCTACTAGGTGATACACCAAAATTAGGGTATGAATTACAGCATAGAGGGATAGAATCAATGAAAGGCTTAGATCTAGTAGGTCACAACTTATTGAATAGGCTTGCATAAGTGGTTCATAGGAGGGCCTAAACATAAGACACAACCTATGACCTGCAAGTAGATATTCACTTCTACAACTTGGTGTAGGATTGAGACAAGACTGTTAGGGGGCTGAAGTATACCCACAAAAACATCTAAATTAGATCAAACACAATAACAAACATAATTATAGAAAGTAAGAGGGATCAGGAACCCTAAGTTGTCATTGAAAACATGCATAGACTTCAATTCATTAAGAGATGATCCAAATAATGAAAGGATAGGGATAGAGAGAATGCCACAAATACCTTAAAGTTTCCTGAATAATCAATGGGAGATTACAAAGGGTATAAGACCAGAGGGTAGAGAAGATACCATGGATAGCCTTATGAGAAAGGATGAATTTCTTTCAAAAGTGGACTCTCTCCTTTACAAAATGTGAACTCTCTTCTCTAAAGCTCCAAAAATTAACTATATACACCTCCCTTTAGTACACAGGCTAGAGTACAACCTAATTAGGGTTACATTGAATTGCATAAAATAACCAAACCCTAACTGTCATTTTGATCATCATATATTTCTAAAATATCTGGCCGATTAGAGCATATCTTTCTTTATGTGTTGATCCTATTGTACTAGACTCACCTACAGACACAACAACCTTGACTCATCCACCCACCTACAACTCCACTAAGCCATGAAGGCTCACAATCTGATCTTGTTTCCCTGGGTAACAGTACCATTCAAAAGGTTGCGCCAACTCTTTCTAGCATCTTTTGGCGTGAAAACGTGGCACAGTACCCTGCAACATTGGCCAACAGTCATCGCCATCACCCTCTCAACCATAACCATCCTAACCAACGTCGTGCATGACTGAAAGAGAAAAAAAAAGAAAAACCCTCATAGAGATATTCAAATTCAAATATTAATGGCTAGCGGGTCTAAAATTAAAACACAACAGTCAATGCATAATTTCCCTGGTAGATGAATAGCCATGATACACTGAGAAAACAACTCCAAAACCCTTCTGACAAGTCAAAGCCACCGTGGAATTCAGCATCCAATCAGAAGTGAGCAAATCAGCACCTCTGACAAACATGGACCCATGACCCTAAGAACACCATCGAATGACTATTGCATGACCTTATAACTCTGACAGATCCCTTCAGATCATCAGACAGCTATAGATCTTCATTTTACACTAGGACCCCACTAATACATCAAATCCATCGACAAGTCCCCATCATCACATAATAACCAATCACATGCGAGCACATCAATGCCAGGTAGCATGCTAGACCCATGACCCACTGAGATTCTCATTGGATGGTTGTCGCATGATCTCATATGGTCAAGAGATTCTATGAGATCATACAACCATCATAGATCTTCACCTTTCTGACACATCCATGGACCCTCTAACATGGTCCCACTAACACATCCTAGTTGTTGCCTGGCCAACCAATAGAGAATGAGCATGTCAAAAATTGAGGACCCACCTGACAGAGCCCAGAGATAAAGTAAGATCAATGGTTGTCACATGATAACATGTGTCAGAAAAATTCCTTTAGACCATGCACCAGATGTTAGATCATCATCGACTGACAACTTGCCAGGCCCACACTAACATGGCACCACATCACCAACCCTAACCAATTGTAAGTGCACATCTCAGACTACGTGGCCGAACCCACTGACAATTGAACTCACTACAGGTAGGAAGATCAATGATTGTTGCATAATCTCATGCCTCTGACAAATCTTATGAGAACTTACACCCATCGTTAGATCAAGATGGTGTCAGAGAGTCTGGGCTCGAAAATAAAAGGCGTCGGGACTTAGGAAAAAATAAAGCGCTAGGCGCTTAGACTTAGGGAAATATTAAAGCATGTGGACTTTGGGGATTTTAAGTGGCCAAAAAAGGTAACGAAGGATTATAACAGGCCAAAGGGTTTTTTAGGGTAACGGCTAGTTTTATGAATTTTTAAGGGTTTTTTTGCACCTAGCTAGAGACCTAGAAATCATTGTAGAGGCCAGAGTAAAATGAGTAGAGCCATGAAAATTTTTGGAGGTGCTTGCAAAGCATGAAAGATGAGGATCAGATACAAACCAGGGCCTGATTTGACTAGAGGAAAAAAATAGGGCAACATTTACAATGCATTAAATCAGTCAAAAATACTTGTGGGCCAATGTTGTTTTGAAATTGTTGAATAAAAGCATTGGCAAGTTTGGGAAAAGAGTCAATAGAATAAGGAGGCAAGGAAAAATACCATTGTAAGGCCTTGTCATGAAAGGTTCTAGCAAACAATTTGGCTAAAATCCTATGATCATGAGCATAATCACTACAAAGGATTTGAAATGTTTTAACATGATGAACAGGGTCTCCTTTTCCGTTGTAATTCTCAAGACAAGGAATATCAACTTGTTGAGGAACGAGAGTATGAATGATATCTAAGGACAAAGGACTTCCCATGTCACATGTAGGAATGATAAACTTGTTTTGAGTTAAGGATGCAAGTTGTTGTAAGGATGACATAGTTTGAGCTAAATTGATGATTGTTGAATCATTAGAGGAAATAGGAGGAGTAGCAACATTAGAAACACTAGGTAAAGTGTATGAAGCTACAAGAATAGAAGAAACAACTAGAGGAACACTTGGAACTATAGTTGGAAGAGGATTGGAATAGGTAAAAGGAACATTATGATAAGAAGGTTGTGATGTAGGAAGGGACACAAAAGGAACACTCATAGGAACAGAGGGAACCATCACAGTCACCAAAGAAGGAGTATAGGTAGGAATACTAGGTAAAGGAACAAAAGAAGGTTCTACACTAGTAATAGGAGGAATCAACCCTAAATCTTGAGCTTCTTGAGCTAAAGGTTTAACATTTGAATGCACAAGGTGAGTAATACCACGCAAGAGGTTAATACCTTGATCACTATCACAAAGAAATTTCTTAAGAGCCTCTATAGCTTGAATAGAATCTTGATTATGGTTTTCTTGAAGAAGCCAATTACCCATTTTATCAAGTTCAGTTGAAAGTTTTTGGACTTGTTCAAGAGGAACTCTAAAAGTGTCATCTTCATCATGAGATGAATGAGAAGAGTTGTGCTCCATCATAGGATTGGAATCATGAAGAATCAAATTACCATCTAGAATCCTAAGGAAAGGAAAGGAAGATTTAGGACTAAAGGCACCCATGATTCTATGACTTCATCTAACCGAAATGTTATAAGTAGGGCTAAAGGTAGTAAAGCTCATAAACCAATGCAATGCAAATGAACTAAACTAACACTAAATATTTTGATTTTATATGAGATGAAAACACATAAAATAAATCTAATACATGCAATATCTAACACCATAAAACATAATAGAGCATCTAATTCCATAAAAGTAAAGGGGGTAAGTATGTCGGGTTCACCAAAATGAATAGATGTGAAAGTTGGTAATTCACCTCTATGTATTGATATGGAATAAAATGAATAGGGTTGGATGAGATGTATGATATAGGGGTGGAATATAGGACCTATCCTAAATCTAAATTCCCAAAAGGAAAGATCCAAATGGATTAATCACAAAGAAGTGATCAATGCACAAAAGAATCAAACAAATGGAGAATATGAAGAAAGGAAAAAATCCTATAATCTATTATAAAAAGTATATGTTTGAAATCTAAAATAAATACTAACCTTGAAATAGGGTAGATCTAAAAAATGATGATTTCTGATGTCTATGTACAGTTTTGGGTAATTCTACAACCTATTTCGGACTGGAAATGTCAAGACAGAGAAAACCCAGAAAACTTTTGTCTTTTGGGAATCAGGTTGTCCTTGACTGAGATAGCGGGGCAATGTCCTGCCTCCTACTAAAGGTCATCCTTGACCTAAAATAGCTCCAATGGAAAATCTGTTCACATATCCCAGAAATTTTTTGAAAAGGGTATCCGAATCCAAGCTCTGATTCGCAGTCCTGTACCTGTACCTACAAGAAAAAGGGGTTTTTGTTGTTTGGATGGAGGGTTTGCCTTGGTCAAACCCCAATTTGGAATCAACCTTGAAATTGAATTGAAATTGCAATATGTATAAACAAAGTAAATGAAACTCTTCACCTTGCTTATATTGAAGTCCTTGTGGAGGATTCAGATCCTTGAATCCACAAGTAGGGATGCTCCAAATGAATGTAGAAATGGATGTAAGATATCTCAAATCAATGGCATTAGATCTTCAACACCAATCTTGAATGGATCTTTGCATAGGAAGAAGCTTGGATGAATATGCATGGAGAAATCTTCAAGGGGGCTCCAAGGAGATTGAATCCTTCAATAGCTAACAATGGATCTCCTTGATGAATGCTTGAGGACTTGAATGCTTTCTTTCTTTCCTTCTCCTTGCTTGAGAGTGCTTGAGCATGGAAACTTGATGGATAATGGATGCTTGATTACCAAAAAGTGATGTGTGAAATGAGAGAGGAAGGCTTCCTTTTATAGTGATCTAGGGCACAATCCTCTAGAGGGGCCACCTTGGGGAATTAAATTCCAATTAGGCCCTAATCCTTAGAAATATACCTAGATTAAATGAAATTAAGGATTTTCCATTTAGAAACTTGAAATGGCTGACCTGGAAGCGGGAAAAAAGAAACTTTCTGAAACTTGACATCCCGTAACTCCCAAAATCTAAAAATTAGACCTGGGGTCAGGGATGAGGTAGACTCTACCCTAAGTTAGGGTCAAGGTTGTCCCTGACCTAGGTTAGGGTCAAGGTCATCCTTGACCCTACCAGGTCATCTTTGACCCAGGTAGTCAGAAACTCCAGATTCTCAGAGAAAACTGCTAGAAAGTAGGTTGGAAATAGGGAAAGGTAAGCAGAACAGGGGGGAAACAACTAGATACATGCAAAGACCTGATCAAAGTGCTTAACATGACCCCAAACTACTCACTTGGAGGGCTAAATGCTCTTAACATGGAAGTGCTTCCATTTTAAGACGATACACATAGAAACATGATTATTTTTAAATGGAATACACCAAGGAGTGCCATTAGAAATATTGACCATTTACAATCATGACAGTAAACCTAAATCAAATAGCTCATTTTTTTATCGGCATGTGTAGTCTCTGTGTATATGAAAAATGAATGAAATATCAAGCTAAAATAAAATAGTGAACACAATAGTATTCCACATAGAGTGAATGAAATATACCATCAAAAGGTGACAAAATCATGTCACCAAGCATAGACATAGGAAATAAAAAAGGGACAAATGACAAGAAATAAGAAAAATCATTACGACTATAGAAAAATCATTGAGATTTGAAAAAAATGCAAATTTGACTAAAAATTACTAGGAACTTGACCCTGTAGCAAATGAACTTGTGATGATTTTCACAATAGTACATGTGTTGTGGGGTAAGCTCCCAATAGTTCTTAGGCAAATCTACATGTTCATCACCTGTGCATATGAAGTGGCTCTAATGGCAGATACAATCATTGAACAACCATTTTGTTAACTCTAATTTTTTCAACACAGAGGGACATTTATCATAGCCATAGAAACATGATTATTTTTAAATGGAATACACCAAGGAGTACCATAAAAAATATTGACCATTTTCAATCATGACCAGTAAACCTAAATCAAATAGCTCATTTTTTTATCAGCATGTGTAGTCTCTATGTATATGAAAAATGAATGAAATATCAAGCTGAAATAAAATAGTGAACAAAAATTCAAATTCAAGGCCTAATTTATCAAGAGCAACAAACAATGTGGAACCCCATAACAATCAAAAAAAGAAACATGCTTTGTCAACAATGTTCAAAATCCTATCACCAAGCACAGATATAGAAAATAAAAAAGGGACAAAAGACAAAAAATAAGAAAAATCATTAGGACTATAGAAAAATCATTAGGACTATAGAAAAATCATTAAGACTATAGAAAAGCAAGTTCTAGAAATGGACGGTTCTGATGCTTTTCCATTACAACAATTGAACATTCATCATTTGGTAATTCTTGGTCTATTCCATTTAAGTATGTCAGGCACAAAGTATTCATCAATCTAAGTATCCATTAGGAAAATCTGCATGTTCATCACTTGTTCATTACAAGAATTGAGCATTCATCATTTGGTACTTCTTGGTGTTTTCCATTTAAGTATATCACAATACTGCTTAGGCAAATCTGAATTTTCATCACATGTGCATATAAGAGTTGATTAGAGAAGGTATATGCATAGGTGACAAACATGCAAATTTTACCAAGCATTATTGGGAACTAGACCCTACAACAAATGGACTTGTATTGATTTTTCACAAAAGTACATGTGTTGCAGGGTAAGCTCCCAGTAGTGCTTAGGCAAATCTGCAATTTCATCACTTGTTTCTTTGAAAAGTTTCCAAATTCTAAGAAGAGGTATGAGTGGAGGCCAAAGAAGGGATATTTGTGAAGGTTTCATAGAGCTATGATAATTTTTGTCCAACCTCAACTCAGTTAAGAAGATATTCTCTAGAATTTTAGAGATCTAGAAAATCTTCACAAATATCCCTTCTAGTGGCCTCCACTGAATATACGTGTTCTCAGAATCTAAAAACTTTGATCATTGATCTATTTGGTTTTGAAAATTAGTTTTATGATTGTTATGCAAAATTTTTGGGTAGTTAGGTGGTTGTAGTCGGGGTTCTTTGAAGATTTTGAGTCTATTTAATTCAATGTGTGCTTTCCAAGGTTACAAACTAACAAGGACATTACATATAGTTTGGTGCAAGGAGATAGAATGGTCACAAGAATGGATTGAGATGTTAATGAGTGTATGATTTGAGTGAATTGGGATCCTTAGAGGAGTAAAACACAAATGATTGCACAAATGTGTAACTAAAACACAAGGCAATGATCTTACATCACTATTCACTCAAGAACATGTTTCCATAAGTAATTTAATTCACTTTTGTAGTGACTATACCCACGTGTAGAGATTTAATGTTGCAAGGATGATTTTTATTTATTGATTGGAATCATTAAAAATTTGGTGTCTACACATCCCACCCTACTTCTCTCCTTCCACTCACATGGATCTTAATACAAATAAACTCCTAACTCCCCAAAAACTGACTGTTCATTTATATGTTGATTTGGATTGATTTCATAGAAGAATTATATGAATGAAAATCATAATAAAATTTATTTGAATCCATTTTTGCAATGAAAGAGACATTTTGGACACCCAATACATTGACTGTACCCTCACGGGCAGAGATCAGAAACTTGGAAAGATTTACATTTTATTGCATAAAATACATTTTACATTGTAATGGTGGACTTGATATGCAAGTTGAGGGACTCCAAAACTTTAAAATACATTTTATTGCATAAAATAATAAAAAATCAACTATCACTTACTTGGACCATCTATATGCATAATTGCTGGTGTACAGGCTTTTACCCCTCCAATAGGTCTCCAAATACAAAGCAAGTGCTATCACAACACCTTCCCAAAACTTCTAACCCAAAAATAGAGTTATAAAATGATCCTAAACTAAAGATTTTTCACTTTTCAAGAGAATACAACAAGTTTTAATCACCCAACATCAAAACCCTCCATTCTAGGTACATTTACCTATGGCTTTCTCTTCCAAGCATCTCCAATTAGCAATTTGTCTCCATTAGAGACCTCTAACTCTTCACCCCTATTCAACCCTACAAAAAAAACATGAGGAAACATAAAAATAACATATTTAATTTCCTTTCCACTTCCCATAACATCCATGGGAGTGAGGGGCCTCACCAATCCGTCATTTCACCAAGGCAATTTGTTGTTTGCACACCTTGACTGTATAGGGACAGTCACCTCTAAACATGGTTCAAACACTTCAAAATCTTCACAAATCAATCCAAATCAACATATAAATGAACAATCATAGTAACATCTATCTTTTCTATTCATATTGCAATGAAAGAAAGCATTTTAGGCAACCAATGAGAGGATTGTACCCTCACAGGCAAAGACATGGCCAGTCTTGTTTAATTTATATTTCATTGAAGAAAAGTATATTACATTCATCCATTTGCTCTCTAATCGACCATATACCTTCCTTTACAATAAAATTTATTTTATGCAATAAAATGTATTTTAAAGTTTTGGAGTCCCTCAACTTGCATATTATTATGATTTTCATTCATAGAATTCTTCTATGAAATCAATCCAAATCAACATATAAATGAACAATCATACTAACATCTATCTTTTCTATCCATATTGCAATGAAAGAAAGTGTTTTAGGCAACCAATTAGAGGATTTTACCCTCACGGGCAGAGACAGGGCCAGTTAAGATCAAAATAAAAACACAAGTTATATCTTGACCTTCACATTTTCTCCTTAAGTGCAACAACAAATCACAATACTATGATCATCTCAAACTTTTGAAGTCTTCAAGTATTTTCCCTTTGTCTTGATTACAAGGATTTTGTCTTCAAAAATATTTTAATTCCCTATCTTTATTGAAAAAATATGACTCCAAATACAAGTCTATAATTTGTAGAAACCTAGGTTGGGAAAAACTACGATGAGAATCATTGCTAGAATCTAATGTCCTAATCTTGCCTCACAAATAAGTTCAATTACAATGTTTAAGAACACCAACCCTAAGGAGTCACCGACCGCCTACTTTAAGAGTAGCAACTCAATCAATATTACTTCAATGATCTAAGCACCAACTCATACTTCTAAAAGTACCAACTCTAAGTCTGTTACAATAGATACAACTTATCACAATTTCTATAATTTTCCTTTACAAAATAAGTAGACAAGTAATTCCACTTTGAACAAATTTTAGATGTATCAAAATGCACTCCAATACTCTCTTTGTAAACAATTTGTATAACATTTAATTCATTCATTATTTGAGGATATTTTCTTCTTCATATTTTTTAGTCAAACCCTTGCCCTCTTCTTGTCTCTACTTCCTTGTAATGGGTTTTTGTATGCATGTGATCTTTAGGTTTTGTGGATTTGTATTGCTCAAATCCTACATGGTATCAGATCCTAATCTGCTACAGCTTGTTCGCATTTGAAGGATTCAAATTAGGGTTTTTTTGGTTATTTTTTATTGAAATTAGGGGGTCCCTCAATTTTGGTGCACTTTGAACTCAAATGGACCTCACTGTTGAGCTCACAGTGCCCAAAAACCCCTATTTTGATATTAGGTACATCCAATTTGGACAACTTTTCATTTTGGGGCATTTTTTTGGTACCATACAGCTTAGCACACTTCCCAATGTAGAATTTGTATGGACTGGCATGCTTCCCGAGGTAGAATTCTCTATTTTGGCATGCAAATTGAGATAAAAAAAATTCTTTATAACACACAAATTAAGACCAAAAAAAATGACACGCAGATCGAGACAAAAATTCAAAAGACTTGGTGCAGATCCTGAGGCACGCATGCGCATTTTAAATTATTATTATTATTTTTTGGGCAGTGACAACCATTTGGCCATCAAATTTAAGCCTGTCATTTGATGATGTCAGCATGCATCATCCTCATTTGCACCATTTTTTGGGCTCTAGCGCACCAGTTGGTATTTTGCTCATAACTTGAGCATACGGTGTCGAAATCAGGCAAACGAGTTATTGCCAGAAAGCTGGTTCCAAGCCTAATGCTCTCATGGAAGTTAATCTGGTTTTTTTTGTCATCTAGCTTACTTTTTTTGGTTGTCAAAGCCAGATTCTCTTTATTGCATTCCGGGGGGGCTAATTTGCTCAAATTAGCTCCGCTTTTCGATCTGGAAGAAGTGTCAGAAAGATCTTCTCGAGCACCATCCGGATTTCTACCTATTTTCATCAAAAAAATTTCAAGGTACACAAGATTCAGATTTGAAGATTTTTTTCTCTTCTTTTGATAAAGCATATCATTCTAGGCTTAGGGTTCGATATTTGGATTGTGGGGGGTGTTATTATCTTGTTTCTATCTAAAAAACTAGATATTTATCGAAACAAAAGCCCCTTCTAAAAATATGGCCGAGACCTCTTCTTGTCTAGAACTTCTGACCCCACATAATTATCACACATGGAAAACCCTGATGACATGACTTCTCCATTCAAAAGGGCTTTGGTCCTGTATAGATACAGTGCAGCCAATATTACAAAGGCCCTTTGAGATCATGCAACATCAGAACAAGATGGATGAGGCTATGGGGTTGATTGCTTTACAGGTATCAGACAACTTATTGTTTCATCTTGATGGGTGCAATAGCCCTCTAGCTATGTGGACCAAGCTAAACACCTTGTTTGGTACAGTGAATGAGTTCAAAGCACTTCAGATTGAGGCAGAGCTTACTCTCTTGTACCTAATTCTTTTCCCTCTATTGAGGACTTTCTAATGAAGTTCAAATAGCAGAGATCTTTTTTACACAGATGTGGAAAGCAAAACACTGATAAAGAGTGCATTTATCTGATTCTGTCTAAGCTTAGGGGAAACTTTTAGATCTTCTATTCTACCTTTTATTCTACCATGGACGCTTTGGGACCTACATTCACCATGCCCACTTTTGAGGTGTTATGTGATCATTTGACTAGAGAGTAGGCAAAACTTACTCAATTGGACTCTCTAATAGGATCAAAGAACCAAGCATTGGTTGCCCAGCCATCCAATAGAAAGCAGAAGCAGAAGTCGAAGTAGATATCAGATTCATCTTCTCAGCACTCTATTGGCCTACCATCTTCTTCTAAGAAGGAGAAACATAAGATTGAGAGACCTACATGTTCCTATTGTCAGAAGGGACCTCATGATGAGTCACATTTTTTTTAGAAGAGATTTGATGCCTATGAAAAAGATTGCCAATTTGCAAGCTCTTCTTTAAAAGAGCATTGTTTCCTCTACATCCTCTTCTACCTCACATGGGTCTTCTTTTCAGTCTTCTTCCACATCTTCGACATCTGGATAGGATTTTGGGTAGGGTCATGCATTGCGGGAATCCATTAAATCCCCTTCATAGGTCCCTTGGATAATGGAGTCATGTGCTTCTCACCATATGGCATCTTCTCAAGGGGTCTTCTCTACTGTTGAGGCTTCTCCCATTCCTCATATTCTCATGGGGAATAACACTGTCCTGACAGTCTATGGGAAAGGTTTAGTAGGCATTCAAGATGGCACATTCAATGATGTATTATATGTTCTATCTCTTTTTGTAAACTTTCTCTCAATTTATCAGATTACACACAGTGGATCAGGGAAGACAATTGAGTTCACTAGAGATTCAGTCTACATTCGAAATTGTGCAACAGGAGGCATTGTTGCTAAAGGGACAGTTGATCATTCCACCCATCTCTACACCTTCTCACACTTTGGTCCACCATCTCCATTGTCAGAGCACAACTCTCCTCTTTCATGAGAGCATCATGTGGTGCAGTCAGGTCGCTTGAACCTTTGTATTGTTCTTGAGATCACTACTATGACTGCCACACCACATCTTATTGAGGTCTTCTCTCTTCATCAGGATTCTTCTTTAGCACTGCCTGACCCTCTAGCTCCATTCATCAAGCCATCAGGTACACTTGTTGAGGATTCTACAGAGGACATTCATCTCCTCTTTCATGACAATGTCAGTACACCTGTCACACCACCTACATTGGGGATTCCCTTTCAGGATCCTCATGTTTACTCCTTTGAGCATGAGCTCAAATTTCTAGTGACACCTCATCTTTTGAGGTTACCTCTTCAGTGTCCACTAACTTTCACTCCTCTGCATTGGAGTCACAGTGGTTTTTTCATTGATCCAGGGGTTCTTTCATTCTGGGGGGGATTTGGAGCCTCAATCCTCTCTCGCGGGGGGGTTGGCAGCACACATTGTACTTATGGCTTTGAGAGAGTCTCTTGAAGCCATTTTTTTTTCTTTTGCTTGCCTTTATATCTCTTTTTGGAGTAGGGTTTTTTCCCACTGGGTTTTCTCTATTTCTCCATTTTACAGATATTTGGTTGTGCTGGGTACCTCATTAGGCCATGTTGTCGGGACCCATTTTTGTGCTTTTAGCACTGTAGTTTCCTTTTCTTTCTTCTTGCATTTTTGCTCATCTTAAGGGGGGGTGTTAGAGTAAAGTATTAATTTTATTAATTAACTTTACTCCTTTCTTAAGATGTCAACACTTTTATTTTTAGTTGTTTATATTTAAACACACATGCACTAGTTGATTTAAACTTATGCACTTGTTGTTTTAAATATAAACTTGCATGCATTAGTCTTGTAATAATTTAACTAATTATTACATGCACTAGGGTTTTCCTTTCAAGGCTTTTGATCTCCTTTATAATGAGGATCCATTGTACATTTAATTTATTCATTATTTGAGGATATTTTCTTCTTCATATTTTTGAGTCAAACCCTTGCCCTCTTCTTGTCTCTACTTCCTTGTAATAGGTTTTCGTGTTTGTATTGCTCAAATCCTACAATAATGACTTAAATACTATATCATCTTAAAATGGAAGAACTTCCATGATAAGAGTGTTTAGCCCTCTGAGTAAGTGGTTTGGGGTCATGTTAGGCACCTTGATCAGGTCTTTGCATGTATTTGGCTTTCTCCCCGCTTTCCACTTCTTCCGGGCACTTGATTTCTTCATTCTAGGTAGGATTCAAAAATAGGTCCTCCTAGTCTTCATCACAGTCATCATAGGATTTTATGTCTATCCCTGACATTCTATCCTGATTTGATATCATTTCTAGGTTTTTGGGCATCCCCGAGACCTCCTAACCTGGCTCTGATTGAATCTGGGCCCAGGGTCAAATTCAAGGTTGATCCTAACTAGATTAGGATCGAGCTCGAACCTGACTAGGTCAGGATCAAGGTTGAACCTAACTAGGTCAGGTCCAACCTTGATTTTGCCCCCCTCATTCAAATTTTTAGAATCCAGAATTTCTGGGATTCAAGCTTTCGGGATATTTATTTTCCCGCCTCTGGGTTAATCATTTCAAGTTTCAGGATGGTAAATCCTTTAATTGCATTTAATGTAGGTATATTTTCTAAATGTTAGGACCTAATTGGGATTTAATTCTCCAAGGTGGCCCCTCTAGAGGATTGTGCCCTAGTTCACTATAAAAGGAGGCCTTCCTCTCTCATTTTCACATCCATTATTCACATCTCTCCATCAAGTTTTGTGAGAACACATCAAGCTCTCAAGCATCCAATAGATTCTTCAAGCATTCAAGTTTTCAAGCATCCATCCATCAAGGAGATCTATTGTTAGCTATTGAAGGATTCAATCTCTTTGGAGCCCCCTTTGATGATCCATCCTTCCACATTCATTCAAGCCCTCTCATATGCAAAGATCAAGTCAAGATTGGTGTTGAAGATCAAATTCCATTGATTGGAGACATCCTACATTCATCCTACATCCATTGAAGCATTCCTACTTGTGGATTTGAGGATTCGAATCCTCTATAAGGACTTCAACATAAGCGAGGTGATTTGTTTCAATTACTTTGTTTATGCACACTGTATTTCAATTCAATTTCAAGGTTAATTCCTAAATTGGGGTTTGACCAAGGCAAACCCCCCATACAACAAAAACCCCCATTTTTTTGTAGGTACAGGTGCAAAGTTTCAGATCTGAGAGCAAATTTGGATACCCTTTTTGACAAACTTCTGAGATTTGCGAACAGAATTCGAATCAGACTTCAAATAAAGAATGTAGTATTTGACATTTTATGAGGGTCAAACCCGACCTGAGCTCATCTTGGAGAAAGATTTCTAGGTTTTCTCTGTCTTGGCATTTCCTGTCCAAAATAGGTTTTAGAATTGCCTGAAAGTACACACAGACATCAGAATTTAACATTTTCCAGATCTGCCCTAATTTGAGGTTAGTATTTGTATTTCAATTATTTCATATTCCAAGCATAAATTTCATTCATAGGGAAATATTGGATTTACTCTCTCTCTCTCTCTCTCTCTTCCATATTCTCCATAAATTGATTCAATTGTGTATTAACCTCTTGGTTGATCAAATTGGATCTCTTCTTTGGGAATTTGGGTTTGAGGATAGATCTTATATCTTCCCCCTTCTTTTTCTATTTGAATAGTGTTGAATCCATTTTAACACTATTCAAATACTCATACAAAATTATCATTGAACACCCATATCATACCCGCACCTTATTTCCATCAGTCCTCTTTAAATACTACTCGGTGGTTCTAAAGATGTTTAGAGAAAGTTAAAACTACTTCAAATTACTTATTTAATGTCTGCATCATTCAACTTCATTTTCTCTATTTGTATAGTTCAGCAACAAGCTTAACCATATCAATCTTCATCAATCGATGAAAAATTATATAAACTATCAAAACAAATAGAACCACATGGAAGTTTAACATAGAAAACTAATATATATTATCGATGGCTTTGAAGAAGTTTCTAAAAATGACATTCATACTAGATCAAAATATATTTTGTCATCATCATATCTAAAGCATATTGATATTTTAGTGATGCTATTAAGACCAAATAATCCATCTGTTGATGACAAGATGTTGTCGATACATACTACATAATAAACTTGATTGTTGATGTGTCATTTGAGACCCAAGAAAGGAAAGATTTTAGATAATGTTATTCTATTTAAATATGACACAAATGATCAAGCATAAAACTTTCAATGTTCAACTGGTTTCCAATGTAATGCCATCCCTGAATCATTCTAAGATGGTTAAAATCATACTTTGTAACTCCTGTGAAGTTTGATAAATATTATTGGGTTTTAGATATTATTCACTGATTCATCTTTGTAATTACTATAATGTCTACCAAATAAGAACAAAGTTTCATTCAATAAGAACAAAGTTATTCTTTGCAAATTAACTCACTGTCTCGTGGGTACAGTCAGGGAACAGTGACTTCCAATGACTGATTGAAATGTGTTTTGTGATTGATTATTGATGTAAGAAAGGCCCATAGTCATTAATTATTGTTCCTTGTAGTTTTTTTCACTATTCTCATTGCGTTTTAAGTTGAAATAATTGATTGGTGTGCTAGAACCAGTGACTGGTTAGACACAGTCAACATCTTTGATTTGAAGTTTTTATAATGTTGTAACTCTCCCACCCTCTATGGTCACTGTGATTGGTGGGAGAGCACAACCATGTAATACTATCCTTGTACTATACTAATCATATACAGGGATGTGGAGGATTCATGATGGAGGAACAGTGATGGCTAGAATTTGCTGATTGAAGATGAGCCTGATTGACACCAGTCAAATGGAAGGATGTTTTTCCTTGTGAATGAAGGTGTTTGGTGATGGATTTTTAATGTATGGGTACTTATTGAAGTGTTTGAGTAGTAGGTTTGGTCTGGATATGACAGTGGAGGTCCTTTTGAATAGACCCTAGGTGTATGACCCTATAAGTAAGGGTTTAGTGGCTAAGACCATAGGAGAATGGTGAAACCATGAGGACTAGAAAATGTGTTGTTTTTTAACCCTTAGAATGACTTTTTCATACTTTGAAGTCATGGGAATGAGTGGAGTTATGTGTTTCTTTGTAAGTGGGGGAGGATTAGGCCTAGTTTGGGGTTGCTAGGTTATTGGATCTTGGGTATGGTCCAAAGAAGTATATATTGAGTCTTGGGGAGGATTTAAAGGATCCAAAAGGGTATCTATATCAATCAATAATTTCCTTAGTTGTTTGGGGAATGTTAGAGAAAAAGATAAATTACTAACTGGTGTGGGCTACTAGCTTTAAGGGCTAATGGTGTTGGGTAAAGGATTTTTTATCCAAGTTTAGTGGGTTGATGGAACATGGTGTATATGCCATGGTGATATATTCTATGAAGTTAGAATGAAGTTTGAAGACCTATGTGATGATATGGTGTATGGGAGGCACTAGGTGCATTTGGGGCAACCTAGAAGGTGAGTCCTTGAGAGGACATTAGGAGTGGGAAGTTGTTTCATCATTTGATCATTCACAATTAGGTATGGGCAATGAGACCAATACATTGTCAACCAATTCCAGTGTTATCTATGTTAGAACCCTATCTGTGTGTGGGGTTGGGTGGGGGGCTCATATGCTGGTCATATCGAACCCTAATATGATTACCGAAATAGAAATGTGTGGCCATGTCGGTTAAGGTTCATGGGTCTGAAAATACATACTTAATCAACTTAGAAAGCATACTTATTTGAGGGCAATGCCTCATTCAATTCGTTGTTACCATCTCCTTAGTTATCATTTAATCATTTCAGTTAAGGTTCGCAAGTATGCTTTCTAAGTTGATGAAGTATGTATTTGGGATTTTGAAACCAAATACATTTAGAAACTTTTGAAATTCATAGGTGGGTGGAAAATCACATTTATTATCTCTCTCAGTGCCTGCTTAAATTTGGCCACAAGGTGTGTCCAATATTCTCATTTTGTTAGTTGCCTTTTTAGAAAAGATAAATTGGTAGAGGTAAATTTCTTTGATAAATTTGATCTTAGAATGAACTGTTATCTTAAATTCGTAACACAAATTCTGATTCATATGATGAGATTTCAGATAAAAATAATATGTGAGGCTTTTTAAGCACTTGAAAACCCTAGAATGCCTAAAATGGGTTTGGTTTATTCGCACATGAAAATTCTTGAAACAAAATATCTGAAATCCTTAAATTACTCTATTTACAAAGTAAATGACAAAGATCTTAATGAATCCGCAAGTAAATGGTCCAAATTCATGTGATACATGTTAATGTGTTTAATTGGCATATTGAAGTAGAAGACATAATGCATTTTATCATAAAATATCTGTGTATAGCTCATATATACTTGTATGCGAGCTTTTAGAAAGACTCACAGGATAGTTTTTTCATTTATATTTCAGATCACATTAGCTATGCTGATGATTGATCATATCCAAATTTGGTAGAAATGCCCTTACAAGTGGGTAGGTGTCGATGCCCTCCTTCTGGCCTCCTTTAGCTTTGTGAAATCTTTATATGCGTAGGTGGTCACCAACAAAGCTTAAGATCGATGCCCTCATTTCGGCCTCCTTCAACTCTACGGCAATATCAATGTAAAACGTCCTCCTTGAACTTTGATAATTCGCAATAACAAATACAATGAAAACTTTAGGTTATATAATAATAAATAAAACAACTCTTTTTTTTTAGGTTATATGCCTGTGTTGGTCGAACTTTTGACCAACATGGGAATGGATTAAAAAATAAAATAAAATTTCCATTTATAAACCGACCAAGCAAAACCATTTTAATGCTTGGTCAGAAATACTGGTAAAAAAT
Source organism: Chamaecyparis obtusa (assembly GCA_027943335.1). Lineage (NCBI taxonomy): Eukaryota > Viridiplantae > Streptophyta > Pinopsida > Cupressales > Cupressaceae > Chamaecyparis > Chamaecyparis obtusa. Next base: position 1,951,156 of record BSBK01000594.1, read on the forward strand.
TAGGGTTAAATGTATTAGTGGGGACTCGGCTCTGATACCAATTGATGGTCCCAACCAGTGCTGAGAGGGGAGGGGGTGAATCAACACCCACTAAAACAAAATCTGATATAATGTAACTAAAACTGTTAAGCAGAACAAATTCTATCATAGAAATAACTATTACACAATCAAGTAATAAACAACACCAGATTTATCATGTGGAAACCCAAATCAGGAGAAAACCATGGTGTGAGGAAACCTCACAAATTTGCACTCTTATGAAGTGCACCCTGTAAGGAGCCTTCCTTGTTAAAGGATTACAAACGCACTATTAGATGCGACCCAGTTAAGGGATTTAAGAAATAAGGCTTGTTAGAACCTGCTTGGTTAGAGGACTTAAAACATCTACACAAATGTCACCCGGTTAAGGGATTTAATACAAGGGACATGTTAATGTCCACCCAAAATACTAGGATTTACCTATTGCAATTGTTAGAGAGAAATAAAGGGTTTTGATCTTCTTGAAATGGCTTTGCTGAGCCTGATAAGATTGATGTGCTTCTCAATTGAGAGTCATCACCAATCACCGTAGATATGCTCTCCTTTCAATTATTGTGCTTCCTTGCACACTCTTCTTTTCTTCTTCTCTTCACCTTTTTGTAGCTTCTTTCATCTTACAGGTTCACTCTTTTTCTTTGGTAGAATGAAGGCAAGCAATATTCTTCACAGGCTAAAGAATATAGTCTTCTTTCACTTTCTGCTTTTTACATGCATGACCAGTTTTAAGAATCTCCTTCAGATTCATCACCTAGTGGAGTCTCAGTTCACTAAGGAAACATTCGATGCATGCCATGTGCTTTTTCTATTTTACGAAGGAAATGACAAATGCATGTCGAAAGCTTTCCTCACAAGAGATTTCTACATGTTTTAATGCCACAAACTTCGACATTAAAACCTTCAATTGCACCTTGCATCGATCATTTTGATAACACAAATTCATCTGGATTTTGTGCAACAAATCCCAGTCAAACAGTCACACAAGTATTTTTTGACTACAACTTTCTTCGGTTCATCAATCTTGATAAAATCTTCACTGATCGGTTAATATCCCTAGGTTGTGCACAGGTAAAAACCTTCACCTGTCACCATTCATTTCTCTGTATGTACCAGTTGCATCCTTGGTTCCTCGGTTCTTGTTACCGCTTACCGATTGCACCTTCCTCGGTGACCGGTTTCTTTGATGATCAGTTAGAGCTTTATTAGTTATAGAGATAGTGCCTCCTCTTTCTCATTATGTGTCACCAGTCTCCAAACTAGTCTCTTTTTACACTACCTATCCTTGGTTCACTGATTGAACACTGCTGGCCTCCCTAGTCCTAACTGACAACACCTCTTTGCCAATTAATGACAATACCTCTTTGCCATGTACCAGTTACATTCTTAGCAGCTAATGCAACAAATCATACCATATTCAGACTTAAAAATGCTTCTAAGCCGCTTATCAAAGACCTCCCTCAAGAATGTCATCTGTGTTTTTTTGCTCACTAACTGCTATGGATTGTCCATATTTATCGCTCTAAGATTCTACCAAGACAATAAGCTACTAAATCGCCATAATATCACCATAAGCATAAAGATGAAATTATCCATGGTTAAGAAATACCAAGGCATTGACAACGAAATTTGAAGGTAGAAGGCAACAAAATACAAGGGATTATCAACGATTTTTCAAGGCTCTTTGGCAATGATTTCTCAGTCCTTGTAGATGTAGCGATAAATGCTATATGCAACATTTTCTTCAATACATATGCTAGCAAAATTCTTGAGGGGGTGATTTCAATTTTTTTAAGGCTAATAGAGGTAGCCATTTTCGAAAATCAGGGGCAGTCCGAAAATCAAAGGGAGGATTTCAATTTTTCTTGGCAAAAAGAAGGCATCCAAATTCACATCTAGGGCATACCACTCTTAGACTACTGCAAATTAAAGACAAGATCTTGATTTTGGATATTCATTTCCAGAATTTCTACAAGCATAGGGTTCTAATTTTGCAAGAAAGATTCAGATCTTGAAGGCTTATATTATTAGAATTTTGCAAAATTGGAGTTGGCATTTGTTTTCTCAAGCATCCATTCTCGATTTGCAAGTATAAAGATGCTATAATTGTCAAAATTGAAGGAAAGGGGTTCAGATTTGCATACAACACACTCAGAATTTTCATTTGGCAAGGTGATAAAGTTTAGATTTATGTGCATTAATTCGCAATAGATACAGAGCAGTTCGAAATAAATAACAGGGCCTGCGACATCAATTAGGGGGGTAGCGCCTGAGATATTAGGCAGCGAGCTATTAGATTAAGGGTGCTGTGACTGGTATAGGAGAGTAGATCCAAGTTTATCTTGAGGGAGCAGTGACAGTAAACAAATAGGTAGTGATTGGTCTAGAAGAGAGAGGGCTTGCTCTTTTATTGGAGAAATTCATTGCATCTAACTCAAGAGGCATAGCCAATGATTTTTCTTAGGCATCTAGGGCATCAATCTCTATTGTTTGCAGCTTTTTTTTTCAAGATTTATGCATCGATTTTCCCAGTCAAGGAGTAGATTCAAGGTTATTAGAAGAGGTAGGCCTGAATTCATGGAGGGGCAAGATCTGAATTTAGCAGAGTAGTCAAGGATAAAGCAAAGAGATATACAAGACAAGAGGCAACAAATTGGGATTTGGCAGTTGTAAAGCCACGGTTTGCAGTATGTGCCAGCATCCTCCCTACCTGTCCCATAATGAAAGATTTTGATCAAGATAGTGAAAATGCGTAATAATCATTTACGAAGGAAAAAGGTCTTTCAACAGTGGTAGATCAATTTAGGGTTGATTCATTTCAACTTAGATTTGGCAAATGCAGCTGCGATTAATCATGGAAACTCCAATACTGAGGGAGGTGTTCACAAATCGGCCCCCAAGGAAATCAACACCGATGGGAAATTTACTAGCTATTGTTTCAAATGCTAGCTTTATGGCCACAAGCAGAAAGATTGCAGGGAAAAAAATGTTTGACCCCATCCAAAGTATGGTCATCTAAAGGGTTTCATTGCTAAGCAAAAAGAAAGGAGCTTGAAGGAATCTAAGCTAATGGAACCCTCAGTAATTGGGGAGTCGGGCGATATTGAAAAGTCCTTGGCTGGGAACAGAAGCCAAACTTTGACCACCAAGGGTTTTGCAAAAATACATGAGCATCCATTTCAGAAAGTCTTTTCCGTGGAAGCCCTAGATTGTCAGATCCAGATCTTCGCAAATACTAAGCATGCAATTCAGAAATACGCAGTACCTGAGACCATTAGAGCCCTGAGATCTAGGAGGAATCTGGTAGAACACTCCTATGATCCTTTGTCTACAAAGGGGGGAGGAAGATCAGCGGTGGCTCAGGTACCTCTCGGTGTCAGAATTACCAGCAAGGAGATGTGGCAAATGGTTAAGAAAAGGAAAGTAGTAAGATCTTTCTTAGGTAAAAATAGTCCCAAAAAAATTGATCTGAAAAATTCTTTTGGTATTTTGGAAAAAATGAAAACACCAAAGAAAAGGAAAAATCAGGCATCCCCATATTCTCTGCCCCTTAGGCACGACAACAATAAAGATTCAGACACTATTTGTGGATTTTCTGGGCAAAAATATCATAGGATTAATTTGGACAGTAAATGTATATTGCAAAAATAGAGTGTATGTACAGAAATAGGTGTAATATGTAAATGGATGGGAACAGGGGCTCCCATTACTGATATAGCTGATGGACTAATTTCCCAACTCCCGACCAAGGTAAGTATTACTATCCTGGTAGAAAATTTCTTTAATTTAGAATGTAAATGCAGTAATCTTAAAAAGAAAATTCTAGAGAAGGATTTTTTAAAGTATAGAAAGAGTTCCTTTTTGTTTGTAATTGGTTTCCTTTTTTCAATCCTATGAAGGTAGCAGACTTCATGATAGAAAGAGCAATTGTACTAAGAAACTTACCATTGGAATTTAGCCAACCTGAGATTGTAAAAAATATTGGAAATAGGATTGGAGAATTTAAAAGAATAATTAAAACTAAACATAATCATACTGAGAAAACCATTGTAGTTAAATTGAATTTTCATCAAAAAGTTATTCCTCCTTTCCAGCTATGCTTCAACTCAAATCATATTATTATTAATCCATTGATTATGGAAGATTTCATCGAAACTCGAGAGGCAAAAAAGTTGCCAACTTTTGACCTCAAACAGAAACTCATAGATTCCCCCTCATGCTCAGACATAAATGTCAAGTTAATCCTTAATAAGGACAAAGGAGGTTTCTTTCTCCAAAACACAGAAAGAGAAAATTCAGCAACTACCCTCCCCCCTCTTGATAAAAATAGTTCCCCAGTAATTATCTATGATAATCCTCTTTTCTCAGATTCCCCTCCCCTTAAAGAAAATTTAGATACGCTTAATATTAGAACTTCTGAGGTTTTAGCCTCGGAAGTTAAAATTACAAATGATAATAAAGTCATCACCTCACTAGAAAGAGACATCATAGATAATAGGACAGATCTTAGAGAAGGAGATCAAAAATATGAATTCTGTCCACAACATAAAGATAAGCCTGATTTGGACAAAAGAGAGACTGTCATGAGACCAGATTAGGCTGTTAAACCTGATTGTCCAAATACAGCAACAGTAGCAGAACCTGATGATAAATGTAAAGAAGAAGCCAACACAATCATTGATGAGCTTATGGACATGTTCTTGGATGAAATATGTGATTTAGATGAACTAAAATACCAAAAGGAAACTTTGATTAAAATAATTCAAAACTGTATTTTAGTAGAGGTAGAGGAAGAGGGTGGTAGGTTACCTTCACCTACTCAACTAGCCCTCTTAGAAACGAGAGTCTTGGATAAAGCCTCTCCGGATAAGAACTCAGAGCCCTCAGATATTAATAATAAAGAAATAGATATAGACAGCTTTAAACCGATTCTGAGTAATGAGGACTTAACTCAAATAGAAAATACAGATAAAGAAAACATCAATAAAGAGGTCCCTATTCAGAATAAAGAGTTAGCCAATAATACAATCCAAAAGGGGAAGGAACCAGCCACCTCAATTCTTATAGAGCTGGATACTTTGAATTTGGATTTATCAGGTAGTATAGAAGATTTAATTGAGACATATGGCAAGGAAATCATTGATAAGGAAGACTCGCATATACATACAGATTTTGATCATCTCTCCTCTGAACAACAAAACAAAATCAACATTAAAAATAGTGTAAATTTAGCATCTGTAAAGGATTCTATTGATGGCCTCTTCGAGATTACTAATGAGGACAGACCGTTGGGTATAGCAATGAATAGAGGAAGTCTGAGTACCCTGAATATTAATAGATTAAAAAAGAAGAGAGGAAGGAAATTAGCTGTAGAACTTAGATCTATAGCAGGTAATGCAGGCAATCAAAAGAAGATTGCTGATATTCTGTACATAGGGAAGGGGAAGAGCCTTCCCCAGGAGTAATGAAAGTCACTACTTGGAACGTTAGGGGATTAAATGCCCCTAACACACAGAGATTGATGAAAAGATATTTAAATAACTTCGAATCAAAAATTATTTTACTACAGGAAACCAAACTTAGCAAAGAGGAAAGCACTAAGTTTAGCAAAAAATTAGGAATATGGAAATCAAAGATAGTCACTTCAAAAGGCTCCTCCGGAGGGCTAGCAGTCTTATGGGAACCCAGGAAAATTTCAGCCCAACTTACATCTAAAAATGATAACTAGATGACCTTAGAATTTAAAAGTCTTAAATCCAATTTAAAATTTAATTTAATTAACGTTTATGGGCCTATTCCTAATGAGGATAAAAGAAGAGTATGGCAGGAGATCCACCTCTTCTTGACAAATAGCATAGAGGGTTTTCACATTATTGGAGGAGACTTTAACGCCATCTTAGATCTTGAAGAAAAATTTGGGGGATCAAAATATATATCTCAAGCTCAAAAAGATTTTAGCAAATGGGTTTCTGATAATCATTTGATCAATATCAATACAATCAATGGCATATATACATGAAACAATAGAAGAGCTGGTTTCAGCCATATTGCGAAAAAATTGGACAGGTTTTTTATAAAGACAAGTTCTGAAAGCGTCAATCAGTTAATGTGGAAATCCTCCCTGAGGCAGGATCTGACCACTTCCCAGTTAGACTCTCTATTACTAAATGTACCAAACCATCCAGAAACCCTTTTAAATTTGAATTTATGTGCTTTCAAAACCCAAAATTCATTAACCTTTTAGAGGATTGGTGGAAACAAATCTCAATAAAAGGTTCTAGAATGTTTTGCTTAACGTCAAAATTAAAAATTATTAAAAATAAAGCTTTAGAATGGAATAAGAGTAATTTCAATAACATATTTGAAGAAAAATATTAGATAGAACAAGATATCACAGACCTTAATAATATTGTAATAGAAAATGGTATGAACGAACAAAGCTATCACAAAGAAAAAGAGTTAATGGCTAAATACAATGCTATCCTCCTTAAAGAAGAGATTTTCTGGAAATAGAAGTCGAGGGAGTCCTGGCTTAAGGAAGGAGATAACAACACAAAAAATTTTCACAATACCACCAATTTCAAAAGGAGCATTAATAGAATACCTAAAATAAAGAATAACGAGGGTCATACCACTGAGGAACCACTCCAGATATCAACCGTACTAACACAATTTTATCAATCTCTTCTCAATGATACTGAAGCAACCGACCTCAAAGCACAAAATGAAATGTTGAAAGCCATCCCAAAGTTGATAACTGATGCAGACAACAAGATGATTAATAGTAAATTATCCATAGAGGAGGTCAAATCAGCGGTTTTCCAACTCCATCCGGATAAAGCCTCGGGCCCAGATGGCTTTCAAGCTAGCTTTTTTTAAAAGTGCTGGCATTTTGTTGGGGAGGAGGTGTGGCAAGCGATAGAAGCTACTAGAAACTCGGGATCATTATTAAATGAAATTAACAATACCTTTTTTTCTTTAATACCAAAGAAAAACAAGTGCACGGACCCTGGAGATTTCAGACCTATATCTCTATGCAATACTATCTATAAAATTCTATCAAAATGCCTAGCAAACAGACTTAAAACTCTTCTTCCCAATATAATCTCGGAAGAACAGACAGGTTTTGTAGCAAATAGATTGATCCTCGACAGGATAATTATAGCCCAAGAAATAGTTCACACTGCTCAATTAACAAAGGATCCTAGTATGCTTATTAAGGTAGACATCCAGAAAGCATACGACAAAATAGACTGGAGACTTCTTTGTAAATGTATGGAAGCCTTTGGGTTTTCCAAACAATGGATTAATCTTATTTTCAGCTGCATATCTACCCCTTAGATTTTGATTCTTGTAAATGGTACCCCGGAAGGTTTCTTTAGTATTTCAAGAGGAATTAGGCAAGGAGACCCTCTGTCCCCTTTCCTCTACGTTATTATGGCAGAAGCATTAGGGAGATCAATAACAAAGAGACAAATGGAAGGTAAAATCACAGGCTTAAAGGCATCAGAGAATGTACCAAACATTACTCACCAGCAGTTTGTGGATGACACAATTTTACCAGGCACTGACAACTGTCAAGAAGCTAAAGCTTTTAAAGTCATCCTTAATTTGTATGCGAAAGCCTCTGGTCAACGGGTTAACCCCTCTAAGTCAGAAATTTTCTTTATCAATACATCTACGAAAATAGAAATGGAAATTTGTAAATTGATGGGTTACAAAGTTGGTAAATTCCCTTGCAAATATCTAGGTATAGACCTAGATAAAGGTCTTTTATCCTCCAAGCTTTGGCAACAAGTTCTCACCAAAATATAAAACAAGAAAAGTTCATGGAAAGGAAGATGGCTTACAAAAGCTAGTAGGACTACCATGATTAAGTCAGTCCTTTCAGCCATACCCACGTATCATATGTCAATTCTCCCCCTACCAACTAATGTTAAAAAGAGTCTAGACAAAATGTTTAGAGATTTTTACTGGCAAGGCCCTTCTGAAGACAAAAAATTAGCCCTTATTAAATGGGATACTTAACCAATTAACAAGGGGGGCCTTGGTATCAAAAACCTACTATGGCAAAACCAAGCTCTTGGAGCTAAACTCATCTGGAGACTCTACAAGGAATCTAGTAGTAAATGGGCTTTGATTTTACTGCACAAATATATCCCTGACGTAGATCCTATCAACATATTCAGGACCCAATCACATGTAAAAGGTTCCCAGATCTGGAACTTTATAAAGGACTATCGAGGGATCATCAATAAATATCTATCGTGGGATGTAGGTTCTAGGGACCAAGCCCTATTCTGGGATGACTCTTGGGCAGGCCTTTCCCCCTTAAATAAATTAGGCTTCTCTCGAGAGTTTATGGAAGTCTGTAAAAATTCTATAGGTATTTACCTCAAGGATTATCTTTGCAAGGAAGTAGATTCTAAATGGATAGATTTAGAAGGCTTAGACTTGGATTGCCAGGAGAAATAGAAGCTCAAAGCTGTGTTGAAGGATAGAGAGATAGCTCACAAAACCAGATCAGATAGATTAATCTGGGCTGGAGCAAATAATGGTATTTATTCGGTTAAGGAGGGCTACAAGTCTATCATTCAGGATCATAATATGGATAACATAGATATACCTCTAAACCTTTGCTGGAATAAATCTTGTCTTCCTAAAGCGGGCATGTTTTTATGGGCTGCCAGAAAAAAATTCTAACAACAGATAGATTTAATAAATTGGGTTTTGAGGGGCCATCTAGATGTCCCTTGTGTGAGAATCACTTGGAGGATGTTAACCACATCCTTCTGAATTGTACCTTTTCCCAAAACTGCTGGAATTGGTTACACCATTGTCTAGGGTGGAAATTTGCTCTCCAACCAGATCTGTTAAGTGCACTCAAAGCTTGGCCATCTCTTTACAAAGATAACTTATACAAAGATATTTGGACTATATCCCCATCAATTTTAGTTTGGGAAATCTAGAAGGAACGTAATAGAAGGATCTTCACGGGTCAAAAATTATCATGGGAAACAATCACCAATAAAATAGAAACTTCAATTATGGAGATTATTAACAGTAAACTTAGAGATTGTCTAAGCTATGAGGAATCCTTCAAAAATTGGGACAACAAAATCAGGACCAAGTGGCCAAAACTAGATATACCACCTTTATATGGCAAGGGGAGACCAAAAACAAAGGCAGATAGAGCCTCATGCAAATGGTCTCCTCCTAAGGAGGGTTGGTACAAACTTAACTTCGATGGAGCGTCTAGAGGGAATCTTGGGGTAGCAGGTATTGGGGGCTTAATTAGAAATTGGAAGGCTGAGGTCATTGCCAAATTTTCTATGCCTATTAATTCTACCACGAACAATATGGCAGAATGTAAGGCTGCATTAGAAGGTTTAAGAATGTGTAAGAACATGAACTTACCTAAAGTAGTAATAGAAGGAGATTCACAAGTTGTTATCAACGCTATTCGATCTAAGAAAACACCTAACTGGGCCCTTAATTCGAAAATAGAGGAAATAAATCAAATTTTGGAAAGTATACCCAAATTTGAAATCGGACATACATATAGAGAAGGGAATGCAGAGGCAGATTTGTTAGCAAACCAAGGCGCAAATGGAGTTTTTATAATGAATCAAAATGTATAAACTTAACACCAAACATTATCAATATTAATGTGCATGAAAATATAGCAACGATTTAATTAATCTTATTCAACCAATACATGGTATGTAGAATAATAATATAGAGTAAAATAATAGGGGTTGTATACCAAATTGGTATAATCGAGCCTTTTTCTTAGCATCTTATTAATTGTTAGTACTCTTTAATATTTAGTAATAGCCTTTAATCTTTAGCCTTTATCAACCTTTCACGTTGATCCTTCTTTTAAAACTCACTGTCGCTTATAAATCAGCCTCTAAGCTCCCCTTTTTCTTTATAGATATTTCCTACTTTATTGCTTTAGTTCCCCCCATCTTTTTAATCCTTCTGGCACAGATAACAACTTTTAGTATTTGCCCTCCTCCTTCAGATTTGTCTTGGCTTTTTGGATTTATCACAGGCCTTGTAAATCTTAAATGTTGGTAAAGATCTTTAGCATATCGATGCATGATTGGGTTGGTTAAGAAATTATATCCCATTCAGTGAGACAGGTATCTTAAAAATAAAACTTTGGAAGAAGGTAATAATATTATTTTTAATTTTGGATCTCTTTCTTTTGTTTAATCTTAATTATAATGTAAGCCCTTAACTACACGATATGGAAGATTTTTGTTGTGGTTTTCAGGAGGATATTATCAAGCAGGCACCTAAATCACTCTGTCATCAAAGATTCTAGAATGGATATCTACAAAAATATCAACCTAATTGTATGAAACATAAAGCTGTATCCTTGAAAACAACAATGTAATAGATGTATCATTGAAACCTTGATATTATCGACCAGTGGGTATGCCCACTGAAAGTTTGTATTTTTAGATAATTACCAATTGTTTTAGAGACGTGGGAATGCCCGCGGGAACTATGTATTTAAACAAATCTCGACAATTGTTGAGTCATGGGTATGCCCACGTAAATTTTGTATAAGTACAGGACCTATGGTCCCGGACAAGGCTGGAGGTTTTCTCAACCCTGCTCTTTCCTACCAGCGCCTGCAGCGAGTGGGGTCACATGTAAAAATAATTTTATATTAATAAAAAACTTTATAGGGCTTCAGCCTTTTACTGATAAAAAAAAAAAAAAAATTATCCTTGGTTAACATGCTCGAGTCTCAAAATTTCCTTTAAGTACAATAAATAAAATTCCATCCCAGCACTACACATCCATCCTTCTTCATAATTGCAAATTTATTCACTCGCAGGTTACTCAAAATTGTGTCTCCTCTAAAATGCACCTACTGAAAATGAGAAACTTAGTTGTTTAACCAATTGACTACCTCATCTTAACCCATTGCCACACAATCCTTCACCAACCCCAGTGTATGCAAGTCATCTATCATGAAGTTATCACCTAACCTTGATTAATTGATTCATTATTATCAATGGAAGAGAGCATACTAATCACATAATTACTCGTATCACACATTTTGAATATTTTCATAGATCACCCCCTATGTTTGATTGCCTCCATTTAAGTTGATTGGGGGACATATGGTTACCCATTTTCCTTCTTGTCCATCTCATCAACCATGTCATTGCCTTTAAGATAAATGTGAGAGTTCTTGAAGTCATAAAAAATTCCAACCATGTCCCAAAATTGAAATAAGTCACTTTTATAGTTTTCAATTAGAGTGAATTTTTCTCTAATCACATTCACCGTAATTAAAGAGTTTCCCTCCAAGTAAAGTTTATTATCCTTCAATTCAAGTCCACATTTAACCTTATGGGTGTCACTCTAAACCCTGCATCATTGTTTGTGGTCACTCTAGAGGCATTGACTTCTTGCTTAGTACATTTTCAATATGGTATCAAGCAACACACCCAACCCTTCTCAGGTTTGGATTCCCCTTAGAGACACCGCTGAAATAGATTTTAAGCCAACTCAAATTTGGGGCTTCCCATTTAACTCCATCTTTGACATTAGAGAAAGACTAACCTATCATATCCTATTAACGAGGGAAATTTAGAATTATTTATTTACTTAATTTTTTTATTTATTTTACTTTGAAACTATTTTATTTATTACATACATGTAAATATAAGTTTTACTTATAAAAGAATACATGACATAAAAATCACTATCAATAATCAAAGTTTCATGATTAAATTACAAATCTCTTACTTATTAAAACTAATTGTATGAACCAATAACAATTTAACATATTTTATATTCTATTATAAATTTTATGTTTTTATAGTACAAATGCAATTTTTTTAACTTTAGAGATTTTCAAAATTATTTCTTGAACATACATGATTGGAAAATAAATAACAAATACATGGTAAAAACATGCAGAATATGAAATTTTTGCAAAATAAAATATAAAATATTAATATTTAATTAATTTAATTTTTTCAAATAAACTTCACATAAAATTCTCTCAATATCTATAATGAAAAAAACTTTAAGTAAATAAAATAATTTTAAATTCCTATTTTTTAAGATTACTTTTATTTGAAGAGTTGTTTTATTAATAATCTTGTTTCTAGATCAAATTATGTTCAAGCTCTTTGAATTATTTTATTTTTTAATGTAAATTTCAAGTTTACTTTCCAAAATACCATCATGTATTAAAACTTATGTTTTAATATGAAGAGGCATTCTACAATATAATATTTAAATGACATTAGATGTTAACAAAAATATAATATTTAATATGTATACCATTATTTATTAATATTTACACATCAAAATATTAATACTTAATAAATTTAATATTTTCAAATAAGTTGAACATAAAATGAAAAATGAAAAATTTAAAGTAAATAAAATAATATTAAATTTTTATTTTTTTAATATTATTATACTTGTGGTAGACAATACTATTTTGCATTCACTTGTGTCTAATTAGTTAATTAATTCTTAAAATAACTATAGTTTTTTTAAAGTTAAAATTCATATTTTTTTATTTTTTAAATTCAAAAAATTATTTATTTACAATATAATCGGTTGAAAAGAATTTGTGTATAAGGATACTTTTTCGAATTTTTGAACTGTTTTCACATAGATGCTATTATATCAATTTAGTGGAGAGATACATTAAAGATATTTACAATAATGCTATAAATAAATATAATTAAATATGAATTATTTTATTTGAATACTATTAAATTTATATAACTAGTAGTTGCGCATTTTTGTACGTGCAATGATGGGCCAGTTTTAATTTACAAATAATTTTTTGAAATATTAATAAAAACAACCAAAGAAATGGTCTAATAAAACATTAGAATAATTTAACACTGTTTTAAAAAGTAACTCTAAAATAATGTAAATCGGTGTAAAAAAAAAAGGAATAAATAATTTGAAACCATATGTGACAATTTAAATTCGTATATGAGGGAGACAAAACAAATATTTAAAACAGGAACCTTTAGCACCACAAATAATAGAAAAGTGAGTCTATCCTTCACAAATTATCATCACATGTATATTTCATAAAAAAATTTAAAATAAAAAATCCACAAATAAAAAATAAAAAAATGAAAGCAATTCAGAAAAAAATAGTATTATTTTACAAGCTTGATTGCAACTATTGAAAAGATGGAGCAAAAATGCAGTTTCGGGAGCAAAGCTCCCACATAAAGCCTATCGACTTAATAAATTACAATCTTGGCATTACAAATAGGATAAGATATAAATTACAAATGAGGTTAGATATAATATTTAATTAAATTAGCTATTAAAATTACAATTAAAGTTGACCATATAGTTATGACATTATTATTTGAATTAGAATTATTAATTAAAATATATTTAATATTTATGACAAACTTATTGAAATTAGAATTAATTTTTACATATACAATTATAATTATAATTATAATTAATTGCACAATAAAGACAAGTACTAGCCACTATGTGGCACTTGTTATTATTATTGTAATTATGAAAAGTCATATATATTAATCAACTTATTTGTGGAGTTGGTGACTCATATTGTTAAACTCTATTACTTATTTTTTTTTAGCAGTTATCATATCTAATATGTATTAAAAAAATAGGAGCAAATAATTAGCTATAAGAAAGCAAATAAAGCATTTGAAGTGTTCTAATGAAAATTTGAAATTGTGATAAAAATAAAATTTAGAATCTTTTGCTATGATTGCTGTGATTGCTTGAATAAAATAGAAAAAGATTTTAATTTATTTGAAAATTAAAAATTTACATAAAAGCACTCCGTCTACTTAAATTTAAAAAAAAATACATTCAAGCAGTACAAATTTTTTGGGCGTCGAGAAAAAGATTTGATTATGCGTGTTTGAAATCATGCATGTTTGAAATCTACCTGTCACGCTGGTTTTTTGGGGCAATTTTGTCGGAAAATTGAAATTGGACATCGTGTCTGCAATTTGGAAAAAACCCGGCGTCCCTTCAATAAAGTAAATCAATCTTAAAATTCCAACGGTACAAACCATAAAATCCTAAATAGTTGCCGCGCAATTTACACGTGTCGTGAACTTACGGGTTATTATAATTAGAATAAAGCATAAAGATCGGAAGCCAATTTTAGTCGTTTGCATGCACTGTTTTATAAGGGGTGGCCGATAATCGTATTTCTGAGCTGCTGTTCCTATTCTTCTTCTTCTTCTTCGCATATCCGTGGGAAAATTCAAAGGTATGCTTCTTTTTCCTCTTCCAGTGATTTGAAATATTCTGTTACAAAATTATGGAAGAACACAGTGGGTAGGATAGACTTTCAATTTGGGAATCCAAAGAATAAAACAACATGGATGAAATCAAATAAAGATTTTGTGGTGAACCATAATGATAAAGAAACAAAAGAACAGGGAAACACAGGAAATAATTTTGTGTTTCCTTGTTACATCTAAACTTAACAACTACTTAAACAACTACTTGTAATTTTTTGTAGTTTCCATGCAAACAGTTGCAAGATTTTTATTCAAAACTTGCCGCACAATTTATATGACTTGCTAAGTTTCAGTAAATTATAATTGGAGTAAAGGCATAAAAATCGGAAGCAAATTTATCCATTTACATGCACTGTTTCCCAATTGCTTTTAGCAAGATTTTTATTGAGAACTTGCCGCGCAATTTGCATGACTCTTTAAGTTTCAGTTAATTATAATTGGAGTAAAGGCATAAAATCGAAAGCCAATTTATCCGTTTACATGCAATGTTTCCAAATTGCTTTTATAAGGGATGGCTGATAATCATAATTATGAGCTGCTTCTGCTATTTTCCTTCTTCTTAGATTTTGTTTCATGGCCGGTGCATTATCTCTTTGGACAAATTCAAAGGTATGCTTCTTTTTTCTCTTTCAATGATTCGGAGATTTTCTGTTACAAGATTTTTGAAGGATGGAGTGGGTAGGATGACTGTTTCAATTTGGGTATCTAAGAGTCAAACAACACGGATGGAAACATATAAAGAATTTTTAAGTGAACCATAATGACATTGAAACAAAAGAACGAAGTACAACAGGGAACAATTGTTTTCCTTATACGTGTAAACTGTCTAAGGCCTATATGGACAATATTCGTACTTGGGTATCTAAATATTCAATGATTTGGAGATTTTTGTAATTTTTCTACATACTGTTGCAAGATTTTAATGGAAGATTTGCCGTGCAATTTACATGTGTCTTAAGTTTCAGTTTACATGTGTCTTAAGGGCATAAAGATGGGAAGCCAGTTTTTTAATAAGGGATGCTAGACATTCATAATTATGAGCTGCTCCAACTATTTTAATTCTTATATTTTGTTCCATGACTGGTGTATTATCTCTGCGGACATATGGTGTATTATCTCTGCGGACATTATTAAAGGCATGCATCTTTTTTTCTCTTAAATGATTTGGAGGTTTTCTGGTACAAGATTTTAGAAAAGAGAGGGTTGGATGACTGTTCCAATATGGGTTATCTAAAGAATAAGACAACACGAATGAAAACATATAATGAATGTTTTAGTGAACCATAATGACAAAGAAACAAAAGAACAGGGAAGCACGGGAAATGATTTTGTTTTTCTTTATACATGTAAAGTTTAGTTTACACCCTATATGGGAAATATCCTTATCTGGGTATATAAACTGTGAACAGTAAACAGTAGGAAACAAAAAGGGTATCAAAAGAAAAGTCTATCGTTAGAGCCTCAATGGACCATGCTTACTTATTGGTCCACTATGTCCATTTCAGAAAAACTGCTCTGTCTGGCCGGGAGCAATTGTTCACGAGCAACAAATCTGTTTGCTCTTCCAACAGTAAGGTTTCCTGTCTTTCAGGTTGACAATTTTGGAAAGATTGTTTATAAGAAACAGTTTCCTGTTGTTTTTGAGTATGATAGTAGAGGTTTCTTATTCGAAATATATAACTACACAATGAGTTGCCATTTCTGCATATGATTTTTCCCATTGCTGGACTCATATATTCATAACAACAAGATGGTTAGGGAAGCCCAGGGAGGGCTACGATTGTGGGCATCTAAATAATAAAACAGTGTGAAATAAAAAATAACATAACCAAAATTTTAAATTTCTAATGGAACACAAATTACACTAACAAAGTTAAAACTTGCAATCGAATATGTTGTCTACAATGGGGCCTTAAGAACTTGATGTTTAGGCTATAGTCACATTGAGGGGGGTTGCTATAATTTCTAAACAGGAGTTGCTGAAAAAAATTAGCAGCCCATTTTAAAGCAAGGGGCCATTTTCCCTATTATAAAAATTTAAATGAAAAAGATGCTTTGATGAGAAAAAATTATAGCAACTAAATAATACTAAGATAAAGAAAAATGGCATGCAAGCTGCCATACAAACATGAGAGTCCCTAAGTTGGTGGAGGAAACTTTCAAGCTGCCATACAATTTTCTTTACCATGCATTCTATCAGTGAGTTTGGTCCCATCACAGCATTATAGACAATGAATCAGCTACCACTATAATGAAAAGTTGCCATCTGAAAAGTTGGAATTGGTCTTTTACACTTGAATTATCTCAGAGTCATTGAAGTACCTATGTTTGCAAATCCTGTCTGTTCTTTTTGTAAACACCTAAGCATATTTTGTCCTATCTCTATAAGAACATTTACAATCCTTTGATGTCTTTGTCAATGAACTCATTCTTTTTGATGGAGACAGTTTTCTGGAACTTAAGATTATGAATTATAATCAATATTTATCGTTCAAATATATGGACTACAACTGTTTTGATACAAATTTTCTACATATTATATATTACATGCTCCTTATTCATTTTCAGTTTTAGGTTATGCTCTACAGTATATGTGTGAGAACTGGAATTCTTTTTTCTAATTGCTAAATTCTTTATATTCGCACTTTCAACAGATGTGTCCTGGAAATAGAAAGATCCCATTCTAGATCTCCAGATTTTGAAGCACAAACATCACATTCACCAGTATTAGGTAGGACAAAGCATCTGCGAATTCCTTGTTATAAGATCTCAGAACACCTGAGTTACATTCTTTATATTCTATATCATCATTATTATGCTCATGCCAATGGAAGTGCTGATAAGTTGATTTTAGAACATTTGCTTTTCACTAAACCATGATTTTAGTGAGCTTGTAAAGTGCAGTTATATTGATATGCTTCTGCTACATACAATGGGCTTTCTATATCCTTGTGCTTACATTCCATGTGATTCATAAGGAATGATGATATTGCTAACATTTCTTTCTTGATGACCTTTCTTTCTCTCAATTATATTTAGGGTTCTTTTAATTTTTTTTAGCTGAACCTTTATAAAGAAGTGCTAAACAAACTTTAAGTCTGCAACTAAATGAACCGGACCGTTCAAAAATATTTTGTGTTAGAATTCAGTAATCTTAGGTATTATGTGGCTTTTTCAACTATCTTCAATCCGAGGACTTTATATTTATGCATAAGTTTGTAACCTTATTCATTGGATTATATTAAATTATACTGAGAATTTTGTTCATTGGAGAATGAATAGCTTTAAATCACTTTTATTGGTAACCTATTATGTCTGTTTTAACAAACATTTACCTTTGGTATTCATAGTCAGAACCTAGTATAAACTCTTTGGAACTACCTAGTAGCCATGCGACTTTGAACAAGTCTAACTGATGTAATTGGTTTTGTGCTTCTAATGGAATAGCAAAGATGGAAGATCTAGATGGTACATGGACAACTATAGCTCAATTTATTGAAAATGTCCAGGTAAACACATTGACAGAAAATGAAACAGAGCTGGCAACAACAGGACTGTTGGATCTAGCTAAGCCTAGAGAGGATGTAAAAAATGCAATAGGTTCTCATTCACAAGCATTACCTTTTCTCATTTACACTTCTCAAGTCTGGAACTGCAGTTGCAAAGGTCAATGCAGCTTTAACCTTAGTGATTTTAGTGATTTTGGTCTATGAACATGTTGCTAGTAGGATGCATACCTTCCTAGCTTGGTTTGCTAAGGTATGGGTTTGTACAAGCTCAAAAACCAGCAGCAAAGGCAATCTATGTAGGATCACAGATTGGTTTGGTAGTAGACCAGGTTGGATGAAGATATTTATGACTGATGGTGTTTTCCATAGTTTGTGAGAGCAGGTACACACATGAAAAAGTAGTCAACGACCCTCTTACTGGAGGATAACGAAAATTGTGCAACAACTCACACACTAGCCATAATGATGCAGTTCAAAAGACTGATGTGATCTGGAACATATTTTCAGTAATTAATCTATCAAGGGAAACTTTTATTGGAACACTCCTCTTAGTGGATACCATTAGGTCAATTTACAGTAGATGATACCCAAAGACATCGAATTTAACTATGCCAGTTTCAGTATTGTTTTTTGTGTATGTATTTTAAGATAATTGTTTTCCAGGGAAGACTCGAATGAAATAGCAGGGAAGAAAGATCTTGATGGTATATGGGCAACTATTGCTTAATTTATTGAACATTTCCAAGTCAGTGCATCTACATCTTGTGAAAAGAGCTGGCAACAAAAGGATTTTTGGATCTTGCTAAGTCTAGAAAGGATGCAAAAAATGTAATAGGTTCTAATTCACAAGCTAAATAAAATTCAATTCAAGTAGTACTTTTATTGGTAACCTATTATGTTTGTTTTAATAAACATTTGTCTTTGGTATTCATAGATAGAATCTAGCATTAACTCCTTACATATCATGCCTACTTCTTTCTTTGCAACTACCTTTTAGCTTTGCAACTTTGTATAAGTCTCACGAATGTAATTGGTTTTGTGCTTCTAATAGGACAATGTTAACCCACTGGCCATAATGATGCAGTTCCAAAGACCTTGATGCGATTTAAAACATCTTTTTTAATAATTCATCAATTAGGGAAGAGTTCTATAGCAGATACCACTATTACTGGACAACATTTGGTCAAGTTTGAGATAAATGATACCCAGGGACATCAAATTTAACTCTACAGGTTTCAATGTTTTTGTTTTTCTATTTTTTGTTTTAAGAGAATGTTTTGCAGAGACTGAATGTATAGCAGGGATGGAAGATCTAGATGGTATAGCTGGAAGATCTAGATGGAACCAACTATAGCTCAATTTATTGAGCATTTGCAGGTAAACACATCCACAACAAATGAAAAAGAGGTGGCAACAGAAGGGCTGTTGGTTCTTGCTAAGTCTAGATAGGATGTAAAAATGCAATAGGTTCCCATTCATAAGCAATGCCTCTGCTCATTTAAACTTCTCTAGTCTGGAGCTTTAACTGCTAGGGTCTGGGTCTTTAGAAGCTTAGAAAGCAGCAGCAAAAGCACTCTATGCAGGATCAAATGGTTGTTTGGTAGCAGAGCAGGTTCGGATGAAAATATTTATGACTGATGGAATTATTCTTGGTTTATGGGAGCATGTGCAATTTGAGTACAGGCATGAAAAAGTAGTCAATGACAATTTTACTGGATGATAACAAAATTTGTGCAATAATTCACACAGTAGCCATAATGATGTAGTTAAAAAGACCTTGGTGTGATATGGAACTTATTTTTAATAATTGATCTATCAGGGGATACCATTTGGTCAATTTTGAGATGAACGATACCCAAAAACATCAAATTTAACTTTACAGGTTTCAATTTTTTGTTTTTGTATATTTGTTCTAAGATAATGTTTTGCAGAGACTTGAATGGAATAGAAGGGATTGAAGATCCAGATGATATACGAGCAACTATAGCTCAATTTATTGAGGATTTGCAGGTATGTTAAACACATCCACAACAAATGAAAAAGAGCTAGCTACAGGACTGTTGGATCTTGCTAAGTCTAGATAGGATGTAAAAACTGCATTAGGTTCTCATTCACAAGCAATACCTCTACTCATCTACACTTCTCAAATCTGAAGTTTGGACTGCTAGGGTCGGGGTTTGTAGAAGCTAAGAAATCAGCAGCAATCTATGCTCATCTACACTTCTCAAATGTGGAGTTTGGACTGCTAGGGTCTGGGTTTGTAGAAGCTTATAAATCAGCAGCAATCTATGCAGGATCACATGGTGGTTTGATAGCAAAGTAGGTTCGGATGATATTTATTAGTGAGGTTGTTATTCCTAGTTTGTGGGAGCAGGTGCAGCTCAGCCACAAGCATGAAAAAGTAGTCAATGACCATCTTGATGGATTATAATAAAATGTGTGCGATTATTCACACACTAGCTGTAGTGATGCAGTTAAAAAGACCTTGATGTGATCTGGAACTTATTCTTAATAATTTATCTATCAGAGAATTTTTTTATAGGAAATACTCCTATTAATGGATGTCATTTGTTTAGTTTATGATAAATGATACTAAAAGACATCAAATTTGAATTTGTGGGTTTCCGTATTCTTTTTCTGTATATTTATTTTAAAATGATTATTTTGCAGAGAAGACCTGAATGAAGCTTGAACTGCTAGGGTCTGGGTCTGTAGAAGCTTAGAAACCATCAGGAATCTATGCAGGATCACATGCTGGTTTGGTAGCAGAACAGGTTGGGATGAAGATATTTATTCGTAAGGGTGACACCACTAATTTAGAACAACAAACTTACACCCAAGAGAATGTAAGCTTTTAAATAAGGTTCCTTAAGTCACAAATGCAACCCATGCCTACTTTCCAGCACTATCATCACCATTCCAAAAATCCAATAGCCAAGATAATATTATGGGTCATTCTTTATCGAAAATAAATCTTTGCAAATGAACTATTTCCTCTGTCAACATTTTAAAGGGTTACCCAATTGTTAAAATTTTACAAAATTCAGTACATTGAATCTTGATGATGAATTCTGTATGTTTTATTTGATGCATATTTCTTATGCTTTTGGTGTATGCAGATGATTTGGTGTTAGTTGCTAAAAGAAGAGAAAATGTTCAAAGTTTAGTACAATGCATGAAGTGAATTCTGTAAATCTTCTTTGCTACAATTCAATAGTAATAGGGTAACGTAATGGTGAGTGGAACTAAAGAAGACGATTGTGAAGTCCCATTTGCAGGAAAGACATTTGAACATGCAATTACCTTTTAATATCTGAGGCAAGAAATTTTAGCTAATATAAATTGATTGCTTGCATAGGAAAATGAACAATAGATGGTTTGGGGGAACAATTTCCCCTTCAAAATAAGTACAAGAGCATATCCTTATGGAATTAAAATGAAGGAAATTTTTCTACAGAATCATGGTCAAATTAGTAAATTTACATGGACACCAAGTATAGGGTCCTAAACAATCTCAAAATGCACATGGAAAATAATTGGATTAGTTCAATCAAAATCCTTTGTTAATTGTGACACCATATCGAATCCAGTTGTGTGAAACAGGTTCATTTCATTTGGGGTAAGTTCTATGCCAATTCATCAAATGCATACGAAACAGGATAAATGCATTTTTCATAAATAGAAATGACAGTTACTAAAAATAAGTTGATGTGATTAGGAACATATTTTTTTATAAATCACAAATTTTCCATTTTATAGGGTCTGATTTACATTTCCAAATTTCTGGACATTGCAGGCAGGTTAAAGGGTCTGAATGTTGTGAGCTTGGAGGCCCTAAACATCATCTCCAGCAATTAGAGGTTGCTGATGTAATTACGGGTTAATGAAAACTAAACGTGGGTGACTTATCAAGCATTGTATTTGTCTTTGAAGAATGTTTTCCAGGTCCGAATCTGATTAATAAAACTCTGATTAAAGTGGTAATGTTTTATTGTTATTGTTTTGGAAAGAACATTTGTCATAAAATGTTGAATGTCCTTACTTGCAACTTCTGATATGTCCATTGCTATGTAATGTTTAAGGGGTGTAGGCCCATCATCTTCTTTTGACAAATCTGCATTTAGTTAACTTAAATCTCCTATTCATAGTTCTGATTTTGTCAAGAAGATTAACCCCCACCTATCAGGTTTCTTATCTTTTAGTGCATTGCATTGGTGGAATTCATGTAAATGTACTGACAGAGATGGAGTGGACATCCCCCACTCAACCACTGTTTAACTTTATGAATATTTGCATATGAGGGCTTGAGATGCATGCATGTAATCTGTAGCTAACAATCCGCTTCAGTTATATCTGGATACATTGGTTTCATAATCATAAAATCAGATAAAAAATCAGGGGTGGCCATAACAAAGCATTACTACAGTGATGCATACCTCGATTGCTCGGACTGGTAAGGTTTAGGTTTCAAGAACCTTTGAAACAAGCAAAACAGGCAATTTATGCAGATCACATGGTGGTTTGGTAGCAGAGCAAGTTGGGATGAAGATATATGTTTGACTGACGGCGTTATTCCTAGTTTACGAGAGCAAGTACAAACATGAAAAAATAGTCAATAATCCTCTTATTGAGGATTAAAAAATATGTGCAATAATCCACACATTGGCCATGATGATGCAGCTTGAAAGACATTGACATGATATGGAACATATTATTTATTATTTATCTACGTGGGGAAATTTTTATTGGAAATATTGCTATAATTGGATACCATTTAGTCAGTTTATCTCGTGTCCCTGACATGAGGGATTCCCAGATAACTATCATTCGTCAGAAAACCGCCTACTTGTAAGACTTCACGATTTTCTGGAAACACTAATATGCTATAACAGAAGAAATCTAATAGCAGAAGTACGTCATCAGAGAGGCCAGTATAATATTAAATATTTGATAGACTGGTATGACTCTGCAAAGAGGTGGCCAACTCTGCAGATAATCCATTTATTACAGCACATATGAATGATAATAAGCCACTGTTAAGAGTAACAGCGATCTGTATAAACTCAGCAATGCCTAGAAATAGAACAACAATCTGATAATAATGCAGCGATACTACTAAGAGTTATTGTTTGTGAAGGAGAAATTACATATAACAAACATTACTTGAGCAGCGACCTGTTTACTTAAGAAATAATTATACAATGAACAGGCAACAATCCCCAAAGAGACGTAACTGTAGAAGGAGACATGTCTTTCCATTTCCAAGATAAGGGTTATAAGTATACCTAAGCTATCAAATGAGAGGGGGAATCGAATCGTAAGAAAGGCAGGAGAACAGGCAGTTCTATCATCCAAACACAAGCATATTTTAAGGAGGAGATGTCATTGCTCAGAAAACATCTTATATATAAGGCTTCATGTTTTTTGCAGAACACATTCATGGAGCAGCAAACCTATCATTACATCACTTGAAGAGCATCGATGCATACTCTTGAAGAAGACAGCAATTCATCATTCTAAAAAAAAACACATACACCAGATATGTTAATACTTACACTTAAGAGTTGGTAATGGCGCTCCTTGCATATTCTCCATCCAAGGAGAAGAACAGTTAGTTAACCAAACAATTAGTTACATGGATGAGGTGCAAATGGCAAGAGACATGTTGGTTCGATTTAACCCCTCATTACATATTAAAGGGAAGTCTTTCAATCATTCAAAGACGGGACTAGAATCATTTTTATATACATTGCAAACTAAGCGCTCTAAAAGCCTTACAGCAGAATAGAAAGGTACCAATAATCTACCATTGGCAAGTAATAAGATCACATGAGCACATAATCAAAACAGCATCATTCGAAGACATTGCCTAAGCAGGAAGGAAACATATCAGATACAGCGACAATAATATACATGGCAGATCGACTGGAATTGTAATTCGTCCAAAATATATCAGAAATCTCTTTATCATAACAGATCAGATTGTTCATAACACTTCCATATCCAAACACTCAAGGAACGATTCTCAATTATATCAGAACTCTGTGAATTTTCAGATTGCCCATTATATTGGACTTATTAGCTAACTGTTAAAATTTTATTAAATTCAGCACATTGAATCTCAATGATTAATTCTGTATGTTTTATTTGATACATATTTCATATGCTTTTGGTGTATGCAGATGGTGTGATCTTAGTTGCTAATAACATACAAAATGTTGAAAGATTAGTACAATGGATGAAATGATTTCTGTATATCTTTTGTGCTGCAATTCAATATCAACAGGGCAACGTAATGGTGAGTGGAAATAAACAAGAGGATTGTGAAATCTCTTTTGTACGAAAGAAATTTGAACACAGAATTACCTTTTAAATCAGTAAATTTACGTGGACACCATCTATAGGGTCTTAACTATCTTAAAATGCACAAGGAAAATAATTGGATCAGTTCAGTCAAAAACCTTCGTTAATTGTGACACCATATCGAATCCAGTTGTGTGAAACAGGTACATTTCATTTGGGATAAACTCTGTGCCAATTAATCAGGTCCATATGAAACCTGATAAATGCAATTTTCATCGAAAGAAATGACAGTTACTAGAAATAAGTGACAGCTTTCATAAAGCTTTGGATTAGTTACAGAAAATAGGGATCACTAGAAAGAACTTCCATACATAGCAAAATTGCATTTTCAATTGTATTAGAGACTTACCTTTGCTCATTACACTTGAAAAGATTGGAAATACAGTTGCAAAGGTCAATGCAGCTTTAACCTTGTGGATTCATTTTCTTGGACTCCAAAGGACTATGTGTGGACAAACCTTGAAACTAGTTGCAAAGGGAATCTATATATGATCACATGGTGATTTAGTAGCAGAGCTGGTTGAGATGAAAATATTTATGATTGAGGGTGTGTTATTCCTAGTCAATGCATACTTTCCATTACGATGCAATTTAAAACAAGTCAATGCGATCAGGAACATATTTCATTATAATAATTTATCCATCAGGGAAATTTTTTATGGAGAATATTACTATTATTCAATACTATTTGGTCAAATGCATGTTCATTTCTGGACCCGATTGTGTGTGTTTTTTCAATGGTATGAGAGAGTTACCTTTGCTCGTTACACTTGTCAAGTCTGGAAATACAGTTGCAAAGGTCAATGCAGATTTCACCTTAGGGATTATTTTGTGATAAAAAGGACTCGAGAGTGGAAGTGTTGCTAGGAGATTCCATACCTCCTTTTCTTGGACTGCGAAGGTCTATGTGTGCATAAACCGTGAAACTAGTTGCAAGGGGAATCTATGTACGATCACACGGTGGTTTAGTAGCAGAGTTGGTTGAGATGAAAATATTTATGATTGCTGGTGTGTTATTCCTAGTTTGTGGGACCAGCTGCAGCTGCAGTTCAGCTACATACTCAATCAAGTAGTCAATGCCCATCTTATCAGAGCATTACAAAATATGTGCAATAATTCACACTTTCCATAACGATGCAATTTCAAACAAGTTGATGTGATCAGGAACATATTTCGTTATAATTTATCTATCAGGGAAAAATTTTAGCGAATATTGCTATTATTCGATACTATTTGGTCAGTTTGAGATATATGATATCTAAAGACATCAAATTTAACATTGCAGATTTCAATTTTCTCCGTCTCTCTCTCTCTCTCTGTATATATTTAAGATAACTATTTTGCAGAGACTCATAAACCAACAACAAAGACAAACTTATGCAGGATCAAAATAGAGCAGCTGCAACTCAGGTACATGTGCTAAAAGTAGTAAATGACAATCTTAGTGCAGCATTACAAAATTTGTGTAATAGTGCACCCACTCACTCTGATTATGCAGTTCCCAAGATGATGTGACATTGTATATATTTTTCATAATTTATGCAGCAGGGGAGATTTTTATTAGAACCATTGCTATTACTGGATGGTATTTGGTCAGTTTGAGGTAATTGATATCCAAAGACATCAAATTTAACATTGCAGATTTCAATTTTCTCTGTGTGTCTCTCTGTATATACATATTTAAGAATTATTTTGCACAGACTCAAATGGAATAGTAGGGTCGGAAGACCTATATGGTATATGGGCAACTATAGCTCATTTTAGTGAGCATTTCGAGGTAAACATGTGCACATCAATTGAAACAAATGGAAACAAAAGGATTATCAGATCTTCAGAGGTATAAATGGATGTAGAAGATGCAATTGGTTCTCAGAGAAGCATTACCTTTACATTTTACACTTCTCAAGTCTGAAATTTTAGTTGTAAACGTCAATGCAGCTTTAATCTTAGGGATTCTATGTGATGTGGATGTAAAAGTGAAAGCGTAGCTACTATGATGCATACCTCCACAGTTTGGACTGGTAAGGTCTAGGTGTACCGAGAAGCTCAGAAAGGAGCAAAGGCAATTTATGCAGGATCACATGGTGGTTTGGTAGCAAAGCAGGCTGGGCTGAAGTTATATGTATGACTGAGGTTTTTATTCCTAGTTTTTGGGAGCAAGTACAAGCATGAAAAAGTAGTCACTGATCATCTTACTTGACCACTACAAAATTTGTGCAATAATCAACACATTGGTCATGCTGATGCAGTTCAAAAAACATGAATATATACTATTTATAATTTATCTACCGGGGAATTTTTCACAAGAAATATTGATATGATTGGATACTATTTGGCGTGTTTGAGATAAATTATAACCAAAGACATCAAATTTAAATTTGCAGGCTTCAAACTTCATTTTCTATATATATATATATTTAATATAATTGTTTTGTAGAGACTTCGATGGAATAGTGGGGATGGATGATCCCAAAGGTGTAAGCGCAACTCTAGCTCAATTTATTGAGCATTACCAGGTAAACACATCCACATAAATTGAAAAGAGCATATAAGGTGATGTGTACTGTAGCCCCTCCGTACTTCTATTTTCTGAAGGGGCTTTAAGTAGACATTCAATATTAAAATAATTTCAATTCAAACATACATGGTTTGCAATGTTGTAGTCCATAACGGTATTTGTATAATTGAGAAGTAAAAAGGTTCTCTGCTTAACAAGTTTAAACTGACTGTGTACTTTTATTTTGATCGAGTTATAAATGTGCCATAATATTTATTCATGGTTGCCTGGAATCCATATATGTTTGTAGAATATAGATAGCTTGTTACGATTCACTCAATGTTTTGTGGTTTTATTTTTAATGATCCATCGTTAATACAAGACAAAAATGACAATCTTGTGAAGATAGTGAGATTCCTTTTGTATATTCAAATTCTCTTTTTTTTTCAATGAGAACTTGCAAGCTCTTAGCCACACTTTTTTATTAGGATAATGTTTTTATAAGCTCTACAGATTGTTGCAGTAGGGTTGATATCTTTGGAGCAGCTTTAATTTTTTGTTGTCATGAGTGGTTTTCAAAGTGTCCATTAAATAAAAAAGACATTTACTGTTTTTTGTTGTTGCAGATGCTTTAGAGGAAGAGTTTAAGCCACTACAACAATCAACAAAGAATTTCTGAAGGCTATCAAAACTATTTTTAAGCATTCAATGCTGCACAAAAGTGAAATAGGCACTCTTTGCATCCTATACGTGGTTGGTGCAATCAATGTCGGAACACTTAGGAGGCAGCTCTTGATGCTTTACATTTATTAAAAGATTCATGGTGGCTTAATTTTTTCTGAATCTGAAAGAGCACAGGAAATGGTTACAGCTTGAGTCTCTATTACAACTATTAATTTTGCCTAGTTGACAGCTTGTTAAAATGATTACCAAGACGAAAGACAATTACCATAAAAATGTGGTTACAAATTAAAGCTCTCTATATGAAGCACCAATTCATACTGGAAATTGACACTTGGTAATGATCATTCACAGCAAAAGAAGTGAGTTGTTGTAGGGACTTTACAAAGTTTTGATTGACTAAATTCTGTGTGTTAAAACTGAACACTAAGATGGGAATGCATATATGATTACTTGCTATTTGCCCATAATTGTTAGTGCTATTGCCTACTCGTCTAGGTTAGATGAATGGGAACATCACATCCTTTGGAGAAGATAACTAAAGAGATATTTTTGTGAGTTTATAATTTTGAACATTGGTTTGTCTGGTTGGTGAGATTGCATTTTTTGTAATTTACAGAATTTCTTCCCACTGGAAATAGAACTTTCTTTTGGCCTTTGATATGCCTAAGAAGTTAAGAAAGACTTAAGAGTGAAAGTGTTGGTAGGAGGATGCATTAGCTCCTTTGCTGGGACTGCTAAGGTTTGGGTCTGCAAAGGCTTATAAATCAGCAACAAAGGCAATTAGGCAGGATGACTTGGTGGTTTGTTATCATACCAGGGTTGGACAAACATATTTGTGACCAATAGTATTATTCTAAGTTTGTATGAGCAATTACACCTCAGGTACAAGCATGGAAAAGTGGTCAATGATCATCTTATCAGAGCTTTACGGAGCTTGTGGAGTAATTCACCATTGGTTATAATGAGGCAGTTTTGAAGACAATTAGGGGATATTTTTACTGGAAATGCTTCTTTTAGTGGATGGGGATATCCGAATATGTTATTTTAAGAGAAATGAAACCCAGATACATCAAATTTAACTTTGGAAGTTTCAATTTTCTTTTTCTATCTATATACTTTTTAAGATAATTGTTTTGCAGAGGCTGGCTTGAGACTGTGGGGATGGAAGATCTAGATGGTGTATGGGAAACTATAGCTCATTTTATTGAGCATTTTCAGGTAAATACATGCACAAAAATTGTAAAAGAAATTGGGAAGAAAAAGATTATCAGATTTTGTTAAGTTTATAAAGAATAAAACATATGCAATTGGTTCTAAGTCACAAGCAATACCTTTACTTATTACACTTCTCAAATCTGAAACTATAGTTGGACAGGTCAACAGAGCTTGAACCTTGGGGATTATGTGTGTTTGGGATTTGAGTGAAAGCGTTGCTATGGTTATGCATACCTCGATTTCTCAGGACTGGTAAGGTTTAGATCTCGAGAACCTTAGAAATAAGCAACAAAGGCAATTTTTGCAGGATCACTTGATGAGTTGGGAGCAGAGCAGGTTGGGTTGAAGATATATGTATGACCAAGGGCATTATTCCTAGTTTGTGCAATAATCCATACAATTGCCATAATGATGCAGTTCCAAAGACGTTGATATGATATGGAACATATTATTTATAATCTATCTACTTGAGAGAACTTTTATTGGAAATATTACTATAATTGGATACCACCTGGCCAGTTTGTGTCATGTCCCTGACATGAGGGATTTCTAGTTAACTATCATTTATCAGAAAACCATCTTGTAATACTTCACGATTTTCTGGAAACTAATATGCTACAACAGAAGAAATCTCACAGCAAAAGCACGTCATCAGAGGGGCCAGTATAATATGCAACATTCGATAAATTGGTATGACTAAGAAAACAGTAAGCAAACTCTGGAGATAATTGATTTACTACAGCACATATGCGTAATTATCAGAAATTGATGATAAGAGTAACAGCAATCTGTTTAAATTTCAGCAATGCTCAGAATTAAACCAACGATCTGATATTAATACAGTGATCCAATTAAGAGCAATTGTTAATCAAAGAGCAGATACATATAACAAACATTGGTTACAAGCAGCAACCTGTTTAGTTAGGAAATAATAATACAATGAACAGGCAACACTCCGAAAAGTGGCATAACTGTAGGAGGAGGCATGTCTTTCCATTTCCAAGATGAGAGTTATAAGTATACCTAAGGCATCAAATATGAGAGGGGAATCGAATCATAAGAAAACCAGGAGAATAGGCAATTCTATCATCCAAACACAAGCATATTTTAAGGACATGTCATTGCTCAGAAAATGTCTTATTTATAAGGCTTAATGTTTTTTTTTATAAGGCTTAACGTTTTTTTTTATAAGGGACGTTTTTTGCAGAGCACATTCATGCAACAGCGAACCTATCATTACATCACTTGAAGAGCATCCATGCATACTCTTGAAGATGGCAGCAATTCATCATTCTAAAACAAACACATACAACAGATATGTTAATACTTACACTTAAGCGCGGGTAATGGTGCTCCTTGCATAATCACCACCCAAGGAGAAGAACAGTTAGTTAACCAAATGATTACTTCCTTGGATGAGGTGCAAATGGCAAGAGAAATGTTGGTACCAGTAATCTACCATTGGCAAGTAATAGTAGAATAGAAAGGTACCAGTAATCTACCATTGGCAAGTAATAAGATCACACGATAACATAATCAAAATGGCATCATTCCAAGACATCGCTTTAGCAGGAAGAAGACATATGAGATACAACGACAATAATATACATGGCAGATCGGCTGGAATTGTAATTCATCCAAAATATATCGGAAATCTCTTTATCATAACAGATCGGATTGTTCATAACACTTCCATATCCAAACCCTCAAGGACCGATTCTCAATATTATCAGAATTCTGTGAATTTTTAGATCGTCCATTATATCAGACTTATTAGCCAAATTTAGCACATTGAATCTTGATGATGGATTCTGTATTATTTATCTGATGCATATTTCTTACGCTTCTGATGTATGCAGATGGTGTTATCTTAGTTGCTAATAACATAGAAAATGTTGAAAGATTAGTACAATGCATGAAGTGATTTATGTAAATCTTTTGTGCTACAATTCAATATCAACAAGACAACGTTAACGGTGAGTGAAACTAAACAAGACGATTGTGAAGTCTCTTTTGTAGGAAAGAAATTTGAACATGCAATTACCGTTTAATATCTGAGGCAAGAACTTTTAGCAAATTATAAATGGATTTTTTGCATTGAAAAAAGAACAATAGGTTGTTTGGATGAACAATTTTCCCTACAAAATAAGCACAGGAGTATATCCTTATGGAATAAAAAACGAAGGAAATTTTTCTAAAGAATTTTGGTCAAATCAGTAAATTTACCTGGACACCATGTATAGGGTCTTAAACTTCTTCAAATGCACATGGAAAATAGTTAGATCAGTTCAATCAAAATCCTTTGTTAATTGTGACACCAAATTGAATCTAGTTGTGTGAAATAGGTACATTTCATTTGGGATAAGCACTGTGCCAATCAATTAAGTCCATATGAAACAGGATAAATGCAATTTTCATCAAAAGAAATGAGAGTTGCTAGAAATAAGTGATAGCTTTCATAAAGCTTTGGATTAGTTACAGAAAATAGGGATCGCTAGAAAGACCTTCCATACGAAGCAAACTTGTATTTTCAATTGTATTAGAGAGTTACCTTTGCTCATTAAACTTGAAAAGATTTGAAATACAGTTGCTAAGGTCAATGCAGCTTTAACTTTATGGATTCTTTTGTGATAAGGAGGACTTGAGAGTGAAAGTGTTGTTAGGAGGATGAATACCTCCTTTTCTTGGACTGCAAAGGTCTACGTGCGCATAAACCCTGAAACTAGATGCAAGGGGAATCTATGTACGATCACATGGTGGTTTAGTAGCAGAGCTGGTTGAGATAAAAATATTTATTATTGAGGGCGTGTTGTTTCTAGTTTGTGGGAGCAGCTGCCGTTCAGCTACATGCACAAACAAGTAGTCAATGTCCATCTTATCAGAGCATTACAAAATATGTGCAATTTATTCAAACACTTTCCATAACAAGTTGATGTGATCAGGAACATATTTCATTATAATTTATCTATCAGGGTAAATTTTTATAGAGAATATTGCTATTATTCAATATTATTTGGTCAGTTTGAGATATGCGATACTAAGGTTTGGGTCTAGAGAAGCTCATAAACCAAAAAAAAAGACAAACTTATGCATGATCAAAATAGAGCAGCTGCAACTCAGGTACACGTGCTAAAAGTAGTAAATGACAATCTTAGTGCAGCATTACAAAATTTGTGTAATAATGCACCCACTCACTCTGATTATGCAGTTCCCAAGACAATGTGACATTGTATATATTTTTTATAATTTATGTAGCAGGGGAGATTTTTATTAGAACCGTTGCTATTACTGGATGGTATTTGGTCAGTTTGAGATGATTGATATCCAAAGACATCAAATTTAACATTGCAGATTTCAATTTTCTCCACGCGTCTCTCTCTATGTATGCATATTTAAGATAACTATTTTACAGAGACTCAAATGGAATAGTAGGGTTGGAAGGTCTATATGTTATATGGGCAACTATAGCTCATTTTAGTGAACATTTCCATGTAAACGCACACACAACAATTGGAAAACAAATGGAAACAAAAGGATTATCAGATCTTCATAGGTATAAAAGGATGTAGAAGATGCAATTGGTTCTCAGACAAGCAATACCTTTACATTTTACACTTCTCAAGTCTGAAATTTTAGTTGTAAACGTCAGTGCAGCTTTCAGCTTAGGGATTCTATGTGATGAGGACGTAAATGGTAAAAGTGAAAGCATAACAGTTTGGACTGGTAAGGTCTAGGTGTACCGAGAAGCTCAGAAAGGAGCAAAGCAGGTTGGGCTGAAGTTATATGTATGACTGAGGTTGTTATTCCTAGTTTTTGGGAGCAAGTACAAGCATGAAAAAGTAGTCACTGATCTTCTTCCTTGAGCACTACAAAATTTGTGCAATAATTAACTCATTGGCCATGCTGATGCAGTTCAAAAAACGCGAATATATACTATTTATAATTTATATACCCAGTGAGTGTTTTGCAGGAAATATTGATATGATTGGATACTATTTAGTCAGTTTGAGATAAATGATAACCAAAGACATCAAATTTTAATTTGCAGGCTTCAAATTTCTTTTTCTATATATTTATCATTTGTTTTAATATAATTGTTTTGTAGAGACTTGGATGGAATAGCAGGGATGCATGATCCCAATTGTGTAAGTGCAACTCTAGCTCAATTTATTGAGCATTACTCTTGAGATAACCAATTTATTACGGCACATATGAATAATAATCAGAAATCGATGATAAGAGTAACAGTGATCTATATAAACTCCGCAATGCTCAGAATTAAAACGATCTGATAATAATGCAGTGATCCTATTAAGAGCAATCATTTATCAAGGAGCAGTTACAAATAAGAAACATTAGTTACAAACAGCAACCTATTCAGTTAGGAAATAATAATATACTGAACAGGCACCACTCCACAAAGAGACATAATTGTAGAAGGAACATATCTTTCCATTGCCAAGATTAGGGCTATAAGTATACCGAAGGCATCAAATGAGAGTGGGGGAATCAAATCGTAAGAAAGGCAGGAGAACAGGCAGTTCTATCATCCAAACTCAAGCATATTTTAATAAGTAGGTGTCATTGCTCGGAAAACAACTTATTTATAAGACTTCACGTTTTCTGCAGTACACAATCATGAAGCAGCGAACCTATTATTACATCACTTGAGGAGCATCAATGCATACTCTTGATGAAGGCAGCAATCCATCATTCTAATACGAACACATACAACAGATATGTTAATACTTACACTTATCAGTTGGTAACGGTGCTACCTTGCATAATCACCACCCAAGGGGAAGAACAACAGTTACTTAACCAAATGATTAGTTAAATTGATGAGGTGTGAATGGTAGGAGACATGCTGGTTTGATACAACCTATCATTACATATTAAAGAGTAGTCTTTCAATCCTCCAAAGCCAAGAATATAGATCATTTTTATATACATTGCAGACTAAGTGCTCTTAGAGCCTCATAGCAGACAAGAAAGGTAGGAGTAATCAACCATTGGCAAGTAATATTATCACGAGTACATAATCAAAACGGCATAATTCCAAGACATTGCCTAGGAAGGAAGAAGGCATATCAGATAAAGAGACAATAATATCCATGGCAGATTGATTGGAATTGTAATTCATCCAAAATATATCAGAACTCTCTTTGTTATAACAGATCAGATTGTTCATAACACTTCTATGTTGAAACCCTCAAGGACTTATTCTCAATTATATCAGAATTCTGTGCCTTTTCAGATTGTCCATTATATCTGACTTATTACGTAAATCAGAAACAGCAAATTCATAGAAGACCGATTTATACTCTCAACCTCGTCATTAATTTTGTGAGATCAAGATTGTATTTACGTGGTCAAATTCAGAGCAGAGATTTGTATCAGAACTATCATTTGACACTATAGTCTCTGTTAATAATATAAGGGTAGCCGACTTTTGCACTGATCAGGTTCCCCACTGTTCAGGGACAGTGAAATTATATGTTAAAGAACTCAAATGTTCCGCTGCAAATCGTATTCGATATATACATTGTGTAAAAATTGAAGATGGGAAGAAGCCTTTGTTACTTATTGATCTTTGACACGGCAGTCCGAAGGAGAGTTGCTGCAGTAAATCAAGTGTTGCAAGACTAAATTAATGTAAATCCCAAAAAGGGATATTACAGTTTGAGATAAATGATAATCAAAGATATCAAATTTAAATTTGCAGGGGTTCAAATTTCTTTTGCTATATATTTATCATTTGGTTTTGCAAAGACTTCAATGGAATAGCAGCGATGGATGATCCAAATGGTGTATGGGCAACTCTAGCTCAATTTAATGAGCATTTCCAGGCAAACACATTGACATAAACTGAAAAGAGCAAATAAGGTGATGTGAACTTCAGCTACCTTGTACTTTTATTTTTGGAAGGAGCATTACGTAGACATGTAATCTTAATTTCAGTTCAAGCATTCATGGTTCACAACACCCTAGTGCATAAATGCATTTGTGTAAGTGACAGGTCAAAAAGTTATCTGATTAACAAGTTTAAACTGATTGTGAACTTTTATTTTGATTGAGTAATAAATGTGCCATTATATTCATTAATTCTAGTCTGGAATCCATAACTTTATAGAATGTAGCTGTCTTGATATAGTTCACTAAATGTTTTGTGGACCTTCTTTGAATGTTCCATTGTCAATACAAGAGAAATCACAATCTTGTGAAGATTGTTAGATCTCTTCTAATTTTCAAATTCTCTTTGAGATCCTGAAATTCTCTGTAGATTGACTACACAAATTGATTGTTCTTTGTTAATGAAAACCTGCAAGCAAGCTCTTGGACAATTTTTTTGTTAGGATAATGTTTTTATTAGTTTTAAAGATTCTTGCAGTAGGTGTGATATCTTTTAAGTAGCAATAATTTTTTTTGAACAAAGTTGAATGTTTTTGGTTGTTGCAGATGCTTTAGAGGAAGCGTTTTGGCCTGTACAACAATCAACAAATAATTTGTGATGGCTGTCAACACTCTTTTGAATAAGCTTTCAAGGCTGTGGGAAAATGAAATGGGCACTCTTTGCATCCTACTCCTGGTTGGTGCAGTTAATGTTGGAACATCTCAAGAGACGGCTCTTGGTGGTTTACATTTATTAAAATGATTCATTGTGATTTATTTTTTTTGAATCTCAAAGAGCTTAAACAATGGTTACAGCCGAGAATCCAATGCGGTCGACCTCATTGTCAAAGGAGAGCTGACGGTTTGTTAAAAAATTTACCCTGAAGAATGATAATTACAATAAAAATGTGGTTATGAATTAAAGCTCTCTATATAAAGCACCAACTCATTTCTGTAAATTTACACTTGGTAATGATCTCATTGCAAACCAAGTGAATTGTATGGACTTAAATTCTGTATTTTTCAGCAGAATCTCAAGATTTAACACATATATGATCAGGAACTATTGGCCCATTGGTTTATGAAATTGAACATTGGTTTATCTGGTTTGTGAGAATACATTGGTTGTAACTCACAACATTTCTCCACAATGGAAGTAGTCTTTTGGCCTTTGATATGCCTCATGAGGTTAAAAAGATGTAAGATTGAAAGTGTTGGTAGGAGGATGTAGTAGCTTCTCTTCTTGGGGTGGTAGTTGAAAGGTTTGGGTTTACGAAGGCTTAGAAACCAGAATCAAAGGCAATTAAGCAGGATGACACGGTGGTTTGGTAGCATAACAGGTTGAGAGGAACATATTTGTGACAAAGAGCATTATTCCTAGTTTTTATGAGCAACTACACCTTAGGTACAAGCATGGGAAAGTAGTCAATGATCATATTATTAGAGCATTACAAAATTTGTGGAATGATTCACCTCCGGTCATGATGATGCAGTTCTGAAGACAATTAGGGGAAATTTATAGAGGAAATACTTATGAGAGTGGATAGCAATCTACCAGTTTGAGAAAAATGATACCCAAAGACATCAAATTTAAGATAATTATTTTGGAGAGACTTGAATGGACCAGTAGGGATGGAAGACCTAGATGGTATATGGGCAACTATAGCTCATTTTATTGAGAATTTTCAGGTAAATGCATGCACATCAATTGAAAAAGAACTGGGAAGAAAGGTATTATCACAAGCAACATCTTGTTACACTTCTCGAGTCTGAAAATACAGTTGGAAGGTCAATGCAGCTTTAACCTTACGGATTCTGTGTGATGAGGACTAAAGAGTGAAAGTGTTGCTACAGTGATGCATAACTCGACTGCTAGGACTGGTAATGAGTAGGTCTCGAGAAGCTTAGGAAAAAGTAGGAGAGCCAATTTATGCAGGATCACATGATGGTTTGGGAACAGAGTAGGTTGGGATGAAGATATTTGTATGATTGAGGGTGTTATTCCTAGTTTGTGGAAGCAAGTACAATCATGAAAAAAAAGGCAATGGCCACCTTACTTGAGCATTACAAAATTTGTGTAATAATTCACACATTGCCCATAATGATGCAGTTCCAAAGATTTTGATATGGAACATATTATTTACAATTTACCTACCTACAATTGATATTTTTGAGATAATTGATAAGTGAAGACATCAGCTTTAAATTTGCAGGTTTCAATTTTCTTTTTCTATATATGAATTATCTGTTTTAATAGAATTGTTTTGCAGAGTTGAATGGAATAGCAGGAATGGATGATTTGGACGGTGCATGAGCAACTCTAGCTCAATTTATTGAATATTTCCAGGGAAACACATCCACATAAATTGAAAAGAGCATCCAGTCCTGTTGACCCCATTGTCAAAGGAAAGCTGTCAGCTTGTTAAAATGCTTATTAGGAAGAATGAAATTTACCTTTAAAATGTGGTTATAAATCAAAACTAGTTATATGAAGCATGAATTCATTCTGTAAATCGATGCTTGGTAATGATCATCTGCAGCAAACCAAAGTGAGTTGTAGGGAATTTTTGAAGTTTTAACCTTGATTAACTAAATTCTGTTTTTTTCATTTGAATATTAAGTTGGGAATGCATATATGATTAGTTTTTATTTTCCATAAACTATTTTGGTTTTTAGACAGGAATGCATGAATGACTGCTGCTATTGTCTAGTCCTCTACTTTTAGTCAATGGGAATATCACTCTTAGGAGAATATGGCACTAGAGATATACTTGTGAGTTTATGATATTGATTATTGGTTTATCTGGTTGGTGAGAAAGCATCTGTTGTAATTCACAACATTCTCCACAATGGAAACAATGTTTTCATTTGGACTTTGATATGCCTCATGAGGTTAGAAAGACTCAAGAGTGAAAAGTGTTGGTAGGAGGATGCATTCGCTCCTCTTTTTGGATTTGCTCAGGTTTGGGTTTTCAAAGGCTTACAAAACAAGCTAAAAAGCAATTATGCAAGATGACATGGTGGTTTGGTAGCATAGCAGGTTTGGATGAACATATTATGTTGGGGTGAACATATTTATGACTGAGACTCTAAGAGCATTATTCCTAATTTGTATGACCAACTACACCTCACATACAAGCATGAAAAAGTAGTCAATGATCATCTTACTGGAGCATTACATAATTTGTGGAATAATCTATACCACTGGTCATAATGTTGCAGTTTTGAAGACAATTTGGGGAAACTTTTACATGAAATACTTATGTTAGTGGATACAATCTATCAGTTTGAGATAAATGATATGCAAAGACATCAAATTTAAGTTTGCAAGTTTCAATATTTTTTCTACATATATATTTTTA
Source organism: Chamaecyparis obtusa (assembly GCA_027943335.1). Classification (NCBI taxonomy): domain Eukaryota; kingdom Viridiplantae; phylum Streptophyta; class Pinopsida; order Cupressales; family Cupressaceae; genus Chamaecyparis; species Chamaecyparis obtusa. The sequence goes on from BSBK01000594.1 coordinate 1,989,017, forward strand.
AGATAATTGTTTAGCAGAGACTCGAATCGAATAGTATGGATGAAATATCTAGATGGTATATAGCCTTATAGGTACCTATAGTTCCAGGTACACACAAGCTCAACAATTGAAAAAAGACAAGGAACAAAGGATTGTTAGTTCTTGCTAGGTCTAGAAAGGATGTAATATATACAATGGGATCTTGGCCATGACCACTACCTTTACTTGTTAGACTTTTCATGTTTGAAACTATTGTTGCAATGGTCAATGCCACTTTAACCTTAGCGATTCCGTGGGATAAGGACATAAGAGTGGAAGTGTTTCTACAGTGATGCATACCTCGACTACTTGGAATGCTAAGGTAATAGGTCTTGAGAAGCTCAGAAACAAGCAGCAAAGGCAATATATGCAGGAGCACATGGTGGTTTAGGACAGCAAGTGTGGATGAAGATATATGTATGATTGAGGGTCTTATTCCTTGTTTGTGGGAGCAGATTCAGCTCAAGTACAGCCAAGAAAAAGTAGTCAATGATCATTTTACTTGAGCATTACAAAATTTTGTGCAATAATCCACAAACTAGCCATAATGATGCAGTTCCAAAGACGTTGATATAATGAGAAACATTTGATTTACATCTATCTCGGAAATATTGCTATGATTTTATAGCATTTGGTCAGTTTGAGATAAATGATAACGAGAGAAAACAAATTTATTTCTGTATATATTTATTATTTATTTTGATATCATTGTTTTGCAGAGATGTGAATGAATAGCAAGGATGGATCATCCAGATGGTGTATAGGCAAATCTAGCTCAATTTTTTGAGCAATTCCTGGTAAACACATCCACATAAATTTAAAAGAGCAAATAAGGTGATGTGTACTACAGCCCTCTATGAATTTATTTCGTGTAGTTATATTTTTGGAAGGAGCTTTAAGTAGACATTCAATCTTATAATCATTCAAATTCAACACATGGTTCAGAATACTGTACTTTGTAGTGCATGAAGTTATTTGTATAATGGACAAGTCAAAGGGTTATCTATGTAACAAGTTTAAACTGACTATTGAGGTTTTACTTTTTTTTTAATCCATAGTAAAGTTTTATTAATTTAAGTTTTTTTATGTAGTTCTCCTTTGCAATTCACAGGCCTTCAAATCTCTTGGTCTCGCTGGACCAAACAAGAGCCACTCAGCAAACTTTGCCTCATATTATAAAAGGTGCCCTCCTCATCAGAAATTAGATTTAGAAAGAAATTGCAAGCACAGGAACTTGCCAACAAAGACCATCCTCCACCTAACTCTAATTGTAATGTTGCACTCAGCCTATACCCAGGTTGGATTCCCTTGTTACTCCAATTGCAGACCTACTTGCAGATTTCCACATATGATGTGTACTCCATCCTCTCAAAGGGAGTATTTGGAGCACTTGTCTCGCTCCACTCTCAACTTATCTACTTTCTCACCTCATATTCATTTCAAAGAAATTCATTTCATCAATTGCTTGATTGGCCAGACTATCCACCTCCACATTAGCTTCCTTATAGGTATGGTTTATTGTAGCTAAATTGAATCTCCTATATAACTCCAAAGCAACATCTAAAATTGCCTATCATGTCACATCCCTCCTCACTACTGAAACTTTATGGTGTTTTAATTAATGCCCTAGATGTATAGCTGGTTTTCATAAACAATGGTTTTTCTTAATTGATGCCCTAGATGTATATCTAGTTTTCATACACAATGGTTTTGCTTAATTGATGCCCTAGATGTATATCTGGTTTTCATAAACAGTGGTTTTGCTTAGTTGATGCCCTAGATTTATATCTAGTTTTCATTTCATGCTTATCATGGAATAGTGGTTCGGCTATCGTAAGAGGAATGATATAATGATTGTGTTCTTATCTTGAGCTATGAGATTTACTTATTGCATATATATTATGTTGAGATGATGATGATGATGATGATTACAGACTAACTACCTTTTTTTGACTAAGTGGTTGCAGGAACTACTCGTCCTTCGAGGAAGGGGGGAGAAAGTATCACCGGGAAAGGGGGATGCAAACATGGTCATGAACTTAAGCTATCCAGGTTCTGGAACTGGTAAGTGTTGGCTAGGTCAAGGTTGGTGCAATCCTAGGAGGTATAGGTTTGGACTAGGATCTTTGTTGGTCTTGTGATGTCGATTAGTCGTATTGTTAGAAATCCTTGTTGGATAGGAACTTGCGTCTTTAACATGTACCTTTGTTCGATCTTTTGTCCTTATGGTGGTTTAGGTGATAACTTTTGGTGTTATCATTTCTAACGAATATTAAGGTATACTTTTACCCTAAATATATATACATATATGTGGAGTATAAAAGCATATATAAATATGTATGTGTATACATGTATATAGACATAATCATAGTGACATGATTCGTATATATATATATATATATATATATATATATATATATATATATATATATATATATATATGGAAAATAAACTTTAATATCATTATAAACATATGCAACCATGAAAGCATTGTTTAATAAATAATATTATTTATTAGGTTTTTTTCATTCTTGCTTGTAATAATGATTGTTCCAAAGATTCCAATTTGGCGCTGGTGAATATTTTTACATTTCCAAATTTATGAGTCTCTGAAAGATACTAACTGATTTCATATTGAGCGCATCATACTATTATTTTCGCAGGAAACTTCTCAAGGCCAAATTGGTAGATCTACTGTGTGCATACTCGTATACTGGTTCAAGGCTGCTCATTTCATTGTGGTAATTACAAAATCTCTCGATCCTCATCATTTTGTAGAATGTCCATAAACTGTTTCCATACTTCCATATTGGCATAAGGCTGGGAGGACGCAGATAAAGTTATTGAACACTAGCTCTTACATCTACCAATTGCATTTGCTTGAAAGTTTCTAAAACCTTTTTTATTTTATTTCCACATATTCTGTAATTGATGTTATGCCAGAAAACTGGGGCCTAGGCGTAATTGGGGTTTTATATTTTCAATGGACATTTAGCCATTTCAGAAGACTGAAAAACATAGGAGTATTTTAACTGTGTAAACTGTAACAAAATTATTGTACTAAGTTTAAAATTCTATGAGATATTATGTTAGAGTTGAAGATAAAATTTCCAAGACGTTCTTGAGAACATCCATTGCCAAAAGTGCACTGACAACAATACACCTAAAATCAGAATCAGTATGTAAAACTTTCAATACTGTTAGGGGAAAAAATTAATAGGCTTGTGGACACAGGTTTCTGTGCCATAGATGTACACAGTTTTATAGAACAAACTAGAAACTTCACAGCACTGCTTACTTTCAATCTCATAGCAAAGACATTTCTGGGCTCGGATTCACTTTGCTAGCAAGCAAAAACATTGATTCACATGCAATATTTGACTTCTTTAATTGAGGTTTCATTTTGCTCCTGATTGCAAGAAAAACAGGAAAATATAACATATGGCAAATCTACCATCCTTATAAAAAAATTTATTCTAAGATCTGCATATGGTCTTAAATTAAAAAATCTTACTAGATTAATTAATAAATCTTACTAGATAAATTTTTTTATTTTTTCCCACTTCAAAAAACATTGATTGATAGCTAGAAGTTGTACCTTCTTTGACAGAATCCTTTGAAGACAAAGTATCCTGATTCAAGGAAATCCCATTATCCTTCAAAGAAGTTCTACCATTGGACAGATGCTCAATTTCACCAGGCCTAACGAATTTCGGACTAAAGGCATCCTTCTGACCTTCACTTGAAATACTTTTAGTAGAGCTGACAGCATTAAAAGGTGAGTGCTCTGCATCTGGGTCAGTTTTGTAATCAAATGAATTATTGGCCTTAGGAATAGCAGTTGAAGAATTTGTACCCTTGTGACGTGTCCTATTTGTTGTCATTTCATAATCATCTTCTGTGAGAAATGAACCCAGTGGTGAAAATGACGCCCCTGATAATTCATTTCCATTTGGGTTAGCTATCATTATATCCCCCTTTGGAGAGCTCTCAGGTTTTAGATCATCTGAGGCCATTTGGATATATTCAGAAACCATTTGATGGTTTTCACTAGCAACTTGCAGGTCAGGGAACTCAATTTTGTTGTAATTGCTAGGCTGTGTACCCTCCATTTCATGACCCAGTATAAAGGCTTCTGAACTTATGGAGGATGGAGATAAGGCCAATATTGCATCATCATTTGCTTGACAGTGATAATCTGAGGGTACTGATCCATGGTAAGAAATACTCAACTGAAATATTCCAGCAGGAGAATGGAAAATGTCAGTTGAAGACAATGTGAAATCCTGAGTTACTTTTCCCTTACCTACATAGGTAGCCAAGGGCACTAAAGCAATACCTAATAACTGGTCTTCCAAGTAACTCCTTTTGCAGCTTAGCATCCAAACCTCACATCTCAGAGATTCACCTATAAGGCTGTTGATTTTGAGTTGCAAATTTTCATTGAAGACTGGATTCCTTCCACCTCTGTTCACTATTTGAGTTGACAATGCTCCCTCCGGATTGCTGGTAAGAGACAGCTCAGCATATACATCCTGTTTGTTATAGATACAGATATTGTGAATGTCTCTCGCATGGTGCACATAAACATCCAGAGTACCCACAAAAGCTTGTCTCAGTCCCCTACTTATCTCCTCACCAACAGCATAGTTGCAGTTCCCAATTACACTACGGCTCTCAGGATTCAAGCAACCTTCATGTTCTGTAGGGCCAAAATTAGTCTCATTGCTCTTATAATCCGATTGTCTACCTATGTGGGAATGCATACTAAGTGGAGCCTCTTGCACAGAACAAGCAAAACTAGAAGCTTGATGATAAGCGTCCATAATGTTCACAATTTGTTCTCACAGTCCACCTGAAATCAAACTAGAAAGACTTGGAGGTAAAAGGAAAAAACGAAACCCTATACGTTTTTTGAGCTGGCAAGATTGAAGGCTCAAGAGTCACAAAACTGTAAAATAAAACCAGTGAAGAGAGGATATTTGGAGACTAGACTGGACTTAGAAAGCAATGAATTCCCACATCTAATTTTTAGCATATTAACCAATCAGGCATCCCAAGGATGGGTTCCATGCCCAAAAGAGTAATCCAACTTATCTTCTCTGTATTTTTATATTAGCGCCAGAAAGAAAAATCTTAATAACAAAAATACACATGTAGTCAATGAAAGATGCCCCTTATGAAAGATGCAGATTTGGTAAGAATGATGGTATTTTTTAGGATTATGTCATCCATCAAGATTTAAAACTCTCAAAGGTATGATATAAGAGGTGAGACAGAAACTGTGTCTTAGATGACTTTGACAGAATGGATACCCCTATTCCTTGAATCAAAATTCTCAAAAGTATGGATATAAGAAACACAACAGTGATCAAATTTTAGATGATTTTGATTGAAATGAATTTCTCAAATGTATGGATATAAGAAACAGAACAGTGATCAAATTTTAAATGATTTTGATTGAAATGAATACCCCTCTTCCTTGACTCTTAGTTGTAAAAATACTAAGTGCTCCCTGATCTAATAACAAACCAAACTTATAAATGATATAGAATCCTTCACAAAAAAATTTAGGGACCATCATCCTTGCTGTTCTCAACTCCATAAAGCAAAATCAACTGTTCAAAGCTTTATATAAAGTAACTGTTAAGTTTTAACTGTTCAAAACTTTATATAATGTAACCTGTGGATTTTGATGTTTCAAATGGTGAAGGAATGTTTGAAAACATTTTCATTAAAAAACTTGAGCCGTGGAAAAGATTGCTCATACTGTATATAATATTTCTTGCGTTGACAATCCATCCGCACCTTATTGTTTCGTATTCTTAAATATATATTCATGTAACTTACAAGAAGTGATAAAAAATGTTTTAAAAAATTATAAATAAATACTTAAACATGAAATCTAGAGCTGATTTTTGCATCGGATGGTTGTAAATTCTGTAGACAGAATGACTACCATTGAATTGATCACCACCGTTCGTCCATGATCCCTCCCCCATCTCTAACCGGTAAACAAAACACAAACTATTAATGGTCCCACAAATTCCCCTACATTCATCAGATGTTTCACCTAGTGTGTTTCCCTTCCATGGTCCCTGCAATGCTCGCTCTGAGTGTTATCACATTACTGTTCTCGAAAGTTACCTCTGCTACAGATTCTGACTTGCTGAGCTCCATATTGCCTTTTGTAGAAACCCAGTACGAAAAAGTTGCAAAGCAGCAGATATCCATTCTTGGCCAAAGCGGCGATCCAAAGGCCTACCCATTCGAAGGCTTACCCCTAGAAGAGGAATGGCGATCGAATCGCAGAGAGGGATGGACATCGGGATTCCTCGCTGGCGCATTTTGGCACCTCTCCTCCCTCGCACCTGCCGACATTTGGCAGGAGCGCTCCCAAATTGCCCAGCAAGGCCTCCTCCCAGTGTACGACTTTAATCGATCCCATGGCATCGGCTTCATGATCTTCTGCTCTTTCGACAACGCCTTCCTCCGCACCAAGAGTTCCTCTTTCTTACCCCCTTTGCACACCGCCGCCGTTATGCTCTCCGCCCGCTTCAACCCCATTGTGGGCTGCACACGTTCCTTGGAAAATAGGGGCGCCGCTTCATCGGATCGATTCGAGGTAATCATCGACAACATGATGAATTTGGAGCTGCTCTTCTGGGTTGCCAATTACACTGCTAATGCTACGCTCTCCAACATGGCCGTCTCCCATGCGACCCGGACATCCTCTGAACATGTCTGTCCTGATGAGAGTACATGGCAGGTCGTGGCCTTCAATTCCACCGACAGGGCGATGATTGAAAAGTACACTGTTGAGGGTTATGGTAACTCCTCCACTTGGGCGCGTGGCCAGGCCTGGGCTGTTTACGGTTTTTCCATGGCTTACCGTTATACCCAAAATGAGAGGTTTTTGCAGACTGCCCAGAAAACTGCAAATTTCTTCCTAGGAAATCTTGGGTCTAGAGACATGGTTCCTTACTGGGATTTCGATCCTCCTTATGTGAAATCCTATCAGCCCAGGGATTTCAATTCAAATTGTTATATATTTTAATAGTAACATTATATAATATATAAATATTTAATTTATATTTATATTGTTGAGAAGAGTGTACAATTTAGAAATGGAGGGAATGGCGAAGGTTCGGAAGAGTGCGAATTCAAGAGCTTTGTGGCAAAGGAACCCGAATTCGACATAGTTGGTGAGCTTGTACACGAGCAGGGCATCCTGTTCCGGAGAACGGGATGCAATGTAACGGCGGATGAAAACATCCTGCATTGATTTATATACTTTTTACATGTTTTTCTCAATCATTATTTAGTGATTACAGGTTGAGATTGTCCATCGGATTTGTTTGGTTGCACTGCGGAGATTACTGTTGCCTTTGCTAGCAGAGGATATAAAAAGGATTGCTTCGCTCTTCATGATTTCCAGATTGCCTCTTTTGAGAACTATATATGATTTCTATTTGCAATTTCAAAACTTATCCATCGCATTCTTGCTTCTTTTCACATTCACAGTAAGCACTGCTGAGTTTTTAAACCCAGATCTAATCAGACCTATTATGCTTTTTAACTATTGAAAACAATGAATTTCTCATACTTCATGGAAGCGACACAAACTTAGGACATGCCGTCACAAAAAAACTGAGAAAACAATAATAAACATTTGTTATATTTAGACGGTTCATTCTTTTTAACCATGGACGACTGCTTGAACATGTAAAAGTTTAAATGTTTGCGAGTTAAGCCAAGGAGTTATGCATCTTTTTTTAGGTTTGAAAGAATCAGCGAACATGGAGTCAAAGCAGTGTCATCGCAGCTGTTGATGTTTTTACATATTATATTTTGGATAATGCGATGAGTTTTAGACATTGTGACTTGATCGTGACAAAGACAACATTAGCGAACTAGACTTATTTGAAACCACTCATTTTTGCTCAATAATGACTAATAGTTGTGCAATATCTTGTCAAATGGATATTTGAAACACTGTATATTGTATGGTGCATTAGTGAAAGGAATGTGGTAGTAGAAATAGCTCAAAGTAATAATAGTAGGGATGAATGAGATTGTCTAGATGGGAATCAAAATAACAGTAAAAAAAAGAAAAATATATAATTATTTGATTAATGTATATATAATTAATATATAACTAATTTAAAATTTAAAAATAGATATAAAAATAGAAAAAGGTTGATATAGAAGGAGAAAGAGTGAGATGGAAAGAGGTGCGATTTTTGGTTCCTCCAACATTAATATGGCATACCCATTGCACACCAAGGTGCGATTGCTAGTTTATTATGCTCTTATGGAAGTCAATTCCATCAAGTACTCATGAAACTAAATTAAGCAAATATCTAATGAGCCACATCATGGCCTATTTGGCACGGTGGAATGGAAGCAAAGATTAAAACCAACTCCATAACCACGATGGGAAGTAAGAAGGTTTTTAATTAAAATTTGCAACCTAATATATCTGAGACGGCATCATTTCCTAAAGAAATTCTTAAGCATATGGGTGATTATATATATCTTGGGCCACGCGACATACTCAAACAGGATGGAGGGAAACCGCTGCCTATAATTAGTAAATTCATAGCTACATTCAAGGGAATGAATTAAGGTTAAATGAAATCTAATTTGAATGATATGCATGTGAATAGATATAAAGGAAAGAGACGGTTTTAATTGAGATATAGGAAAAAGAAAGAGACAGGGATAAGCACACAGAGAAAGGAGAAATACGGCTTGGAAAAATCACGCTGGAAGCTTACCTTGTATACGCACACTGGTAGTGGAAATAGAGAAAGCACTAACAGGGAATAGAGAAGGAATAAGGAACTCTCAGGCAGCACCAGCAGTAAGAGAGTACTTTCATCCTCTTTTCCAGAGCAAGACTAAATAATTCACAGGCATATGTATATACTCAAACCAGATTTCCTCTAATTTTGATTTAAAAATGGTTTTGTTCACATAGTTTAGGAACAGATTAAATTGTGTGAATGATTAAAAAGAGAGTTCTTAAATAAGAACTGAATATGCATATGTCTGGTGCGTATTCTTTCTCTAAAGCCAAAGAAACATTTAATCTCCAGCAACTGTATAAGTAGACATAATTTACTGCTGTTCAAATTCATAACTCAGCCAGCTAAGAAGAAGCAAGGCTTAGATATTAGAAAACTATTACCAGGATGCAACTGAAGGACGTTAAACACCAAAATTCTGAAATATGTTGCATGGTACGAGTAAATTACTCTTTCATTCTGTGTAATCTGTTTATTGTTATGTATAAGGGGATTTAAAAACCAATATACTGACATAAAGAAGGATATTTAATTACAACCATGCTCAAAAGTTCAAAACCATCAAGAGTGCAAGGGTAACACCATTACTTACTTTCTTTGAAATAGCAGCAATACGAATAAGGAAATGAATGATAATCATAAACTAATCCTTATAAGTTGCTAAGATTAGCCTTACTTCCAGAAAGATTGAAATTAGGCTTGGAAATTGTCCTTGGGAAAACACATCAACCCATGCTATGGGTAATAGCCAGTCCATAAATGACTGAGTTATGTGACAAGATAATTTTATGCATATATTGTTTGAAACTAGAAAGTCTAAGTTATGGAAATTGCTTCAATAACTACTTGGGTGAATAGAGGACAGTGTAGCCGGTTTAAGACAAATATTGCGGTAGTGCAAGAAGCTTGTTTTCCTATAGCGGTGCAGATTTAGCTCACTATGAGAATCTAAGAGAAAGGAACCAGATACATAGTTCTATATTCACCGGAGTAAGAAACCAAGATATGGTATCATGGTAAGAGAGCCTAAATCAAAATTACTCATTTTAAGGAGACATAATCAGCAAACTAGATCAATTAAATAACTGAAAGAGGATGGTTGATAATGCTGTTCCTTTAGGACAAGTATGTCAGTAATGAGCAGAACTAGATAGAAATGCCTCTGTGCATTATGTACATCAACTAGAAGGATTAACACTAGTAGATACATGATGAGTATTGCATGCACAAGAACTAGGCTACTGTATTCCTTATGAGCTTGTAACCAAGTCGGATTGGGTGAAGAACTAGACTACATATTTACACATGTTGCATTAGAAACCTTGGCCAAGGTGTAGTGTTAGTTAGTTCGTAATGATTCGGATACATTCCTAGTCAAGAGTCATATTGAGTTAGGAGCAGCTATAGAGTATGACTGACTAAGGCTATGTAGGATCCTACACCAGTTCCAAAAAGGCTTGTTTATCACCATGTTTGCATCCCTTGCGAAGGGTCGGGCCCACTTCATGTAGGAAGTGAGCAAGAGGGATCAGTAGTGGATCTGTGGTTGGGTGGTAAAACGCCCTAGTGATACTTTCTCCCCCATGTTACATTGTAGAACATAAAAGAAAGTCAAAATGGATTTGGTGATACTAGTACATGCACTGTAAGAATCATTTCCTTACTTCGTATTTTATATTAAGTTTGATGATAAAGAAAATACATGATGAGATATTTCTTTGAGTGATTTTATGATTCAGTTTAATGCAATTGTTTCCATTATGTTTGTTAAAAAAGAAAACAACACAAGAATGTTAGCTTATATTTGCTTTTACAAGTTTATTTATTTTTATGTACTACAAGCTTCTTTAAAGTCCGTTGTTAGTTGTTAATTACATTGCTTAGAACTTTTAGCATGTTACATGTCACTTCCAACTCCGAGTTTGGCCCTTTCTAAGTCCATTGATGACTATCATGGACTTTCCTTCCACCTTCAAATTGTAATTTCTCATTTGTATTCATTTCCTCGGCCCCAAGATTAGGGCCTAGAGCTTTGCTTCATTATTGGTTCCTCTTGCTAGATGCTTTGCTATCTTGCAAAAAGGCTTTCCTTCCCCATCTTTCATTATACTCCCAGCTCCTCAAACCCTCGAGTTAAGCCTAAAAATTCCATGAAAATTTATTTTGAACCACCCCATTTGAGGTGCCTCCTAGGTATCCAACCTTCTCAATTTTTGTGAATTAGTCCCCCAATGCCCCACTACTTGAGGGATCTTTAATCCATATTATTGCTTTATCATATATACATTATGAAGGGAATGTTCTGTAATACCGCAGTTAGTCACTTCTACCACAATTGCCTCTACTTTGTTGAGGAAGGTCAACAAACACAATACCTTCTCTTAGAAGGTTCTCCAATTTTGTTATTTTCCATAATTCCCAAATTAGAACAAAAGTTGATATAGACCACAGACAAAAAAACATAGCTTTATTGTTTAAGCATGGCCAAGATTTGAACAAGTTTAATATATCATTTGCGAGGTCTGCAACCCATCGCAGCCATGCACACAACCATCTCTAAACACTCTTGGGCAAAGGGCAACCCAATAATGGGTGATCTAGTGTTTCTTCCGCACTCTTACAAAGTGTGCATCTAGATGGGCCACAAAAACCCATCTTTGCAAACCTATCTGATGTTAAAATTCTTTACTACAATGCTGCCCAAGAAAAACTACCAGCTTTGGATAAGCAAAGCTTATTCCAACCTATGTTACCTGGGGACGCGTTTCCACCCCTAAACCCCAAGTTTCGAAAACCATCCTGGTTTCGAGATGGGAGGACGACCGAGGACGTTTCCAAGCCATCCCTAACTAGATTGAAAAACAAGAAATGCGTCCCAAAAATGGTCAACGTGTTTTTGATGGCTGTTGACCGTCTCCTGGGCGGCTGGGGACGACAAAGCCCTCGACCCTCCTTGGGATGGTTTGCCGTTTCCGACGGCTAAAAAAAATAAACCGATTTTTTAAAAAATTTCTAATGTTTTTATTAAAGTTTGCTTTTCATTAATCACAATCAATTTGTCATTTCTACTTTTCTCTTTGATAGACCTAAGCTGCCTAAATCTATGGCATGCAAAGATATTCTTTCCAGCTATATTCTTGTCTCAAGGCAGGTCGTTAATGCAAGCAAATCCTTCATTCATTGTGTGTTAATGAGAGAAATTAATGCATGCTAGCAGGTCTTTTGGAAATAAAAAATGGATAAACTTCCTTCAGAATCACATTTTTCTTTTCTCCAGTAGGTGCAGCAAGTTTATTTAGTAACAGCTCCTATGCCACTTTCATGGTAGGCTTATCTTGAAAGCTCTAATTAAATTCCTTATTTAGCAGATCATATCCAACTGTGAAATCTATTTTTAAGCTCCTCATATCAATTTATTTTTCGGCCTTAGGCCCCTCATTTTCAACATAATTATCTGAATAACATTCTCTATGGCAAACGGTGTGTAGATCAAAATGGACATGAAGTTCAATCCTCTAGTATATAAAGTTCTTGAATCAGTGTTTGGTTGCCAAGGTTGTTTGATGATTTATGTGGAATCCTCAATTGGAACTGAATCTTCTCTGCAAATTCTCTCCATTGGAGTTCACATATGTGAAACTTCCTTGCCTCCAAAATGCCATTAATCCTTCATAAACACAGTTGAGAGATAGCATCAAATTTTTGGTTTAAATCATGCAGTGGAAGCAATTAGATTCTCAATTGGCATTAGCCTCTAAATGCTAGTGAGATAGCAATCATTTTGTGGGGCTAACATGCAGATTTCTGAATTGGATCTAATCAGAAAATTGAAATTGGATTGACATATGAGAAAGCCTAAATTTTTCTATTGAGATCAAGCAGCTTTTCACTAATTTGTGTGATCTAAATGCATATCTCTTCATTAGAAGAAAAGAAAGGACCAACTAAGATACAAACTCTTTCTATGACGATTTGATGAATGGAATTGATAATTTTAAATTATGTTGCTTTGATGCCATGATGAATGTTACAATGTTATGTAATTCTGAAATTCATGAATATATTTATATATAGCCGTCCCTTGCCGTCTCCTGCTCCGGCAAAAAAAAAAGTCCCAAAAATCGGTTTCCCTGTCCCCCCGTCCAGGAAACTCGGGGTAACATAGATTCCAACATAGCTTCATCGGTAGCTCCGCCTTAATTAGTTCTTGTTACTTTTCTAAACATTTGTAGCCATATCTAATGTTATAGTGCCTTGTCATTGAAATATTCCAAAGGATAACATCTTGTCCATTGATAAGTAGGAGATATCACAATCTTGTCCTTTTTTGAGATACACCGTCTTCTCATTGAAAGCCCCTTGAAACCGCAACACGTCTTCTCTTGGCATGCCCAATTCATCCAAAGGCTTCCAAATCCAACAACAAACCCTATTGAACCAATCTTGCTCCAAATAGTCTCAACTTGGGCTCTTAATCTAAGTTTTAGGATTTCCTATAGATGCAAAGCCCTCTAACACTTTGTCTAAGCAAACATGGCCATCCTGTGAGTCATGTCCCAAGTGAGGTAGTTCAAAGTGAATTGTTTGCACACTCTTGTGAGGTTTCACACTCGTGAGCCTTGTAGTAGATGTTTATGAAACTCAACACCTCCAACTGCTCTTTTTTTGGCACACCTTATCCCAAGCTACTAATGCTATCTTATTTTTTTCATCATTATTTTGCCAAAAAAATCTTCTCATTTTTTAATTTAATTTCTGATTCATCTGTAAGCTGTCAGTGGGAGGCAATACATAAGTTAAATAAGAATTGTGATTCTTCCATCCCATGAAAGTACCTCCCTTTCCATGCGACCAGCATGTTAGATATCTTTTCTATTAATGAGTCCTAGAGTGTATTTGTTCTAGAACCTTTGGCTAAAGGCACCCCAAACTAAGTGCAAGTTAGCTGCCCCTTTTTGAATCCCAACAAACTAGTAATTTCTTGTTCTTTCCTTGTATTGGTGAAAAAAAAACACCTTTGATTTTTCTTTACCCACCACTTCTCCTCAAGTGAACGAATATAAACGTGCTTCTTGTCTCTTGGCTGCTCCAAAATTCATCATGTCATCAGCAACTTTTTTATGAGAGATTGGTGCTAGAGAACTAATGATCTGCACTCCTTGAATACTGTTATTCCTTGCTGCATTACTTAAAGACCTGCCCAATGCTTCGGCCATAATAATGAAGAGGAAAGGTGATATTGGATCTCCTTGCCGAAAACCCCTAGAGGCTTCAAAGAAACCTTCTGGAGAACCATTGATAATCACTGTTATTTTGAAGTTGAGATAAGCTGAAAGACCTAGTCAATCCATTGCTTGTAAAAACCAAAAGCTTAAGACCTTCATGAGGAAGCTAGAATCTTACCTTATCATAAGCAATCTTTATATCTAGCTTAAGCATCGTGCCTAGTGTTCTTACTTTTTGAAGTGAGCGAATGCCTTCTTGCGCTATTGTTATCTCATTTAAGATAGACGACCTAGGCACAAAGCCAATTTGTTATTTGGAAATGATGTTTGGAAGTGTATCGTCTTAAAATGGAAGCACTTCCATGTTAAGAGCATTTAGCCCTCTGAGTAAGTGGTTTGGGGTCATGTCAAGCGCCTTGAATTGGTCTTTGCATGGATCTGGCTATTTCCCCCCTATTCTGCTTCTCTCCCCCTGTTTCCAACCTCTTTCTGACAACTTTCTCTGAGAAACTGGAGACTTTGACTTTCTAGGTCAAGGACGACCTGAAGGGTCAAGGATGACCTCGATCCTGACCTAGGTCAAGGTCGACCTCGACTCTGACCTAGGGTAGAGTCGACCTCGTCCTTGACCCCAGGTCCAGATTTCAGTTTTCGGAAGTTTTGGGATGTCGGGTTTCGGAAAGTTTTATTTTCCCGCTTCCGGGTTGGCTATTTTGGATTTCGGAATGGTAAATTTTTAAATTGCATTTAATCTAGGTCTATTTCTAGGGGTTAAGGTTAATTGGGATTTAATTCTCCAATGTCGGCCTCTCTAGAAGTTTGTGCCCTAGATCACTATAAAAGGAAGCCTTCCTCTCTCATTTTCTCCATCCACAATCAAGCAATTTGCCATCCACTTTCATGATCAAGGCATCAAGTTTTGAGAACAAGTGCTCAAGGTTTTCTCAAGGCCATCAAACAAGCATTCATTCAAGCAGTCTTCCATTCAAGCATTCAAGCCATCATCTCTATTCAAGTTCTCCATTGAAGATCAAGGATTCAAGCATTCAAGCTTTTGGAGGAATTTGGTTCAAGCATTCAAGATTCATCATTCAAAACCCTAGATCTATCCATCATGGTGGTGTGATCTTCCTTCAAGATCCTTTGTTCATCTTCAAGATCTATTCATTCTTCCCTCAAGGTGGATTCCAAGCATACAATCATGGAGGTTTTGATTTACATTTGTTAATGTTATGTTCAAGCTTTCATATCAACATACTTGTTTACATTTGAAACACAATTGCATATCTATTGAATATCATAGCTTTATTGTTAGATCTACTTCTACTAATTGCTAGCATTCTCTATTTTCAATTCTATTATTAAGGTTGATTCCAAACCGGGGTTTGACTAAGGCAAACCCCTCATCCAAACAACAAAACCATTTTTCTTGCAGGTACAGGTACATGACAACGAATTAAAGTGCAGATCTCGATACCCTTTTTGCCTAACTTCCGGGATCCGTGAACAAAATTTCCGTCAGAGTAGTTGGGTCAAGGACGACCTTCAATGGGGGGTAAGATTGTGCCCTGCTATCTGGGTCAAGGTTGACCTGGCTCAGAAAAGAAAAAGATTTCTGGGTTTTGTAGTTCTCACAGTTTTGGTATAAGATTGTGAAAATCAACAATTTTTGAGACTGTTTGACATGGTTTTCAGCTGATTCTTTTTCGGAGGTAAGTACCTTTATTTCTTCATTTCAACATTAGCATTTTCAGATTTACATTCCATCCCCTTACAATTTCATGTCAGTGTAAAATATTGGTTTTGGGGTCTCTTTTATGTGCAAACCATTGTTCTAGGACCCCATACATATTTTATTCTATATAGGAATGATCCCCTTTAGCCTATTTGCAATTGCTTTTGTTATTATTTTGTGTTAATTCAAGGCAAACTTATTCAGATTTCAATTTATTCTTTCATATATATATGCAATGCTGATTATATATATAAATCTTGATTCTAACGATGTCAATGTTTATTTGCAGGAGCAGAAGAATTGAGTGTATGTAATTGAAATGAACTTGTAATTTGACTATGATCAAATTGTAATGAAGAAATATATATGTGTCACTGTTCAATATACTTTGTACTTGTATTGAACAGTCCGAGCACTATAAATATGAACATGGTAATGTGATCAGTCGCATCTATGATAGATGTGATTCCTTGAGGAGTCACGCCTATCATAGGCGTGACTAATTGTTACACATTTTGATAATACAAAGCATTGAAACTCATTATCGGGTTTGACACCGATTCAATACCAATTACAATTCATTAGTTATCGGGTTGATACCAATTCCAATTAGTAATCGGGTTTGTTTCATATTCGATCATAAAGTGAATATAGAGCATGATAAAAATCGTATATATTAATATATATATGATGATAATAATAATTATCATTGTATATATATTGATATATATATACATATGTCTCTTTAATCTGATCGATGATATATGCTTCAGTATTATGAATTTCTCTAATTGATATATGCTTTAGTAATATGAATTTATCTGATCGTGGCTATATGCAACAACACTCCCTCTTAGCTAGGGAAGATAAAATCATATATATCACATTTCTCGTGATAAGAAGTCTCACATATCTCGTGAAGACAAGCATCACATAATACATGATAAGTATCACATAACTTGTGAGGTGTCTCATAACTCGTGGCAATAATTATATCACATAACTCATGACACTTAAAGGATGATATGCTTGAGAATATCACATTCTCCTTATTATGTGCACTGACATTACGTCACATAATGTCTACCATAACAGATCATGGTACATCCATGAATGATATCAACATTACAAGATCGTCATCTTATAATGTTTGAATACAAGTGTTCATTTCCAAAAGATCGTCACCTTTTAGAGATGAACACAGGGGGTAGAGCCCATAAAGTCATATATCAACACATATGACAAAAGAAGTTTACACATTAAATGTCTTATATATTTATATATATCAGTAAAGATTACAATGCAAATTACAATTCAATCATACCAAGACCTGTCCTGAAGTATTCAACTTTCACTCTGGCAAGTGGCTTGGTGAGTATATTTGCAGTCTGATCTCCTGTACTAATATATTTCAACTACATCACATTCTTATCCACCATGTCTCTCACATAATGATAAGGAATCTCTATATGCTTGGATCTATCGTGAAATACCAGATTCACAGAAAGTTTTATGCAATTCTGATTATCACAATGGATGACTATAGGTTTCAGGGGCTTATAGAATAATCCCACAAGCAGTTTCCTGAGCCATACGGCTTCTCTTGCTGCCATAGAGGCTGCAATGTATTCGGCCTCTGTAGAACTCTGAGCCACTAAAGATTGTTTCCTGTACATCCAAGATATCATGGTGGATCCCAAACTAAAGAAGCAACCAGAGGTACTTTTTCTATCAGTTACACTTCCGCCCCAATCAGAATCTGTGAATCCATGTAGATTCAAGTCAACTTTCTCATAATTGAGTCCATAATTTAGAGTACCTTGAAGGTATCTCATAATATGCTTCACAGCCATAAGATGTATCTCCTTAGGCTCACACATAAACTGACTCTAGGGATTTATTGCATAACAAATATCCGGTCTAGTATTAACTAGGTACATCAAGGATCCAATTATTTGCTTGTAGAGAGTAGGATCTGCAAACGGATAATCTGTTGTTGCCTCCTTTAGTTTATGAAGGTTTGTTTCCATGGGAGAAGACATGGGTCTGCAGTTCATCATACCAAATCTCTTCAATATGTCCAAGGTGTACTTTCCTTGATTAAGCACAATGTTGTCTGAGTTCTGCCAAACTTCCAATTCAAGGAAGTAATGTAGAAGGCCCCAATCCTTCATTTCAAACTCTTTAGCAAGGTCTTTTTTACATTGATCAATAAGGTGATCTTCTCCTGTAATCAACAGATCATCAACATACAAGGTTAATATTAACATATCACCTTTTCTTTGCTTGAAGTATAGATTTGGATTTGCATCATTCTTAGAAAATCCCAATTCCATGAGATAGCTATCGATTCTCTCATACCATGCCCTGGGGGCCTATTTAAGTCCATAGAGAGCTTTCTTCAATCTACACACATGAGATTCTGCAGTGTGAATCTCAAATCCTTCTGGTTGCTGTAAGTAGACTTCTTCTTCTATTTTCCCATTTAGGAATGCAGTCTTTACATCCATTTGATGAACTTTCCATCTGATGAACTTTCCATCCTTTGGTTGCTGTGATGGCTAGAACTGCTTTGACAGAGGTATATCTGGCAACAGGTGCAAAAGTTTCCTCATAATCAATTCCTTCTTTCTGTGAGAAACTTCTTGCAACAATTCTGGCTTTATGTTTTTGTATACTGCCATTTGCAGCATACTTGATTTTGAATAGCCACTTGGATGAAACAATAGATTTTTCGTTTGGTCTTGAAACAACTTCCCAAACATCATTTTCTGGTATTCTTCTATCATGGCATCCTTTCATACTTGGTGTTTGAGGGCTTCTGATGCATTAGAAGGTTTAGAGAGATCATTCATTAAAGCCACATAGCTGAAAAATCTTCGGGGTCTTTTACTTTCTCTAAAGGTCCCCAAGGAGTTGCAAAGTTCTTTGCTTCTTCCATTGTTTTGGTGGGCCAAAGTGGTCTTTTCTTATGATTCTCTTGAGGTGAGTTTTGTACTTCATTTTTATCCTCTTCAGGATACTCTCTCTGAAACTTAGGAGCAAGATTGTCTTCTAGGTTTGAAGGTGGAGTATTACTTTCTGACTCAATAGAATTTCTAGCCCTTTTGAAAGCTAGGTCTTCCTCAAATATTACATCTCTACTAAGTTCAATATTGCTATGTCCAGGTACAAATACTCTATAGGCTTTAGAAATTTCACTATACCCAACAAGGATTCCTTTTCTTCCAGAAGGTTCTAGTCTTGTTCTTTTCTCTTTAGGTACATGAAAATAAATAGGGCATCCGAATATCCTTAAGTGAGTGATATTTGGCTTTATACCTATGAAAACTTCTTCAGGAGTTTTGTCTTCAATATGGGAGTGAGGACATCTATTTTGTATGTATACAATAGTGTTGGAGGCTTCTGCCCAATGATAGGTTTCGAAATTTTGATCAAGGAGCATGGCTTCAATTGCTTCTACAATAGTTTTGTTTTTCCTCTCAGCAACCCCATTTTGTTGAGGGTTGTAAAGAATAGTGAACTCCCTCTTAATCCCAGCTTCTTTGCATAATTCTCTAGAAATGTTAGAGGTGTATTCCCTCCCATTATCAGTTCTTAGGGTTTTTTATTTTCTTCCCAGAGGTTTTCAGAGAAGGATTTGAATTCTTTAGATTTCCTGAGGGTCTCTTCTGGTTCTTTACATTTGAGGAAGTAGATCTAGGTTTTTCTAGAGAAGTCATCAACAAATATTACATAATATAGAAACCCTCCCACTTAAGGTACAGACATGGGTCCACATAAATCTGAGTGAACTAGTTCCTAGACATTACTCGTTTTACTAGAACTACTTTGAAAAGAACCCTTAGTATTTTTGCCTAGGACAGACCCCTTATATGTACCTGTATGATATTGATTTAACTTAGGAAAGCCAATGACTAACTTTTCCATGGAAGAAAAGGCACGAAAGTTTAAATGTCCTAATCTTCTATACCATATCTCATTAGAGTCTGCAATTTCATGAATTAGGGCAAGATTAGGTTCAGTACATACCTCATACAAGTAGCCTTTTCTATGCCCTATGGTTATAGCTTTCTTGATAGAAGAATTCTTTGGTCATGCCAACACCTTGCTATCCATGAAGGTTACTCTATACCCATTATCCTCAAGTGCAGATATGGAGACTAGGGTCCTCTTGATGCCTGGAATGAAAAGAACTCCGGTGAGTTGGATAGACATGCTTGACTTCAACTTAATGGTGCAGGTCCCAACACCTTTTACTGGATGTGCAGAGTCGTCTCCAATGGTTACCTCTTCATCAATTTCTTCTACCACAGAGTCCAATAGTTCTCTATACCCAGTGATGTGTCTTGATGACCCATTGTCTATGATCCAAGTATTAGATTTGTTGGATACTTGATTAGAGAGAGCAGGGTAGAATACATGTTTCTCTGAATCATGCTCCTTTTTATTTCTTTTCACTTTGGCAAATGTAGCTTGTTGTTTAATTCTATCTAGACATCTAGATGCATAATGCCCACATTGATCACAATTGAAACATTGAATGTGAGAAACATCTTTCTTAGATGAACCCTTTTCATGATGGTCTTTCCTCTTCTTAAAGTGTTTCTTCTTGCCTTTCTTGTGAGAGTTTACTTTTAACACATGAAGATCCTCATCTATGTTCTTTTGTTTGATCCCTTTCTTGTTTTGTCTTGACTCTTCCTGAAGACAATCTAACCTTAGTCGATCGAAGTTTGGATATTTAGACCTTGCACTAATGCCTTGAACAAAAGTCTCCCAAGTGTTTGGTAGGCCATCTAGTACAATGAGTGTTAGTTCTTTGCTCTGAATTACATATCCAAGTGTCGACAATTCATCCCTTAGAGCGGATATTCTCATAAAGTATGCATTGATGGATTCTCCTTTGTTCATACTTATATGATTAATTTCCCTCATTAGGGCTAGGGTTCTGCTAGCATTGTTTATCTCATACATGCTTTCAAGTGATTTAAACAAATGATAGGCAGTCTCATATTTTGTTAAGATTGGCACTATATGGTCTCTAACACCATCAACTATGATTTTCATAGCTTTTTCATTTCCTTCAATCCAAATGGTTTCTCGGGATCACTCTTTGACTCTTCTTTCTCCTCTTTTATGAATGACTCGACTTTATTTTCTCTTAGAATCATTTTAATTCTGAATATCTATGATGAGAAATTGTTTCCTCCTTCAAGCCTATCCTCAAATTTGATAGCGCTTGCCATGGAAATATGATATATTATAATTGATATTGAATTTCTCAAGTTTGAGAGCTTCTTGGATCTTTCTTTACCAATGCTCTGATACCTTGTTAATTCAAGGCAAACTTCTTATTCAGATTTCAATTTATTCTTTCATATATATATGCAATGCTGATTATATCTATAAATCTTGATTCTAACAATGACAATGTTTATTTGCAGGAGTAGAAGAACTGAATGTATGTAATTGAAATGAACTTGTAATTTGACTATGATCAAACTGTAATGAAGAAATATATATATGTGTCCCTGTTCAATATACTTTGTACTTGTATTGAACAGTCCGAGCACTATAAATATGTACATGGTAATGTGATCAGTCAACGTATATGATAGACGTGATTCCTTGAGGAGTCACGCCTATCATAGGCATGACTAATCGTTACACCTTTTGGTAATACAAAGCATTGAAACTCATTATCGGGTTTGACACCGATTCAATACCAATTGCTCTCTGACATCCTGATGATGGATCATGTAGTATGACCCGAAACGTTGATGGTAAAAAAGCCTACACAATCGAATCCAGAAACTGAAATACTATATATATATATATATATATAATGATAATTATATATCATTATATATATATTGGTATATATATATACATGTCTCTTTAATCTGATCGATGATATATGCTTCATTATTTTTTTTATATTAAGTTTATTTAATCTCCCATTTCGGGAATCGAACACAAGATCTGACTATTACAAAGAGAAGCAGCAACCGCTGCAATGGAGGCCAATGCCTATATGCTTCATTATTATGAATTTCTCTAATTGATATATGTATTAGTAATATGAATTTATCTGATTGTGGCTATATGCAACAACATTTTGTATTGTTTATTGCAAAGAGAGATTGGTCGATAGTCATGTAAAGAAGAAGCTTTCTCTTTCTCGGGTTTGACTAAAAAAGTGCTACCTACTTCCTTCGAAACTTCACCTTGAGTTCTAGAGTCCTCAATAGCTTCTGCTATCTGTTTCCCAATTATATGCTAGCATTTTTTTTTAAATGCAGCAAGAAACACATCTGGCTCTGGAGCTTTATGAGGGTGTAATTGCTCCACTACCCTTCTAATTTCAGTTTCCAAGAAGGGTTCCAATTGCATGTTCATTTCGAGTTTCTACCCAACGAATCACTCTAGGAAGGGTAGTGTAAGCTTCATACTCTTTCTTTCTAAATTACCCCTAGTACAAAAAGCCACCATTGGACATTTTTTTTCTCTTACAAGAATTCTCTCACCTCACTTAACTCTGCTTCTTCCTGAATATTCACATCCACGTTGCACCCATAAAATCTGCCCACTTCTCCAGGTAAACTTGTAGAAGAGGCCACCTTCCCTTAAATGCAGATATCTGCTACTTGCTTCCTCCCATATTTGACCCAAGTTTTTCTAAATCTACCTTTTGTTTCCAGACCCAAGTTTTGCTATGATTTCCGGCTCTTCACAATAGCCACATTCCAGATCTATCATCACAGAGGCTCTGGCATTAGACATCTCTGCTCCTTGTCCAAGTTTCTTGTCCGATTTGATGAATGTACTTAACTCATCCCTTATTATCCGCATAATCTCATCAGTCCAATATTCTATGTGTAAGTAATTGAGGCTTACCCATATTGGAATTTTCCCCAATTTATGTGTTACAGAGTTGAATTTTGGCCCACATCTTCCATCATCAAAGTGCCCTTATTCCTGATTTCTGTTTTCTGGTCTGAGCTACATTGTACTAAAAAGAATCCATTAGCAAGAGAACTCACCTTGATGCACCGTTCTTGGATTTCTATTTGTGATGCCCCATCTCTAGCCCTTTTTACATAAAAAGCCATTTCCATAAGGCTTTGTCTCTAAGGGTCAATGGTTTTAGATAGGATAATTAATAATAATCACTTTACTGTGAGGCATTTGGAGTGGAGCAAAATCTACCTTCCCCTTCGAGGTTGTTTCTGCTGTCCGAACCCTCCAAAATCCATTTGGTCAATTCTTCTAGTGCTGCTGTGCCCTAGTTGGAAATCTGATTTTTTCTGTTGAAACCCTCCTGCATTCCTCTACCAAAGAGGAATTTTTTTAGCTCCTGAAAGAAATACTACCCTGGTTATCTGTTCTGACTGACCCGAATTGCCCTTCATGCACTCGATCTTCTCAGGGAGGCCCTATATTATGAAGCACCAATACATTTTGTAAATTGACACTTGGTAATGATTATCCACAACAAACCAAGTGAATTGTAGGGACTTCTTAAACTCTTAATCTCATTCAGCTACATTCTACTTTTGTCATCAAATTATTAAGATGGGAATGTGTTTATGATTTGTTGCTATTCACCCAATGATTGTTTTTGGTTTTAAGACATAATTCCATATATAAGCGGAATTTTGCCCTTGAGCAGGACTTTTTTCATTTTGGAGTGCATTTTTAGGTTAAGTTGGATTGATAGGTCAGAATTCCTCCATTCAGTTTGAAATGACAAGACAAGGTGGACTCTAATTTGATGTTTTGCTGGAATTTGCCAAACAACTTTGGATTTTCCTTTTAAAGTTTAGCATTCCTCCTTTTGATCAAGGATTTTTTCACTTCAAATTTTCAAGTAAGGAATCTTCAATTTTGGAATTTTTTAATTCCCCTTACCTAGCTAAACTTGATTTTTCATTTCCACTTAGCATTTTTCAATTTTCACATTCGACACTTTGATTCCCAACCTTCACAACATTTTGTCATCACTTCAACAAATTTTGACAACTTTTCAATATTGTGAAATTCTTTATAATTTTGCCTTCAATTTCCAACTTTAGCAGTTCTAACTTTCACAACTTTTTCAAATCCATACTTATCAGACAAATTTCATGATCTTACAAGGACTTCCACATTCCAATTCCAAACTTCACATTCCAAACATGAATTTCCAAGATAATCACTATTTCAACTTTCACAAGGATTGAAGGGGAGCCTTGAACTAGAGGTGGATTTCCTAATGGAAATCCTCCTCAAACTTGGATTTTGCAATTGAGACTCAATCCTTGGAAAATTTCTTCATTTCAAACCACAAGCTAGGAATCCCTAACTTGACACAACCATTCTAGGAGATCAAGAAACCCAAAAACATTGCCAAGCTAAGGACAACTAAACTAGACAGTAAGCTAGATACCGAAAAAAAAAGAGGGGGTCCCCATTTGCAATGGGACGTGTGTGTTTACAACATAACAAGACCATAGGAGGATGCATAGCTACTTTGCATGGATTTCTAAATTTGGGACTACAGAGGCTTAGAAACCAACAATGAAACCCGTCCCCGTACTGGGTACTTGGAGTACCCGAGTACCCCAACCTCCGCCATTCCGCAACCACGCTACCGTCAGGACGGGTACTTGAATTTCTATTTGAATTTTGATTTTTGAATGTTACTATTGGGTATGTACTATGTTACTATGTTGAATGTTCAATGGTTCTGGTTTGTGTTACAATTTCTCTATGTTCAAGTATTTCAATTTGGTATGTTATACTGAAACATCATTTCATAACTAGCATTTCAAGTTCTATACGTATAGTATACAACACCGCCGCTCCCCCCCATCGATGTCCCACTGTCGTCCCGAAATTGACGCCCTTTGTCCCCCCATCCCAGAAACTCGCCTCGACGTCCCGATGTACCCCAGCACCGGTGTTACACTGGAAACCAGTAGCAAAGGCACTTATGTTGGTTGACATGGTGGTTTGGTAGCAAAGCAGGATAAGTGAAGGATATTTATGATGGGTTATTATTCATAGTTTATGCGAGCAACTATATTTTAGGTACAAGCATGATAATAGTAGTCAATGACTATCTTACAAGAGCATTAAGAAACTTGTGCAATAATTCATACACTAGCCATAATTTATAATTACTATCAAGGGAAAATTTTATAGGAAATATTTCTATTACTGGATACCATTTGGTCAATGTGAGATAAATGCTATTCAAGGACATGAAATTTAAGTTTGCAAGTTTCACTTTTCTTTTTCTGTATAATTTTTCGATTAATTGTTTTCCAAAGACTTGAATAGAATAACAGGAATGGAAGATCCAAATTGTATTTGGGCAACTATGGCTCAATTTATTGAGCATTTCCAGGCAAACAAATCCACATCAATTGAGAAAGAAATGGAAATAAAAAGACCTACATTGCTTGAGGATGTGGGGATGCCTAGGGGATGTCTCCTTGCCGTCCTCATTTTGCCAAGTTCTGCAGGAAATGTCGCCGAAGTTAGGGGACACTAAGACATGATGCTGAGGACGTCAGGTCATCGTAGCAACGGTAGGAGACGTCTGGGACGTCCCCTAACAAGCTTCTCTCTGCATATATGCCTTCAAACTGCCATTAGTGTTTGGTAGAAATGTTTACAATAGGCAGAGATCTGAAGATAATAGAATCTTCTCAATGCATATTTGTTTGACTATGGAACAGGGAACCAATATAAAAATGCTTCTATTTTATCAGCTACAGGGGGCGTCCCTATAATTTCTGCATAAGAATTCTGTTAATTCTTATGTGCCGAGGTTCTATAATGTATATGTGCATGCTTTATTGATGTTTTCATATGAATATTTTGAGTTTCCCTATATATTTTAATTTTCCCTATTTTTATATAGCTGTCCCCTTTTCTTCCCTAGCTGTCCCCAAAATTGGCTTGAAATATCGGCATCACAGAAATGCATCCCAGCTCCCTATCCCCCCATCCAAAAACTCATGGAAACCTTTGAAAAGACTGTTGGATCTTGCTAAGTCTAGAAAGTATGTAAACAATGCAATAGGTTCTCATTCACAAGAGAAACCTTTGCTTGTTACATTTCTCTAGTCTGGACCTCGACTACTGAGGTTTGGTTTTACAAAAGCTCAGAAACAAGTCATATTTGTAATAGCCAGGAGGAATATTTGAATTGAGATATACTGTCCTGCATCAGAATTGTATGGAGGGTATATGCAGATATAAAGGAGGAATATTTATAATTCTGACAGCCAGGGGATGAGTTTCTGAGTTTCCGGGACGGGTCAAATTTTGCCAGAAACACGTCCCCAGGTAACACTGTGGTCAGTCATAACATTTTGAAAAAGAGATATGAACAATTTGGTTAAAGCCCAATTCCTGGTGGGATGATGGCCATGAACATAAAAAAAAACTATCAAGGATTACCAGGACAGTTTGGTGATGACCATATTCCTTTGCTTTCCATACAGAATCAATATGAATACTAAAAAATCCTTTTACATTAGTGCTCAGGCAAGATCATGCTCCACGGTGCTCAGGCAAGATAACACTCCACACTGAATATTTGTGCAGAGACCTTACTGTTTCCACTTTCCAAACATGCATTCATGTGGAGGGAAGGATGTATGACTCATGCTGAAATTAGTATTCTGAAAGATCAGAAGCAGATGTAACTTGTCTGTAGCTCCTAAGATTTATCATTAGATATTTGGCAAAAGATAATTCCTGTCAGTACTTTGGTATCCCACCAAAATCCTAAGCTTGTCTCTATCAAAAATCATTTCCTCTCCAGTTTTACACTCATCAACTGGGATTTACTAATTTAGCAGCATTGTCGAGCACTAAACTAGTTTTAACAAATCAAAGAAAAATTAAAATGCATGCAATGCAACAACAGCTTGTTTTTGAAAAAGCCTTATTGGGAATTAATGGAATTGTTGAAAGAAATCACGCTTCAGCATTTTGGGAATGATCCTTGTAAGAGGTTCAAATATATCACCAGAAATACAGCTGAACCTATTCTTGAGGTTGACAGATACCATGACCTGCAATAACACCAAACCATTCTTACTGGTCTGCAGAAATCTTAAATCTGCTCCAACAGACTTAGGTACCTCCAAGGTCACCATTGCACCCTCCCCAAATATCACACGATAGTTGTAGTGGCATGGCACATTATATGGAGCATGAGTGTGAAGCCAATAGAGCTTACATCAGACCTGAAGCATCTTACACCGTGGGACGTGACATGATATTAGTCATTTATAAGACAAACCTTAGAATTCAAATCTCCAAGCATAGTACAGTCAGCTAACAATAGTGCTAGCATTCCCATGCTTAGAGGGAGATCCTACATTTGGTGGGTACAATTTGGCATAGCTTGGCCTTAATAGACGAGAAGGGGAAGAATCACATGTAGAAGAACAATAGTTCATCTTACTATTCCATTACGATTCTCTGCCTTCTGCAGCATTGTACCATCATGTGTTCCTAACTAGAAATCTCTACTAAACAAAGTGCCCACTACTTGCGTTAGTAGAACTTGAAATCCAACTGACCAAAATAATCAAATAAAGGGATGGTATGAAAGAGAACCCCAACTATTATACACAAATAAAACACAAACCAGTGTTACCCGGAAACATGTTTCCACCCCACCCCTAATGGGCACGTTCCGTAAATGGAAACAGTTTTGGGGACGACCGGGGACGTTTCCAAGCTGTCCCCGGCCAGGCAAAATTTTCAGAAACCATTTTGGAAACACCAAAAATAGTCAAAGCGTTACCAGATGGCGTTGACTATCCCCCGGATGACAGGGGACGGCCAAGCCATTCTGCAACTGTCTCGAGTACAAAATGTTGTTTCCGACGCAAGAGGCAATAAAAAAATTATTTTATTATTATTTGCAAATTTATTTGAGAAACGTAGCCCCACACGCCATGCAACCCTAAAAGTATTAAAATATTAGTATGTTATAAGTTGTAAGTTATAATGTTATAAAATATATTATGATTCATAATGTAATAAAATTGCTTGTTTTAAGTATTCTGTTCTTTTCATTTTGCCTTTGACAGATCACATTTTCCTTCTGCCTTTGAACACGTGAGTCCAGGAAGAAATTAGGGTTTGCAACTTGATGCGTTTGAGTTTACAGAGAGGAAATTCAAAACACTGGGGTTTGTTGCGTTTGCAGAGAAGAATACTTAGAATAGTTAAAACGGGGGGTTTGCAGAGAAGAATACACTTGCTTGCTGTGAGCAGAAAAGAAACTTCAGCTTAGGTACAAGGAAACTTCAAGACATTTGCTTGCTTAGGTATTCTAATTCATTTATTTATAATTTTGCTGAATAAAATGTAGAATACTAGAATCTCATTGCTCAAGCAATCAATAAATGAATCAGATTCTGCATTTTTTTTTCATAGTTTCAAGTAAAAATAAAATAAAAATTAAAAACTAAAAGCCTAGGTCTGATTTTTTTATTTTTTTTTATATTTTAGAATTTTCAATTTTGAGCTTGCATTATACTGTCATTAAACATGAGCAACAACAATAGTGATGGTGGTGATGAAGAATGACAAGGGGAAGAAGTTGCAATTGGGGGTGGTAGTGGAAATGTTGGGAGTGAATCAAAACAGGAACCAACAAATGTCAAAAAAAAAAATTCGGGTGGAAGTAGGGTGTAACAATGTCATGTATGCGAAGGTGAAATTAGAGGGAGCTACACAAGGGTGTGGTCCCATTTCTTGGTTGTTACAGGCAAAGGAGTTAAATACTGTCAAAATCTAAAAGAGGATTCAAAATTAGAATGTTACAGAGTACACATGGAGGCTGAATACAAGTCTAAAGGTCTGTCCTTCACAATGCCTCAACCCTCACAACCATCTACTCATAGTCTTCACCCTATGTAATCTAGTGGTAGTGCCATTCATAGTGTGGGAGCAAAAAAAATGTAAAACGAAAGAGGAAGGCTAGTGATAGTGGGTAGCCAAGGTCAATTGCAAATTTGTTCAATGCACAGGCACAAGAATTGACAGAGTGTTCCATTGCTGATCTCTTTTTTGCCCATGCCATCTTATTTCATGTGGCATGTTCTCCTTTCTCCAACAAAATGATCAAAGGCATAGGTAATCTTGATCCCTCTTTTGTATCCCTCGGAGTTCATAAACTGCATATTACCCTCCTTGACAAAACATATTCGAAGGTGAGTTTGGCGATGGAGGATATGAGGTGTACTTGGATGAAGATTGGTTGTTCCATTGTGATGGATGGGTGGACCAATATTAGTCATCGGTCACTCATCAACATCATGGTGACATGCACAACTAGCTCTTATTTTCTTAGAGTTGTTGATTGTTTAGGGAAACACAAGGATGCAGATTTTTAGTTTAGCATTCTGAGAGGCCATAAAGGAGGTTGGGCCCTCAAATGTGGTTCAGGTGATTATAGATTCAACACTTGTGTGCAAGTTGCTTGGTATAATGGTGGAGGGTAATGACACTGAAAAGTCCTATTGGATGGTGGCAATGGCACAAGGCAGATGCACCATAGTTGTGGACACTTGCAATTCGTCTCCTCTCATAGGTTGCTAGTTCCTTTGCCACAGAGAGGAATTGGTCTACATATAGCTTTATCCACTCTATAAAGAGGAATAGGCTTACCTCTAAACGAGCAAAGAAGTTAGTGAAAGTGCTTAGTGCTCTGCGACTTACGGATTGTATGACTTCAAAATATAGACAAACTCTAGATTTACGGTGGGATATTGATCCCAAAAACGCCACCCAAGTTGATGAGGATGACACACCACCAAGATTGCTTGGTGTTTCGTTAAATGATGCAACCTTTGAGGTCCAAGGCATTGATATTGATCAAGATTAGGGGTAGCTGTCATACTATCTTTGGTTTCATTTTGAGTTTGATACATTTCTAACATTATGTAATACATTGATGCAATGATAATTGAATCTCAATATATGATATGATAGTAGATACTTCAAGTCTTTAACTTTTCATTATGTTGAAATTTGCAGTCTTTGCACATTTTGATATATGATATTTCTAACATTATGTAATACATTGATGCAATGATAATTGAATCTCAATATATGATATGATAGTAGATACTTCAAGTCTTTAACTTTTCATTATGTTGAAATTTGCAGTCTTTGCACATTTTGATATATGATATTGGCTCCCAAAACAATTGTTGAATCTAAGGTTTACCAGAGTCGATTACTCCGACAAGGAGTCGAAGGGGCCTAAGCCATCCCAATGACTACGCTTCTTGAAATGTTGTGCAAATATTTGTCTTTTTATTTTAACACTTAAAATCACGACAAAAAAATTGCTGGAGAGAAGACCCCAAAAAAATTAAAAGCCATAAACATTGCAATGTTAAGCAGACTATTCTCTTGTAAGTTAATATCTTTAATCAATCGGTGAAGAAATTTCACTAGGCCTACCTGTGTTCAAAATATAGGCAAGAATGTTACAGAGTGGACATGGTCTCTTTTAACCCAAAGTCCGCGAGCCCACTAGGTCAAAATGGTGGCGACATTGAGTGAACGGGCCCCATTTACAGAACAAATGAAGAAAAATGAATATAGTTTTCATTGTAAAAGAGGAGAGACATTTTTCTTTCTTGTTGTAAGAGGAATTCCAAGTTCGACATTTTTCAGAGAATGTTGAGAATTGACTGCAAAAGTGGAGAGACATTTTTCTTTCTTGGTAGGTGTGCTTTGATGCCTAAATCAGACCATCAAAATGAGGCAGTGGACAGTAATCTACGAAAACAATGTTATCTTCTTGTCTGCTAGATGTTGTGCGATCATTTCCAATCAAACTTTCATTCACATGGTCCCTCCATAAATTTAAAAATGGAATGATGATTTTCTAGTGGACTTTTTAATTTGTATAGTTTCAAAAGGGAAATTTTATTTATTATTATTTTTAGTTAGTTTTTATGTATATGGGTTCATAATTATGTCAAAGGTGTTTACACTTTCATTAAAGAGTGCGGAGAAGGGATTTTGCTATTCTAACTAGGGCTTTGGTGAGCTTGGGAGATTAATTAATTAAAATAAGAATAAACTTAGATGTGAATGCAAAGTGAAAAATAGAAATAACGTTATACTACAAATTAATAAAAATATTTTAATTGTTGTAAAAGATTTTGATTAAAACTTCCTAGTGAAGTTTGCTAACTCACTATACTAGACGCTAGCGTGAGTCTAGGACTATAGTGCAAATTTGGGATGCTAGCATGGCGCGCGAGTCCCATATGAACAAAGTACAAAGATTACAACTAGAAAGGTATAAAAACAATGGCTAAGCTAACAAATCTAAAAGTGCAATACATGTAAACAACATAACATAAATAACAAAGTAAAATAACCACTTTAATCATTTTTTTTTCTAGTTCTAGCCTTTATTTTTCCAGAAAAATCTAAAATAAATATGGGTCCAAAAAGCTTCAAAAAGAAAACGAAGACAAGATTTGGCCATGAGTTAATTTTCTATATAATTTTTTGAGAAAATTTATTTTAGGGTTTTGTTTGTGGACACAGAAATCCATCTAGGCAGTCACTAGTTTGCCAAAATTAGTCAAATTTTGTGAGAAAAAAGCAAAAGCAAAAGACAAGATGAAGGCCATGCTCCCTTTGCATAGACACAACATTAGTCTAGTAGGTGGCTTCTTGATTCAGATGTCTTATCATATGGCATCATCCATGGGTAAATTTTTTTTTTTAAGCATAACATGTTGTCAACACATTTTGATGGGTAATGACAAATGAGTGTTATTGGGAGTGGGTCTATAGAGGTTGGTGATGGCACATTCAATGACATCCTTAGATTTCAAAATTGTTCAAAATTTTAAATTTTTGACCACCTTAATCACAATCAAATGATGATATATTTTCCCAAGATTCTAGATATAAGTAGTAGATTCATTCACGGATGTGACGCATATTTTTTTGTAATTTTTTGCCAAATAAATAATTAATTATGAATTTTCTGCTACAATTTTTTCAGAATAAAAAAAATCTCGTGTCTGACCACCTTAACTAATTCTAAACTTTACAAAATTGATTTTTTTTTCCCTTATAGTAGTCGAAGCATAGAATGTGATGCATGTTTTGGATTTCAAAAAGGTTAAACGGTTTGAAAGTTATAGTTGTTTTTCAATCAGTATGTCAATTACGACTTTAAAAATAACTCAATTGAAAAATAAGTAATAATTACTTATCGAACTCAAAATTTGACAACAATTATATTGATGGAAAGTTGATAACATCTTTAAGAAACCCTTTTCATTTCATCAATTTCAGGTGAAAAAATAGTCGTCAGCTACATGGTCGAAGTCTTGATATCAGAAACTATCTCTTGAAACATGCCTAAAAGGTTAACCACCCACATTTGGTATTGCCGAAGCAAACACCAAGCCTAATTGGATATCCGATATTTTCGGATATCCGAAAAAGCCCGCCTATTTTGAAATTTCAATTGCCCCACTTTTCCCAAATTCAAGTTTCATAATAAATGTATTTTTTTAATAGTAATATTAATTGTGTTATATTAAATTGTATTCTTTTTATGTTAATATTAATTCAATTGAGTGTTTTTTTCAATTTTAAGTTATATATTATAAATTACTATTTTTAATATTAATATTAAATAATAATAGCATAGCATTTAATAATGGGAACTCAAAGCTAGAATATTTACCTGTCTTAATGACCTCCTTAAAAGATTTTAATTGCTGGACAAATCCTTCTTCAGACTTCTGGCGACAGATCAGCTTTAGGGTTTCATTGCAGAGCATTACTATTATAATATAATTTTTTATAATAGCATGTATTATATTATTATTATTTATTTTTTTATTGTATAATAGTATAATATTAACTTATTAAATATTTATATTATATGTTCAATATTATACCTAAGGGAGAGGGAGGGAGGGAGAGAGAGAGAGAGGAGGGAGAGAGAGAGAGGAGAGGAGAGAAAGAGAGGAGAGAGAAAGGTTAGAGAGAGAGAGAGGGGCTAGAGAGAGGAGAGAGGAGAGAAAGAGAGGCTAGAGAAAGGTTAGAGAGAGAGGGGGGAAGGGGAGAGAGAGAGAGGTTTTAGACCAACCGTAAGGTGTGACCTTGTTAGAGGATTTTAGACCAATCATTATCATCCAACTAACATTCACTATGGGGTTGATAGGATAACAAATGTACATTCTATGAATGACATTACAAGACTTTCAAGTCTACTCGGTTAAGAGATTTATCTGATTACAATGGTTAAACTGTAACAGTAGATGATCTGATTACAATACAACTTCAATTGTAGATGTTCAGATCTATATTATTCTCATTCAAATCCTTTAATCAATATATCAATTCTGTTTCAACAATAATCAATGACTTATTGTCTCTCGGTAATAGCTTTCTGACGCTTGGTAAACTCTGCAGTTCGGTTCTCCTTAACTAGTTTGATTAGGCATGCATGAAGCTTCTTCACGCGATAATTTTGCAGTCTCCTTCTTCCGGCATAAGTTTCATAATGAAACCCTAGTCTCTTAAATAGACATGTAAACCATTTTCTTCTTATTCATCAAATTTTGCCGCTTATTCTCCTTCGTCCATTTTGCCGCTTAAACCTTCCTCGACTAATGTGTCAGTAACACATTTTAATTCCATCCTTTAGATCTTCCTTGAATTTGGTTAGCCGTCGATCTTCGTAACAAACTTTATCTTTTCACTCTTATCACGAGGTACTTTCCAGCTCATCAATCCTTATCGGCTAAACTAATCATTTAGTTCCTTTCTCTTGCTCAGTTAACAAAGAAATGTGTCGGTGAACACAAGCTTGGTTTATACTGTGCTCGGTATACACTACACTACTCGGTGTATACTGTGATGCTTCATTAACCGACCACACAGCCTTGTGTCTTTCAGCTCTTTTCCTCATCATAGATGAATGCAACATAAGGTCATAGACTCATCAACAAGTTACCTAATGTATTCCTTATCCTCATCTATCATATACATCTTTCTCATGTAGATATTTGTGTTCTTCATCTTTTTTACTCATTTCTACAGATGTTTAGGTATTGTAACTTACAAGATAAGTGCTGTCAAACTAGTTGACATCAATAACAACATATTACTGATTT
Source organism: Chamaecyparis obtusa (assembly GCA_027943335.1). NCBI lineage: Eukaryota > Viridiplantae > Streptophyta > Pinopsida > Cupressales > Cupressaceae > Chamaecyparis > Chamaecyparis obtusa. The sequence continues at coordinate 2,022,996 of BSBK01000594.1, forward strand.
AATCATTTTACATATCTAATCAGCAATTCCGTGATCTCTAATCACTGATCTTCAATTAGGTTCTAAATCAATTGTAGTTTATCAATCTCTCCCTTTGGCATTGATGGAAACTCAAGCAATATGAAATATACCATACACATATCAAACATGTATTCTACAACTCTGTGAACAAATGTTGTACAAACTTTCCCTAGCTTAATATGTTTAATCACTACTTACTCAACAACATTTACAAGTGCAGACTATCTTTTGCAGATATGATTTTTTCAGCTCTCAGATTCCTTCTTCTGTTCTTAGTAATTGATCTTCAGTGCTCTCCCTTACTTTCAGTTTATCTCACCCTTTTGATAGATGTATCAGTGTTCTCATTGATTCATATTTTTTATCTCTCCCTTTGACAACAATGCCAAAGAAACAAATAAACATACAGCTCTGTAGTAGCCATGTAACTCTCTGTTGTCGGGTGCATTCTCTGTATCTCGGTATACTGATATGCCAATCTGTTCCAGTTCTTCAAACTTTTCACAACTTTAGACATGATCCAAAGTGTGAACTATGCTGCATCAACATGAATGATCTTCTGATAAGATTAGGCTGATGCAACATCTAGATCACATTAGTGACTGGTAGACAAGGGACGGACCCCAAGTCTAGTCCTCAAGTATTCAAATGTATCCTTCGGTAGAGGCTTTGCAAATATGTCTGCAAGTTGTTCTTTAGATATAACAAATTCTAGCTTCACTTGCTTCTCCTATACTTGTTCTCTTAAGTAGTGATACTTAATAGATATATGCTTTGTTTTAGAGTGCATCACTGGATTCTTTAAAATATTCATTGCACTAGTGTTGTCACAATATATAATCACTGGCTCAGTGATTACCTCATTCATACCTTCCAACACTTGCTTAATATATGCAATATTTGAACAGTTTGTAACAGCAGCAACATACTCTGCTTCGGCTGTAGACTGAGAAATACAAGCCTGCTTCTTACTTGTCCATGTAACAAGTCTTTCACCAAAGAAAAATCCTCCTTCGGTGGTGCTTTTTCTGTCATCCACATTTCCAGCCCAATCAGCATCAGTATAGACTTTGAGTTCAAATTTTCCTTCCTTAGGATATCATAATCCATAGTCCTCTATTTTCTTCAGGTATCCTAAGATTCTCTTTGTAGCAACCATGTGTGACTCCCTAGGATTTGCAGAAAATCTTGCAACAATTCCCACAACATGTGCTATGTCTGGTCTACTATGCACTACATACATTAATTTACCAATCATAGATCAGTACAGTGTCTAATTTACCTTTGTAGTTTCATATTCCTTAGTCAGTTTACATCCAGTAGCCATCGGTGTTCCAACAGGTTTAGCATCTTCCATGCCAAATGTTCTCAGTATTTCCTTGATATATTTGGATTGTGTGATGAATATTCCATCACTCTGTTGAATCACTTGTAGTCCTAGAAAGAACTTAATCTCTCCAAACATAGACATTTCAAATTCTTTTCTCATTTCATCAGCAACCATAGTCCTTTGTTTTCTTCAGGTATCTTAAGATTCTCTTTGTAGCAACCATGTGTGACTCCCTAGGATTTGCAAAATTTTTTGCAACAATTCCCATAACATGTGTTATGTTTGGTCTACTATGCACTACATACATTAATTTACCAATCATAGATCGGTACAGTGTCTGATTTACCTCTGTAGTTTCATATTCCTTAGTTTACATCCAGTAGCCATCGGTGTTCCAATAGGTTTAACATCTTTCATGCCAAATGTTCTCAATATTTCCTTGATATATTTGGATTGTGTGATGAATATCTCATCACTCTGCTGAATCACTTGTAATCCTAGAAAGAACTTAATCTCTCCAAACATAGACATTTCAAATTCTTTTATCATTTCATTAGCAAAGGATTTACATATGTGATCTTGTCCCCCAAAGATAATATTATCCACAAATATTTAAGCAATAAGAATAGTATCATCAGTATCTCCTTTCATGTACAAATTATTGTTCTCACTAGTTCTAACAAATCCAATACTTAACAAATAAGTATGCAACTTCTCATACCAGGCTCTAGGTGCTTGCTTCAAACCATATAAATCTTTATGTAATCTAGTGGTGCTTTTTTTGTCATCCACATTTCCAGCCCAATCAGCATTGGTATAGACTTTGACTTCAAATTTTTCTTCCTTAGGATACCATAATCCATAGTCCTCTGTTTTCTTCAGGTATCTTAAGATTCTCTTTGTAGCAACCATGTGTGACTCCGTAGGATTTGCAAAAAATCTTGCAACAATTCCCACAACATGTGCTATGTCTGGTTTACTATGCACTACATACATTAATTTACCAATCATAAATTAGTATAGTGTCTGATTTACCTCTGTAGTTTCATCTTCCTTAGTCAGTTTACATCCAGTAGCCATCGGTGTTCCAACAAGTTTAGCATCTTCCATGCCAAATGTTCTCAGTATTTCCTTGATATATTTGGATTGTGTGATGAATATCCCATCACTCTACTGAATCACTTATAGTCCTAAAAAGAACTTAATCTCTCCAAACATAGACATTTCGAATTCTTTTCTCATTTCATTAGCAAAGGATTTACATATGTGATCTTGTCCCCCAAAGATAATATCATCCACAAATATTTCAACAATAAGAATAGTATCATCAGTATCTCCTTTCATGTACAAATTGTTGTTCTCACTAGTTCTTTCAAATCCAATACTTAACAAATAAGTATGCAGCTTTTCATACCAGGCTCTAGGTGCTTGCTTCAAACCATATAAAATTTTATGTAATCTACATACCATATCTTTCTTGTCTAGATCAACGAGCCCTTCAGGTTGTTCTATGTAGAGTTCTTCAAGTATCTCATTCAAAAATGCTGACTTAACATCCATTTGATAAACCTTGAACTTTTTGTGTGCAACATATGCAAGTAACATTCTGACTCCTAATCTAGCAATAGGTGCAAAAGTTTCACCATAATCAATTGCTTCCTCCTGTGCATATCCCTTGCATACTAATCTAGCTTTATTCCTTGTTACCTCTCCATTTTCATTCAGCTTGTTTTTGAATATCCACTTAGTACCGATAACATTCTTATCTTTAGGTCTGGGTACTAAATTCCATGTCTTGTTTTTCTCTATCTGTTCTATTTCTTCTTTCATTGCATTAACCCATTCATCATTTTCCAATGCAACTTTAACATTCTTCGGTTCATATTCACATACTAAACATGTACCTTGTCTTGTCTTACTCCTTGTCATCATTCCAGCTTGTCTGTCTCCAATTATTTGTGTCTCAGGATGATGTCTTCTGACAAATCTTGCCAGTACTTGATCTCTTCTTTCTTGTTCATCCTGTGCAGTTTCATTTGCTTGCTCGGTAGGTCCTTCCTACTCGTCGGTTTCTCTTTCCTGTTCTTCGGTATTGTTTTCCTGTTGATCGGTTGTCATAGTCTGCGACTTCAATAGATACTCGGGTTGTTCAATGTAAGTGAATCTACTGTAGTCTTCCGGTTCCTTTCTACTTTCCTCTACATTCTTATCATCAAACTCATCAACTTGAACATTAGTACTTTCAATCATTTTATTAGTAACTCTGTTTAGACACTTATATGCTTTACTTTTACTGGAATATCCAAGAAATATCCCTTCATCACCTTTTGAGTCAAACTTTCCATTTCTTTCATCTTTTAGAATAAAACATTTGCTTCCAAAAATCCTAAAATAACTTACAGTGGGTTTGTGTCCAAACCATAACTCATAGGGTGTCTTGTTAGTGTCTTTCAGTTGTACTCGGTTCAAAACATAAACAGTTGTGCTAACAGCTTCTCTCCAGTATGTCTGAGCAACATTCTTCTCTATCATTAATGTCCTTACACAGTCAACAATTGACCTATTCCTCCTTTCAACAATGCCATTCTGATGAGGTGTCCTTGGTGTAGAGACCTGTCTTTTAATACCATGCTCATTACAAAAGTTAGTAAATTCATCAGAGATAAATTCACCTCCTCTATCAGATCTTAAGCATTTCAATTCTTTACCAGTCTCTTTTTCTACTTTTACTTTATATCACTTGAACATCTTGAATGCCTCATATTTTTCTTTCAAAAACATGACAGTCGTTAATCTAGTATAATCATCAACAAAAAGAATAAAGTATATGTCTCCATAATAACTCTGAGTTCTCATAGGACCACATAGGTCAGTATGAACCAACTCAAGTATCTTCTTTGTTGAATAATCATTGTTTTTGAAACTAGATTTGGTCATTTTACCTTTCTGACATTCATGACACATAACATGATCAGGCTTTGACAAGTTAGGTAGACCTCTAACTTTTTTCTTTTTACTAATCTTAATCATGTTATCAAAATTCACATGGCATAACCTTTTATGCTACAACCAAGCATCTTCATTTTTCATCATCAAGCAAGAAGACTCATCATTATCAAGATAAAATAGATTACCTTTTGTTTGTGCTCTAGTTCCAACTAGTCTTCCTCTATCATCAAATATTTTTACTTTCTCTCAAAAGCAACTCGGTGACCTAAATTGTTCAGTTGTGCCACACTTAGCAAATTATAGTTCAGTCCTTCTACCCAATAGGCATTTTCACATTTTATTCTATCATTTATCATCAGGGATCTTTTACCTCTTACCATATAGGGTGTATCATTACCCATCTTAATTGACCCTCCATTGTATTGCTCAAGATGATCAAATTTATCATCATCACCAGTCATGTGATGTGTACAACCACTATCTATGATCCATGTATCATTTTTATTAACTTTTGAAATCAATGCTATTTCTATATGCTTTTCTTCTTCCTCAGAATCATCTTTCATAGCAACAAATACTACTTCTACATCATCATCTAAATAAGATTTTGATTCATTTTCTTCTGCTATGTAACATACCTTTTTGCCTATGTCATTATTGTCTCGGTTGTCTCTATTGTAGTGTTGGTAGCTCCTGTTGTTTATTCTCTCATAGCTTCCTTCATATCAATCTTTGGTTATGTCTTATTCCTTCTTGTTTGGACATCTAGCAGCAATGTGACCAACTTCTTTACAATTAAAGCATGCTAAAGGTAATTTGCCTCTATATCTACCTTTTCCTTTAGGCAACCTCCTAGTCATAAGAGCTTCAAGCTCATCAAGCTCATCATCAGTATTGCTATCACTATCATCCTTATTTTTTTTACTACTAGACTTACCAATCTTCAGAGAAGTCATAAAACCACATTCAACATTCGGTACAACACTATTATCATAATTGTTCAGTTCAAATGTTGCAAGCTTTCCAATCAAATTATCAAGAGTGAGTGTGTTGTTAGGTGCTGACCTATTTTCATGAATTGCAGATATTTTGATGGCATAAATAGGAAATAAAGTCTTTAGAATTTTTCTTACCACAGTGTCTTCATCAATAAATCCATCAAATGCTCTAATAGCATGAACTACCTCCTTTATTTTATTTGTGTACCGCACAATATTTTCACCTTCTTTCATCTTCATGTCATCGAATCTTCCTCTTAAGCTTTCGGCTCTGGCTCTCTTGACATTTACATCTCCACTATAAATTTGAGCTAGTTTATCCCACATGTCTTTAACAGTAGTACATCCTTTGATATCTTTAAATTCGGCATCTGTCAGTGCAGTAGCAATCTCCGTCATAGTGACATTATGTTCATATTTGTCTCTTAACTGATCAAGGGTCAAAGGTCCAGTGGGCGGTGCAATGTAGCCATTCTCCATTAGAGTGAAGGCAAAATTCCCAATTCCAGATATGTGTAGCTTCATTCAGCTTTGCCATATTGTGAAGTTATCCTTGTTTAGCTTTGGCACTTCCCTCTTATACATTTTGAGATCTTTGTGCTGAAGTCCTTAAAACTGTGTTCCAAGCAACCAATGCTCTGATACCAATTGTTAGAATAACTGAGAGGGGGGGTGGGGGGGGGGGGGTGAATCAGTTATCCACAATCTCAAACCAAAATGTATAATCCAAAAATAATTTACTAAAACTTTTGCAGCTCGGTAACATAAAATACTATATTGTCTGTGCTTTTACAGATTACCGGTCAATAACATGTAATGATTACTGATCAAATCTAATATGCAATATGTAAAGTATGAAAATCAAACAATCACCACAATGAACATATAACACAAAAGATTTAACATGGAAACCCTGTTAAGAAAAAACCACCTAGTACCGGCAACCCAAAAATTGTTCACCCTTCTGAAGTGAGGTCGGTGAAGACCCAACCCTGTTAAAGGTTACAAAACACACTGTAAGGTGTGACCTTGTTAGAGGATTTTAGACCAACCGTTATCATCCAACCAACATTCACTATGGGGTTGACAGGGTAACAAATGTACATCCTATGAATGACATTACAAGACTTTCAAGTCCACTTGGTTAAGAGATTTATCTGATTACAATGGTTAAACTATAATAGTAGATGATCTGATTACAATACAACTTCAATTGCAGATGTTTAGATCTATATTATGCTCATTCAAATCCTCTGATCAATATATCAATTCTATTTTAACAATAATCAATGACTTACTATCTCTCGGTAATAGCTTTCTGACACTCGATGAACTCTACAATTCGGTTCTCCTTAACCAGTTTGATTAGGCATGGATGAAGCTTGTTCACACGATAATTCTGCAGTCTTCTTCTTCCGGCATAAGTTTTATAATGAAACCCTAGTCTCTTAAATAGACATGTAAACCGTTTTCTTCTTATTCGTCAGATTTTGCCCCTTATTCCCCTTCGTCCATTTTGCTGCTTAAACCTTTCTCCACTGATGTATCAGTAACACGTTTTAATTCCATCCTTTAGATCTTCCTTGAATTTTGTTAGTCGTCGATCTTCGTAACAAAATTTATCTTTTCATTCTTATCACGAGGTACTTTCCAGCTCATCAATCCTTATTGGCTAAACTAATCATTTAGTTCCTTTCTCCTGCTCGATTAACAAAGAAATGTGTCGGTGAACACAAGCTTGATTTATACTGTGCTCGGTATACACTACACTGCTTGGTGTATACTGTGATGCTTCATCAACCGACCACACTACCTTATGTCTTTCAGTTCTTTTTCTCATCATAGATGAATGCAACATAATCAAGTCAATAACATAAGGTCATAGACTCATCAACAAGTTACCCAATGTATTCCTTATCCTCATTTGTCATATACATCTTTCTCATGTAGATATTTGTGTTCTTCATCTCTTTTTTTCTACAGATGTTTAGGTATTGTAACTTACAAGATAAGTGTTGTCAAACTAGTTGACATCAATGCCAACATATTATTGATTTAATCATCTTACATATCTAATCAGCAACTCGGTGATCTCTAATCACTGATCTTCAATAAGGTTCTAAATCAGTTGTAGTTCATCAATAGAGAGAGAGAGAGAGAGAGAGAGAGAGAGAGAGAGAGAGAGAAGTCAATAGAACGTTCCAGACCATGCCTGACCAAAGTGTCTCCAAGGTGCACTAAGCATGATTGGGCATCAAACTTTTGAGGCTCGGTTCTCAGACTCCATGAGAGGTATCGACGATCCGTGAGATTCTACAGGACCGCGTTTCTGAGGCCTACAATGACCTCTCTCCATTCTGGGAGATTCGAATTTGTTTGAATTTGGCGCACCAGTCTCGCTCGATGCCAAAACTTGCAGTGAGGGTTAGTTGAAAGTTGCACCAATGGGTTTCTTCCAAACCATTCATCTCGGCACCGTTTGGACTGTTCCATTAGCTCCGATTGGGCGGGAAAACGCTAGGAACAACCCCATTTCAACCACTAAGTCAGTAGAACGTTTCGGACCATGTCGGACCAAAGTGTCCCCAAGGTGCACTAAGCACAATTGGGCAGCGAACTTTCAAAGCTCAATTCTTGAACTCCGTGAGAGGTATTAGCGATTTGTGAGATGCTACATGACCACGTTTCTGAGACCTACAATAACCTCTCTCCATTTTGGGAGATTCAAATTTGTTTGAATTTGGCGCACCAGTCTCACTTGATGCCAAAACTTGCAGTGAGGGTCAGTTGAAAGTTGCACCAATGAGTTTCTTCCAAACCATTCTTCCCGGCATTGAATGGACTATGCCATTAGCTCTGGTTGGGAAGGTAAACGCTAGGGACTACCCCGTTTCAACCATTGAGTCAGTAGAATGTTCCGAACCATGCCAGACCAAAGTGTCCCCAAGGTGCACTAAGCACGATTGGGTAGCGAACTTTCAAGGCTTGTATCTCAGACTACGTGAGAGGTATCAATGATTCGTGAGATGATACATGACCGCGTTTCTGAGACCTACGATAAACTCTGCATTCTGGGAGATTCAAATTTGTTTGAATTTGGTGCGCTAGTCTCCTTCGATGCCAAAACTTGTAGTGAGGGTCAGTTGAAAGTTGCACCAATAGATTTCTTCCAAACCATTCATCCCAACACCAAATGGGCTATTCCATTAGCTCCGATTGGGGGGGTAAATGCTATGAACAACCCCGTTTTGACCACTAAGTTAGTAGAACGTTCCAGACCATGCCGGACCAAAGTGTCCCCAAGGTGCACTAAGCACGATTGGACAACGAACTTTCGAGGCTTGTATCTCATACTTCGTGAGAGGTATTGATGATCTGTGAGATGCTACAGGACCACATTTTTAAGGCCTACAATAACCTCTCTCCATTCTGGGAGATTAAAATTTGTTTGAATTTGACACGCCAGTCTCACTCGATGGCAAAACTTATAGTGAGGTTCAGTTGAAAGTTGCACCAATGGGTTTCTTCCAAACCGTTCGTCCCGGCACCGAATGGACTATGCCATTAGCTTTGGTTGGGTGAGTAAATGCTAGGGACAATCCCGTTCGACCACTGAGTCAGTAGAACGTTCTAGACCATGCTGGACCAAAGTGTCCCCAAGGTGTACTAAGCACGATTGGGCAGTGAACTTTTGAGGCTCTTATCTTGGAATTTGTGAAAGGTATCAGTGATCCGTGAGATGCTACAAGACTATTTTTTAGGCCTACAATAACCTCTCTCCATTCTGAGAGATTCAAATTTGTTTAAATTTGGCACGCCAGTCTCATTTGATGCCAAAACTTGCAGTGAGGGTTAGTTGAAAGTTGCACCACTGGATTTCTTCCAAACCGTTCATCTCAACACCGAATGGACTTTTCCATTAGCTCTGGTTGGGCGAGTAAATACTAGGGAATAGTAATGGTTGAAGTTTGTAATCGAATCATTCAATGAAAATAAAGTTCTCTGCATTTCTATAGTTCTTTGTCCCATGGAATAGTCTAGGCAACAGTGAATTGATTAGAATAAATCTAATGTGATCTTAGCTTGGTTGTGATATAGGAATGATGTCTTGTGTTTGTTTACAAGTTTATGTAACTATTTCATTGTTTGGAATATCATTCTGATATTAGAATTGACTGATGTCGAGGACATGATTGGCATTGTAGGCACACATGAATACAATGTAGCACATAAATTTTGAATTCACTTAAATGATGAATTACACGTGTGAACACACGTAGCACATAAAGTGTACACATAAATTTGATTAAGTCATGAAGTATATATGTAACACATATTTTATAAAACATACAACATGAATTCACTTAAGTCATGCACATAGCCCATACACGTGAATTTAGGTTATGAAGAATGTACTTGAATATACATGAATATACTTAAGGCATAAATCATACACATGAGTACATACACACAAGCATATTTACATACTAACAATGAATAAATGAACACATAATTAACAAATTGGATCGAATATCAAGTTTCATATATATCAAAATGAACAATAATTTTGTACATATTTATATCAAAATGAACAATAATTATGTACATATTTACATGTCAACATATCTAGATACAATGTGGCATACACCATCTCAAAATGTGTTATATGACATCTCAAAATAAGAAGTTCAACTACAAATGTTTCTAGGACATCCTATTTTACTGGTGGATCATCAAAATGTAGCATCTTTGAAGTACTCTTTGGCTTTGATGGATCCTGCATTCAAACACAAAAGTGAAACCTCAAGTTATATTAAAATTCAGAATCATAGTCAACAATAATAAATAAAATTTAAACTAAAATTGAACTCTCATATACCTCACCTCTCTGTCTCCTCCTGCGGACAGGAGACCTAATATATGTCCTTGGTAGCACAGGAATAGTGCCACCAATGTCGACTCCCACCTATATATGTTTGCAAACATGAGATTGATCTACGAGTTATACTATTTAATGTTATATACTTGGTAGCAAATATATATTTACAAAATAACTGAATTAACATTAAAACTTACCTGTGTTGAACTTTCTTCAAGGATTGTTGGCTGAGTCATCAGCAATACAAACCCTTGGTGTTCTGGCTCCCTCAAACTAGGAGTGACCTACAAAAGTCAAACAGATACTTCATACTATCATAACTTGACCATATTATATACACTTGATAGTAAAATACACACAAATAACTTTAGAAATATACGTACCGTGGGGCTATCACTGCGAATGGATATGCCTGTGACTCTATCGTGATGATAGGGTCTCACAACATCATCACATGCCACTCTCTGTCAAATAAACCATGTAAATTAAAAATGAGTACGCACAACTGACAAGTATACATGTATGCATAAACAAACTAAATTACTTAATTACCTTTCCTTTATCAACGGCTGACACCTGCACCCCCTCACATTGCCCCCCGATGGAAACTGGTGACACCTGCATCAGTATGTAAAAGATGATCATAAAAATTAGAAAACAATGTACATATACTATTATCATAATTTAAAAAGAAACCAATGAGTACATTAAAACATATGTACCGTGGAAGAGTCAAGACCAAATGATATGGCCAAAAGTGTGGACCCCTCCACCTGTGCCATCTCCTCCTCTGTCATCAACTGAACATAAATGTAACACATAAAAAGACATAATTAGAAAATTATTATAAGGAAATTCTACTAAAAATACGAACAATAAAATTTAAATACAATGTAAAAAGTGAATTGTTTACCCTTACCATAATAGTGGAAGTCCATGGCTCTGTAGCTCCTGATGCACATCTCCATGAGATGCTTCAGTGCCTATAGTGTGCTGTGTAGAGTTGTCCACATCGAAGGTGAAATTATATGCATTACTATCAGTTAGGGGGCCTAAGCACAGATTCTTGCATATAATGCAAGTGTGGGGCACACAAACATGTGAGCTCATGGAGGATGTGGAAGTGCCAGAAGCATCAAGACGAGGAGGCAACAATGTCGTGCTCTGCGTAACCAACAAATCACTCAAGGTGTGAATGGCTCAAATAGTTTGTGAGCCGGCCTCAACAATAATGTCAGGATGTTGCACAGTGGGAGGTGGTGAAATCTCGGGAGGGGGGACATATGTGCGGGATTTCACCAGTTGTGCCCATGGCCTGTCCTGAGGAGAGCCTAAACCTACACCTTGGTTCAGTCTCATACTCCAATAATTCACCTTGTGACCGAGCACAAATTCAGCATACAATTTTTTAATAAAATAAAATGGGACATCCAAATTGTTGTGAGGTGGTCTATCAAAAACCATCCACCAACGGTCCCAAAAATTGTCACGTATTGCACTATTTGTGCATCATTTAATTGACAACTTGGTTTTTTTATTGTCTACTTTTAGACTGGTTTTAAGATCCACAAAAATATTAGCTATGTCATGTTTTGTTATATTTAGGTTCATGACTTGATCATAATCAAGCCCATCATCAAACTGGGCATCCATGGAATCGCGCCAAAGAAGTGCAACACTATGTTGTTGTGTAAGTTTCTCCATGTTTTCAATAATTGAGTTCAATGTCGTAAACATGGGGCACAATGTAGGGATATTGGCATAGGTGGTTTGAAATCCTCTAAGTTCATTTAGATTATCTCCTATTAGATCTTCTAAACGGCGAGGGTTTGTGACAGGTACATCTTCTGGAGGTAGGAGATCATTGCTACCCTAAATTTTATATAAGAAACTATAAATTTCTATTTAAAAATAATAAAAATTAGAAGCTTTCATATACCTGGGGATTTAAGAAAAATCAGATAGGGCATTTGGAAACCGATATCCGATAACCCTAGCTACATTCACATTTTAACAATGAAAAAATGTTGAACGTGGCTGGGTTCAGAGTTATATATTTACTGGTCTATATCGGATATCTAATATTATTGGATATCCGATATTATCAGATATTTGATATTATCGGATATCTGATATTATTGGATATCTGATAATATCAAATATCTGATTAAGCCTTTTTCTTTGGCTTTTGGCTTGGCTTGGTGTACTAACACCTAGCCCTACTAAAAAGTCAACATATGCATTTGTGCACTTTTGGACAAGTGAAAATAAGTTTTTTTCACATCGCCACTTTTTGGCATACCATGATCCTGCACATACCCATATATATATATATATGTGTGTGTGTGTGTGTGTGTGTGTGTGTGTATTGTTAGGAATGAATGCTAAAGCCTTTGGCACTCATTCTATAGCAGTGGTTGTTGCATTCATGACTATGATTGTCATTGATGTCAACACTGTGATATTTTAGAGTTTAGCAGAGAAGCAGGCATAGTTTTGTTTTACGCACATGTTATATTGCAGATTGAGTTATGCATAGTTGATGGTATGTTCTTTGGTGTGTTATTAGCCTATGGTTAAGAGCGCAAAAAGAAATTCATTTATTCATAAAAGTTATAAGCATTTTGGTGGAAGCAGTATTCTTGTGTAGCGATTTTTGGTAATCGGAGGATATCTCCTAACCAGGATGGAATCTGATTCTACGTAGTTAAAGGAAAGTTTGAGACTCATTGGTGATGACGTGGTTCATAGCGCAAACTTTGAGGTCACACGATTGGAAAGTTATTGTATTTGGAAGCTGACAATTTTATGTAATTTTGATGTAGCATGTTGAAATTATTATTTTGTATTTGCATGCCGACTCATTTGTAATTATTTGAGTGTGGTATAAAGGAATGAATTTTTTCCTTGAAATATGAGGATTGTAATAGTTGTGATATGAAATTATGAAAGTTGTGATGCGAATGTATGCATGAAGTGAAGAAAAGAGCTAATTTAGTGATGAAGGAAGACTTGCGAAGTATAGAGATCTGGATTTGTGATCATGTGTAGCAGAGAGTGCGGTTTTGGCACAGTGTGAAGGAGGTAACATATTTCATATTATTCTGTTGAATAATCCTAAGATCTTTTGGACAGTGAGTTCAGAGATCTTGTCTTGAAGCTGTTTGGGCAGTGGGTCCTTCTGTCTTCCATAACTCCTAACAGGGTTAGAATCTTTTAACAGGGATTCAAAATCTCCTAACAGAGATTCATATGCACTGAATGTATTTCATAAGACTCCTAACAGGGTCCATCCTCTAACAAGGAACTTTCATATTAGTACATCATTTTGTGGGCATCATTCCCACCGGGGTTTACTCTTTGATCAAGAGGTTCCCTAGTTAACATATCTTGTGTTATTGTGTCATTGTGTATGATTATCCTTCTATGGTTGGTTACTGCATTAATTATATGGTTTAAAGCTGTTGAAGTTGATATTGAAGTTAATGATGATAAATGGTTTAATTATCAGATAACTGATTCACCCCCACCCCCTCTCAGTTATCTTGGTGGTCTTTACTTTCTAACAATTGGTATCAGAGCAGTAGGTCCTTGAAAGAGAAGTTTAACAACTTAAGTAGATCTATGGCGAATTTCAAGAAAGAAAGCTCTAAGTTTGATGGAGTAAATTTTGATAGCTGGAAAGAAAAGATGAAGACACATCTCTTGTGTTTAGGACCAGGTTATTGGTTGATTACAAGGAATGAAAGGACTATAATTGAAGAAGACAACCTTGAAACAAGTTCTAAAGATGAGGTAGATCTATTTATGTGTAACATACTTGCAAGAGAAGCACTTTTATCAGCACTTCTGGAGAATGAATACAGTCAGGTAAAAGGTTTAACTAAATCTCATGATATTTGGAAAGCTTTACATTCTACTTTTTAAGGTGATGAACATGCAAAGAAAGCTAGGTTACATAATTGGATTTGTGCATTTGAAGACATAAGAATGATGGAAGATGAATCTGTTAGAAGCTAAATTGGTAGGATGTCAGAAATTGTTACAGGAATAAAGTCTTGTGGAGGTGAAAAGATAGAGAATGAAGTAATATGGAAGATTTTGAGAACATTGACACTGGTATTCAGGCAGACTACACAAATGATTGAACAAGTGATACCTTGTACACCAAAATTTTCAAGAGAGACTCTTCTTGGAAGATTGGAAGCAACAGAGATGAATTTGAGATTATCAGGAGAACTACCTAGAGTGGAGACAACATTCAGTGCTCTTAGCATCAGACCTACTTTGTTTAGAAGTACAAGTGTGAATGGAGATTATGCCAGTAGTAGTAGATCCAAATCTGATGAAGATAAGAAGATTGAAGAAGGTATTGCCTTGCTTGTGAAAAGAGAACCAGATGGTAAGAAAATCTTTAAATATTGGACATGTCAAGAATATGGTCATTTTGCATCTAAGTGTCCTAAGAGAGTTAAGAAGTATAGAAACAATTTTAAGCCTAGAAGATCTAAAGAATGTTATTATGCAAATGATGAAGAAATTGAAGCAGGAATTGAAAGACATTTGAGTGACAGTGATAATGATAACTTTGATGACATAAGATTTGTAGCAATTAAGGAAGAAAATTTTGAATTTGATATTAAAGAAGAAAAAGCTTTAGTTTCCCAAGTTGAAAAGAAAGCTGATTGGATTATAGACAGTGGTTGTTCACATCATATGATTGTTGATAAAGGAAAATTCATAAAGTTTAACAATTATGATGGAGGAGTTGTTAGAGTTGGTAACAATGCACCTTGTTTGATTAAAGGTATAGAATCTATTACTCTTGATGGAAAGACTAATACTGATGATGTTTACTTTGTTGATGGATTGAAACATAATCTTTTGAGTGTTGGACAATTAGTGGATAAAGGATATCAAGTTTGGTTTACTAAGAAAACTTGTGTGATTAAGGATAAAAATGGAAATCTAATTGGAACTAGATCTAGAACCATAGGTAATGTATTTCAGTTGTACCCTATTGAGATGACATGCTTGATGACTAAGATTGATGATAGTTGGTTATGGCACAGAAGGTTTTGTCATATAAACTTTGATAATATTGTGAAAGTAAGTTCTACACTTGCAGTAAGAGACTTACCTAAGATTATGAAGCCTACTAACATGATTTGCAAGGAATGTGTGATGGCTAAGCAGAAAAGGAGTTCATTTCCTAGCAAGAAGTTCACATCTACAAAAAATTTGGAGATTGTTCATAAAGACTTGAGTGGTCCTACTAGGACTAGAGGATTCTATGGAGAAAGATATTTTATGATTCTTGTTGATGATTTTACAAGAATGATGTGGATTGCATTTTTGAAAGAAAAATCTAAAGCATTTGATAAGTTTAAGGTCATGAAGAATAAAGTTGAGAATGAATTGTTAATTTTGGTTATTTTTGCTGATGACATTATTTTTGGAGGAGAAGATGAAGCTAGTGACAAATTTGCTGATGAAATGCAGATAGAATTTGAAATGAGTATGATTGGAGAAATGAAATACTTTTTGGGATTACAAATAACACAAAACAAAGATGGTATCTTTATAAGTCAGACAAAGTACTTGAATGATTTGTTGAAAAGATTCGGTATGGAGAATTGTAAACTAGTTGGAACACCTATGGTTACAGGACATAAACTATCTAGTAAAGATGAGACACTAGAAGTTGAGCAAAAGAAATACAGATCTATGATTGGTGGATTGCAGTACTTGACACACACTAGACCAGATATACAACATTCAGTTGTGATGGTAGCAAGATTTCAAGTTGAACTTAGAGAGTCACATTATGTAGCAGTAAAAAAGATATTGAGATATCTTAGAGGCACAATGGACTATGGACTGTGGTATGAAAATTCTGATGATTTTACCCTATGTGCATATACTGATGTTGATTGGGGAGGCAGCGTTGATGACAAGAAAAACACCAGTGGTGGAGCCTTTTTTCTTGAAGGAAGATTAGTTTCTTGGTTGAGCAAAAAGAAGAATTGTATCTCACAGAGTACAGCAGAAGCAGAATATGTAGCAGCAGCAAACAATTGTAATCAGATAATTTGGATGAAGCAGATGTTGATGGACATTGGAATCAAGTTTGATGAGCCTATTGTCATATATTGTGACAATACAAGTACAGCTAGTATGTCTAAGAATCCGGTTTTACATTCTAAAACAAAGCATATAGAGATCAAGTATCATGTTGTAAGAGAGAAAGTTGCAGAAAAAAAAGTCAAACTGGAGTACATAAGCACAAAAGAGCAGATAGCAGATATATTTACTAAACCTTTACCTAAGGATACATTTGAGTATCTGAGAGGTATGCTTGGGGTTATGCCCCAACCTACTTTTGAGTAATGATGCAGTTGGTTGCATCCATCCAGTGGTTTATGGCCCTATCTATTTTCTGGATTGGATGTTGGTACTTCCTCTATGGGGGAGTATGTGTATTTGAGCTGAGTCATTGAGGACTCTTGTGAATGTATTTTCTGAATAGTGTCTTTTGACATTGAGCTATTGTTTGACATAGTGATAAAATTTCTATCATTGATGTCAATGGGGGAGAGAATCATGAAAAACATTGAGGAAACATTGAGGAACTACATTTGTTGGAGAGATTGAATAGGATAACGAAGCAAGATTTGATTGATGATGAGTAGCAGTGCAGTTGAGCAGCAGTGATTGGATTTTTGGGACATTGGATATTTTTCATCTATATTGCCATCAATGCCAATGGGGGAGATTGTTAGGAATGAATGCTGAAGCCTTTGGCAGTCATTCTGTAGTAGTGGTTGTTGCATTCATGACTATGATTGTCATTGATGTCAACACTGTGATATTCTGGAGTTTAGTAGAGAAGTAGGCACAGTTTTATTTTGCGTACATGTTATATTGCAGATTGAGTTATGCGCAGTTGATGGTATGTTCTTTGGTGTGTTATTAGCCTATGGTTAAAAGCACAAAAAGAAATTTATTTATTCATAAAAGTTATAAGCATTTTGGTGGAAGCAGTATTCTAGCAGTATTCCTGTGTAGCGGTTTTTGGTAATCGGAGGATATCTCCTAACTGGGATGGAATCTGATTCTGCGTAGTTAAAGGAAAGTTTGAGACTCATTGGTGATGATGTGGTTCATAGCACAAACTTCGAGGTCACACGATTGGAAAGTTATTGTATCTGGAAGTTGACAGTTTTATGTAATTTTGATGTATCGTGTTGAAATTATTATTTTTTATTTGCATGCCGAATCATTTGTAATTATTTGAGTGTGGTATAAAGGAAGGAATGTTTTCCTTGTTATATGAGGATTGTAATAGTTGTGATATGAAATTATGAAAGTTGTGATGCGAATGTATGCATGAAGTGAAGAAAAGAGCTAATTCAGTGATGAAGGAAGACTTGCAAAGTACAAAGATCTGGATTTGTGATCTTGTGTAGCAGAGAGTGCGGTTTTGGCACAGTGTGAAGGAGGTAACATATTTCATATTATTCTATTGAATAATCCTAAGATCTTTTGGACAGTGAGTTCAGAGATCTTGCCTTGAAGCTGTTTGGGCAGTGGGTCCTTATGTCTTCCATAACTCCTAATAGGGTTAGAATCTTTTAATAGGGATTCAAAATCTCCTAACAAAGATTCATATGCACTGAATGTATTTCATAAGACTCCTAACAGGGTCCATCCTCTAACAAGGAACTTTCATATTAGTACATCATTTTGTGGGCATCATTCCCACTGGGGTTTACTCTTTGATCAAGAGGTTCCCTAGTTAACAT
This sequence comes from Chamaecyparis obtusa, assembly GCA_027943335.1. Classification (NCBI taxonomy): domain Eukaryota; kingdom Viridiplantae; phylum Streptophyta; class Pinopsida; order Cupressales; family Cupressaceae; genus Chamaecyparis; species Chamaecyparis obtusa. The sequence goes on from BSBK01000594.1 coordinate 2,040,978, forward strand.
ATCTTGTGTTATTGTGTCATTGTGTATGATTATCCTTCTATGGTTGGTTACTGCATTAATTATATGGTTTAAAGTTGTTGAAGTTGATATTGAAGTTAATGATGTTAAATGGTTTAATTATCAGATAACTGATTCTCCCCCCCCCTCTCAGTTATCTTGGTGGTCTTTACTTTCTAATATATATATATATATATATATATATATATATATATATATATATATATATATCAGGATAATAAACTCATATTGAATATTGAAATAATAATCAATTGAAGATGTGAACATAAGTGAAGCCACCCTAGCACCACTGAGAATACATAGTTAGAGGGAGTAGATAGAGGATATGTTCCAGTTGAATTTTGAGGATCTTGATCAAATTGATTCAGAGGGAGTTTGAAACTTCAAAGGTAACTTTGTACGAGGAACTCAAATGATTGATATCAAATTTAGAGGGAGTCTAACAATTTATCATAAGCAATTTTTGATGAAAAGATTAACAAATTGATATTTTCTTAATGAGTTCTTCTCTGTGAGAGAAGTTCGAGGTGAAATCCCTTGTTTCCATCATCTACGTCTAGGCATGGTGGATGTCATGTGTGTGACTTCATGTTTTTAATGGGCCTTCCCCCTGTGTACATCACGAGGAACTGACGACTTCAAATTGATTATCACTTGTATTTGTTAAAGTTATTGGAATGTGACGATCTTACAATAACTTAATTTTCTATTATGATGGATATCTTAGGATGTCTAAGCAGATCATGATAGATTATATCTTGTATGGTGGATTAATTTCCTTAAACAGACCATGAATATAATGTTCCTATGGTAAGTATTATTGAGGATATGTGTGCACATACCTTTTGAACATTTTTTAGTATTTGGTGAATATCACACGACTTGATATTTTGAGCCCATTACTCGAAGTACTTGGTGAATATCATGCGACTTAATAATCTGAGGCCATTACTCCTGATATCAAGAGATGATATATAATGGTGAATATCTTTTGATCAAGGATATTCTTGAACATGCATTCGTGATATTACGCCGAGGTAATATTATATCATGTGTTTATCCTCCCTAGCTAAGAGGGAGTGTTGATATTATATATATCGATATATATCTAAAATACTAGTAGGGGAAATTAATATATTAATGATTGAAAGATATATATATATATATATATATATATATATATATATATATGTGTATATATATGTATATATGTATATATATGTATATATATATATATGTATATATATGTATATATATATATATATATATATATATATGTATATATATATATATGTATATATATATATATGTATATATATGTATATATATATATATGTATATATATGTATATATGTATATATATATATATATATATATATATATATATATATATATATATATATATATGTATATATATATATATATATGTATATATATATATAGACACACACACACACACACACACACATATTCAATTGTCATTATATTGATCTCATAATAATGAATAAACATGTCTCATGAAGGGACATGTCTCTCCTAGCCTCATTCTCAATATAAATGAAAGAGAGATTGATGCATTTGAAAAACACATACATTATAGGCAATGCTATTACATTTACAACGATCCTAAAACTTAACATAAAGACAAGTGATTGCTGCAAAGTTTTGATTTGGGGCCAAACGTCAAGGAACATGGCAACTTGTGTCACCTTTGTAAACACTTGAATCTGAACACAATTTATTTATTTAATTAATTAATTATCTTCTATAGTCTTAGGTAAATTATTTTATTTAATTTATCTAGCATCCCTGACTTTATTTAATTAAATGAACATATTGCTTTGTTTAATTAATTAATTAATCCATATTCTTCTATAGTACTCTTGTCAATTAAATAGGTAGCCTATTTAATTAAACACTCCCTCTTTACCAATCCCTCTAGGCATATTGCAATTTTTTCTCGAATAAATGTTATGATGGAAGAAGTTATTCGAGTTTATTGGACCTGTATTTTTTATGTCCTTGCACATATTGATCTTGGAAATTGTATGTTATTGTGAATCTTGAACCAACCTTCTAGATATGTGTTGGTGTTTTTATTTGACAAGATTTTTAAGAGTTGACAAAATGTGTTCTTATTCTTTGCAGATTGTGCACAAGAAAACTTCCACTACTCTATGCTTGACATCTATGAAGAATGAAGACAAGATGGAGTTTACCAAGATTGTTGAGGTAATAAAGGTATGCATTCAATTAACAAGGCCATAAGAAAGGGCCATCCATGCATTGCGATGTTTGACAAGAGATACCCACCTAATACTTTTTTATACATTTTTACTTGTTTATGTTAATATGATTTAGAACAAAAGAGAGGGGGGGGGGGGGGGTGAATCAGTTGTTCTCAGGTCTAGATTTATCAATTAAAACTTTAAATCACTTCAAAAACTTAGATCTAATAACCAACACTACTCGGTCACTACTGAATGTATACTAGAAACATATAATAGTGCAGTCCACTATCCAACAGTATTTAACTTGCAAAACATAGAAATGTTCATACCAAAATATTCACACAAGTATTAACACCAGGATTTATAGTGGAAACCCAATTTGGGAAAAACCACTTTGTAACATGTTACTGATATTTTCACTCTTCTGAAGTGAGCAATGTGAAAAGCCAACCCTATCAAAGGTTTACAAACACACTGCTAGTTGTGACCCTATTAAAGGATTTCAATCACCCTGTTAGGAGTGCGCCTTGCTAGAGGACTTAAGTACATTCCTTTAGAATGCGACCTTGTTCAAAGGATTTATACAATGACTGTTAGGTCAACCTTGATTAAAAGATTTTGACTGATACAATGGTTAGAAAGTAACAATAATACTGATATGAAAAACACACAACTCACTTTGCAAATAATCAGATCCAATTCCATACACATATGTTGGCTTACTGACTGAGTACCATTCCATCTCCATCACTAATCTGCTCGGAAAGCCCTTCAAGCAATCACAACTCTGATAAACCTCTTCACCTTCAGCCTTTCTGCTTTGTCAGTTAATAACATCAACAATTTCTAGCATACTCTCCTCTTGTCAACCTCTCTCTTAGATTTCCTTAATACTTCTTCGATAGGTAGATTCATCTTTTGTCGCTTAATCTCCTCCGTAGATCTTAGGGTTAGGTTAGATTCATTGAATCCTTCCAACATTATGTTCTTCATCCATCCTTCTAGAAATATCTTTAATCTCTTTAGGGGAATCACAATCAAATAGTTTATTGTGCATTAAATGCTCCATACAGTCAATTAATAAAGTCAACACGATTTACATAATCCAAGAATTCAACTATGTCGGCTAGGAACCTGAATTCCTCCTCGAATGTAAATTACTGACACTCGGTCAATAGTGTGTTCAAATCTTCGGTCATCACTACGTAACTCAGTCATCTCTTCAAAATTGTTTCCCTCAACAATGCACTAATGTTCGGTCAACATTGAATTTTCTCGGCATACACTAGCTCGGTCGACACTAACATCACTTGACTTAAACTAGATTTCTTCACTTTTGTTCAGTTAAGCCTACTTGTTCAGTCTTACTTCTTACTTAGATAAACAATACATTATCTTATCATTGTGCCACATAATCAAGTACTCATTGAAGTATCAAATAACTTAACCTTTCTCTAGGTTCTATTGTTATCACTCTTACCCTAATCCTTCTCATCACTCAATAGATATAGTACTTTCTTAGATAGCAATAGTCTTACCAGTTAAGGTTTGACATCAATGACAATACAACAATTGCTTCAATTGCAGTTTCCAACAGTTTATTTTTAGTAAAGATGTTTTATACCCATGATTTCCTTGAGAATTGATGCTTCCCATCCACTTGCATTTTTGTTCCTAGAGTCTTCAATAGAAATAATATTATATAGATCCAGACTTTCATAGAATAAATGATTCTTTCACTCTCAGGTGCACCATTGCCATCAAATGTTAGTAGTTTTTACTGTGAAAATTTAGAAGATCATTTAATTTATTGATCACAGAAAGAATATTTTTTTCCTGATTTTCTAATTTTCTTATTCAAGATTTTTAGGTTAAGAAAATTGTCATATAAAAGTCTTTTACCTTTATTTTATTTATGCATTTTTTTTCTTATTTCACCTCATTTCTAAAATCATCACACTAGAGGCAGGAACTTTGACGCTTTGTGTCTCTTATTTTATATGAAATGTTTAAGTTTGAATAATTGTTAAAAAGTTTGCATGTAAGCCATCAATCGCTTATTCAGGTTGAAGGTCTTAGGTTATGATGTAAATCCCCAAATGTGCAATTGTGTTGTCCCCTCAGAGGAGTAACTAGAGATGGCCTACTAGGCCTATTTTATTCATGTAAGCTAATGTAAAAATATAATGAATAAATTAAATTAATTATTTGAAGTTATCCAATAGAGTATTATTTTATGGATAGCTTTATTCTAATTAATTAAATAAAGTTACTTGAGTGAAAACTAAAAGAAATATAAAAAGTTCACTTTTATATTGAGCTTTAATGAAATATTTAATTGGAAATTTGGAAAATCTTTTGAGATTGTTTTTAGTAGAAATATAAAAGTGGATTTGGAAGCTCATTTTCATATGCTTGGTTCATTTTTCTCTATTGTGTATTTTGGAGCTACCAACAAGATGACAAACTGTCATGGCACCCATGAAGAAAATATTAGATGGCACCCATAACAACCAAATCACGTATAGATGGCACTCATAAATCACTATAATATATTAATAGATTTCATAATATATTTTATATTTTAAAAAAAAGCTTAATTTTTTTTCAATTTTTTGACCCACAAAAACTGTACATTTGACGAGAATGCTATACTCTCGATGAATGCTCTGACGATCGGTTGTCGATATTTCAACAACTATTTCGACTGCACTACCTTAAGTTCGACTACAATGCTATACAATCGACATATTTCATCGATCAATTTTTTGACCATATGTGGTTGAAAATGCAAAAAGATATGTTAGTTATTTATGATTATTGCGACCAACATTATATGATTATTTCAACCAACATTGGTCGAAAAAGATAAAAGATATGTCAGACGTTCTTCTAGATTTAAGTGATTATTTTGACGTCAGATCAGTCGATAGTTCAACAACTATACTGGTCGAATATGTGACAAACATATTCTGTGTTGAATAATTGACACATTAAGTTTGACAAAAATATTGATTGTTTGGTTGACCAATTTGTATCAAAAAATTGACTAATCATCATCGAAAATCAAACTAAAATTAACTAGTGCCTTTTTCTAAGCTACTTAACTATAACATGGAAAAGTTCTAATGATGAGGAAGGAAGGACCAAAGTTTTCTTAGGAAAACTTCACCTTATGGTGTAATAGAATGAAGTTGTACATGAAGACCACCAGAGATCAATACAGGACTCATGTAATCAATGATTACATTGAACCCACCGATACCTTAACACCTGATCAACAAAAGATCAACACAGATTACACAACTACAATGGATATGATAGCAAGTACGCTACTTGATCATATATATGCAGAGATTGAAAATATGACTACTTCTTGCAAGATGTGGGCCAAGCTACAAACTGTGTATGGTGGTGACCCACATGTTCAAAGAGAAAAGGTAGAGAGTTTAAGAGGCAAATATGATGATATGAGGAAGAATGAAGTTGAGCACTACAACAATAAAATCAAAGAAGTGATGAACTCCATCAAAAGTGTTGGAGGAACATTGAGTGAGGAAGATGTAATAAGAAAAATACTGAGGACATTGAGGCCACAATACGCTATCAAAATCTCATCCATATAGGAGCTTAGATAGGTGAGCACATCTCAAGTCACTCTTGACTCCCTAATTTGTAAGTTGACTACATTTGAATTGAGTAATTTTGATAACAACTTACCCATGCTAGAAGCTGGTTTTAAGTCCTCTATTAATACTTCTTCCACCAAGAAAGGAAGAGAAATCGGTAATAGCTCTACCAAGTTTGGAAATTTTGATGAAAATCTACTCTCTGAAGAGATGGAGCAGGATGAGTTTGAAGCACTCATCGCAAGGAGATTTCTAAGAGGAAAAGGGAAGTACAAAGGGAAACTTCCACTAAAGTGCTTTTCTAGCAATAAGATAGGACACATTGTTGCAAGGTGTCCAAATAATAAAAATAAAGAAATTATTGGCAAAATGGTCAATGCTCCCCTTAGGATTCGTGACATGGCTTAACCGCCTCCTGTGTCTTTTATAATCCTAGTGGTTGTATCAGGCATTAACAAGTCAATCTTTTGGTGCAACGACAACCACTACTTGTAACAAGTGGTATCAGAGCTTGGTCATATGTTTGAATCCCCTTGGGTAATGCTGAGCGGGATATTGTTGGAAAAATGGTCACCGCTCCCCTCGGGATTCATAACATGGCTTAATCGCCTCATGTGTCTTCTATAAGTCTAGTGGTTGCATCGGGCATTAACAGGTCGATCTTTTGGTGCAATGACAACCACTACTTGTAACAGAACAGACCAACCAATTCAAGAACAAAAGAAAGGAGTGCTACCTTGTTGAAGGAGTCACGGACAATGAATCTGAAGATTCTAAAGATGAAGAAATTGCCTTTGTTGCAATAAAAGAAGAAAGCAAAGTGATGAGTGAAATGACACTTATCTCAAGATCTTGTCAATGTGATGACTGGATCATTGACAGTGGATACACTCACCACATGACTGGTGATAAGAACAAGTTCATCAGCCTGGAGCTCAATGATGGTAGATTGGTGACCTTTGGTAATAATGCTCCATGTTCTATCAAAGGAAAAGGCTCAATTACACTTAGCAATGAAGTTGTATCTGAGGATGTGTACTGGGTGGAAGGATTTGTTGGTGTAATTAAGTATTTACTAATTACACTTTACTTAAGTTTACTTAGGATAATGCATTTGCATATTAGTTGTCTTTGAGACACTTAGGAGTTTGCATTTCATTTTTAGCACATGGTTAGGAGAATCTCCACTTTAGGTGTGATAGTTGTCATCACATACCTCGTTGTGTGTGAGATCCACCTTTAGTGCTCTTATCACATTATCATCCTAATCCAATGCACATACTTTATTGCATATTGGAGGATGATCCACCTTTGGTGGACATGTGATTCCACCTTGTGTGGGTGATATCTTATCATCTCCTTATCATGTAGCCTTATTGCATTGCCTATATATTCAGGCACTCTTACTTTGAATTCAATTCAATTAGCTATAATCAATTATTTGATTATTTTTCCTATCTCTCTTGTGCTATCTCTTGAGCTTCTAGATCTTGGCTTTTATTCTTTGCCTTAAGCAAATTCTTACATGGTATCAGAGCCAAAAGAGTTTTCATTGCATAGCCATTAGAGAGCGTTTGATTGCTTCAACTTTTGGAGGGCTACGAACCAAATCTGGGATCAGCATTTTGTGAGAACGTTTTGAGCAAGATCGAACCTCACCATTGCATCTGGGTGGCTGTTTCCATAAATTTTGACTATAAATTTGCCTATATTAGGCAAAAGTCAAATTTGAGGCAAATCTTTTTTGCAAATCGAACCCCTAAGGCTGATCTACAAAATTGGAGCACTTTGGACCAAATTTGACACTGCCATTGTGATAAGAGCGGCCAAAAACCCCAAGATCCACTGTTCATTCGCCCAGATCGGATATCGTTGGTCTTGGAAGAAAAATTCTCCCTCCTTGCCTCGTCGTACAAATTTCAGCGCAACACAGGTACGATTTTATTCTTTAATTATTTTGTTGTGTATTTTTCGTGTTAATTAAAAATCAAAATTTTTTAAAAAAATTCTAATTATTAAGTGGGGGGGTGTTTTTTGGAATTTCGTTTGAAATTTTTAAAATTTTTTTTAAAGCCCGCAGGCTTGTGCATTGACCGCACCATAGTGCGGTACTGCACGACAGTGCATTACGCACTGATAGTGCGGTACTGCACTGACAGTGCAGTCGCACTGTAGTGCGGTACTACACTGACAGTGCAGTACGCACTGTGTGCGGTACCCGCACATTGCTGTACCGCACGACAGTGCGGGGAGCCCCCGAAAGGGGTAAAATATTTTTTTAAAAAGTTTTTTTTAATAAATAAAACTTTGGTTATATAGTTTTTTAACTATTATTTTTTATAAGTTTTTTTTAATAAAAAATTTTATGTTTTAATAAAACATTTATAAATGTTTTTCTTTATTAATGTTTTTAATAAAAAAATTTTAAATTCAAAAAAATAAAAAAAATTTCTTGTGTCTTTTTACTTTATTTTTAATCAAGTTTTTTTGGAGTTTTCTAATAAATGTTTTTCTTAAACTCATTGGGTTTTGAAAAATAAAATATTAATAAATAAGCAAAATTGGGAATATTTTTTTTCTTTGCCATGTATCTACCTGTTTTGCAACGTCATCCAACCGGCAGCAGGGGGGGGGCAATTTTGTCCCAAAGACTTCCTAGCACAAGGCCAATAGGAGGACACATTTTCTGCAGCATTTGACATGGCATCCTTGGCGGCTTGATCTTTCTCATGTTTCCAACTTTGCATTGTATTTGATGTTGTATGCTCTTGCATGAGCCATGTTGTACACGCACTATCATAAAGTGCCACATTTTTTTGTATCTTGTCATTGATGACACAATTGATGTAATCCCTATGTTAGTAGATTAGGAATATCATGGGACTTGGTTCTTGAAAGTTATGCTCTAACCAATCAATGGATGCACGACACAAAAATTCAAGTATACCTACTTGTTAGTTGAGTACCCATGGTGCTTGTAGGTGTCTCCATGCCTATCTCTATCATATCTCAATGGGCATTCTGTCAGTCATTCTACATCGACATTGGTACCTGAATTTGTCACACTTTGACATTCTTGGTGCAGCATTGGCTCTATTTTCTTCCTGTGGAGGAGCATTGGTCATCATCTTGGATTCTTTATTGTATTCATCTCTCTTTTGGGGGAGGGTTTTTCCCATGAGGTTTTCCCTCTTTCTCCGCTTTATGAGAGATTGCATTGTTCTTGCATATTGTACATGGGTACCTAACATGGCCTAGTAGCCAGGACCCATCTTGCATTGTGAGCTTAAGTGCATTCCCCTAAGTTGCACTTAAGGGAGGGTGTTGGTGTAATTAAGTATTTACTAATTACACTTTACTTAAGTTTACTTAGGATAATGCATTTGCATATTAGTTGTGTTTGAGACACTTAGGAGTTTGCATTTTATTTTTAGCACATGGTTAGGAGAATCTCTACTTTAGGTGTGATAGTTGTCATCACATACATCGTTGTGTGTGAGATCCACCTTTAGTGCTCTTATCACATTATCATCCTAATCCAATGCACATACTTTATTGCATATTGGAGGATGATCCACCTTTGGTGGACATGTGATTCCACCTTGTGTGGGTGATATCTTATCATCTCCTTATCATGTAGCCTTATTGCATTGCCTATATATTCAGGCACTCCTACTTTGAATTCAATTCAATTAGCTATAATCAATTATTTGATTATTTTTCCTATCTCTCTTGTGCTATCTCTTGAGCTTCTCGATCTTGGCTTTTATTCTTTGCCTTAAGCAAATTCTTACAGGATTCAAGTACAATCTAATGAGTGTAGCTTAATTAAACAACAAAGGATACCTGTTGGAGTTTGGGAAAGGTTCTTGTGTTGTCAGGAACCAATTAGGAGCTCATGTTGCTACCAATAGATAGATTAAAGGGAACCTATTCTATCTAGACTCAACGGAGGGAGCTTGCCTCATAGCAACGACAAAAGGTGAGACAAATAAAATCTATCTCATAACTAAAGAGGACAACAGTTGGTTGTGGCATAAGAGGCTCTGCCACATAAAATTTGACAGTATTATCAAAGTAAGTAAGAAGAAGTCAGTCAGAGGGCTTCCTGAGATTACAAAGCCTGACATGGGTATTTGTAAGGAATGTCAGTTAGGCAAACTAATAGGAACAAGCTTCAGTAGTAAATCTTTTTCTTCTGAAAATGTTTTGGATCTTGTACACACAAACCTGTGTGGACCTATGAGGATGAGCTACTATGGAGATAGGTACTTCATGCTCTTTGTAGCTGATTTTTCAAGAATGATGTGGACACTCTTTCTTAGAGAAAAATCTAAGGCCTTTCACATGTTTAAAATTTATAAGGCTCGAGTGGAGAAGGAGACTGGTAAAAGCTTGAAGTGTCTAAGGTCAGATAGAGGAGGTGAATACACCTCTCAAGAGTTCACTCACTACTATGAGGAACATGGGATAAAAAGGCAGTTGTCTACACCGAGAACCCCACAACAAAATAGAGTCGTTGAAAGAAGAAACATGACTCTGATTGATTGTGCAAGAACTCTAATGATTCAGAAGGATCCTCCCCATCACTTCTAGAGAGAAGCAATCATCACTACAATGTATACAATGAACTGAATTCAAGTCAAGAAAGGAACTAGCAAGACTCCCTACGAGTTGTGGTTTGGTCACACTCCTAGTGTAGGTTATTTCAGAATTTTTGGTAGCAATTGTTACATCAAAAGAGATGTTTACTCTAGTAAGTTTGAGCCAAAAAGTGATGTAAACATATTTATGGGTTATTCCACCAAAAGTAAAGCCTACCAGTGTCTGAATAAGAGGACATGAAAAATAGTTGAAAGTATCAATGTAAAGATAGATGAATATTCAGAACCAAAGGAAAATATCAGTAATGATAAATTAGACAGTCGCCAAAAACATGATGCTGAAAATCATTTGGACTTTAATGAAAAGATTGATGTTGATGAAGAGGAAGAATAGGTACATAGACCCTTGGAGTTGGGTAATGTACTTGAGCAAGGAAGGGATCAAAACATAAGACCAACTCAAGATGATGAACATAAAATTGTTCACGACCTTGATGGAGATATTGCTCAACCGAAAGATATAGACCAGGAACACTGACCAGTTTTTCCAAGGTATGTCACATATCACTCTACTGATAATATTATTGGTGACAAACATGATAATGTTTTGACCAGGAGAAAGGCTAGATAAAGTATCTACTTACTTTTGAGCGTAGAGCCCAAATCTACCAAAGAGGCTTTGGAGGATGAGAACTAGGACAAGGCAATGGAAGAAGAGATTGAGAAAATTAAGAAGAATGAAACATGGACTCTTGTTCCTAGACCACAAGACAAGAATTTCATTGGGATCGAGTAGGTCTACAAACAAATTAAATGAAAAAGGAAAGGTGGTAAGGAACAAAGAAAGGCTAGTTTGCAAAGGATATACACAAGAGGCATGATTAGATTATGGAGAAACCCTTGCACCAGTGGCCAAAAGAAGGAGTGAGAATCCTACTCACTTATGTTGCTCATAAAAGGTTCAAAGTATACCAGATGGATGTAAAGTATGTGCATTTTTGAATGGTATATTGGAGGAGGAAGTTTACATAGAATAACCAGAAGGCTTCTCATCCACAAAGAAAAGTGGTATGGTCTATAAACTAAAAAAGGCACTCTATGGGTTGAAATTGTTGGAAACTGCAATTGAAGCAATTGTTTTATTGTCATTGATGTCAAACCTTAACTGGTAAGACTGTTGCTATCTAAGAAAGTACTATATGTATTTGATTGATTGAGAAGGATTAGGGCAAGGGTGATAAAAATAGCACCTAAGGAAAGGTTGAGTTATCTTGATACTTCAATGAGTACTTGATTATGTGGCACAATGATATGATAATGTATTGCTTATCTAAGTAAGAACTAAGACTAAAAAAGTACAATTAACTGAGCAAAAGTGAAGAAATATAGTTTAAGCCAAGTGATCTTAGTGTCTACCGAGCCAGTATATGCCGAGTAAATTCAGTGTTGACCGAACATCAGTTTATTGCCTAGGAAGACAATATTAGCCGAGGAAACAGTTTCAGTGGTGATCGGGCTACCCAGTGATGACCGAGGAGTTGAACATAGTATTGACCGAGTGTCAGTAATTTACATTTGAGGAAGAATTCAGATTCCCAGCTGACAATTCTTAGGTTATGTAAATCATGTTGACTTTATTTATTGATTGTATGGAAGTATTTAATGCACTGTAAACTATTTATTGTAATTCCATAAAGAGATTTGAGATGTTTCTAGAAGGATGGATGAAGAACATAATGTTGGAAGGATTTGATGAATCTGACATAACCCTAAGATCTACAGACGAGATTAAGCAGCAAAAGATGAATCAACCTATCAAAGAGGTATTAAGGAAACCTAAGTGTGAGGTTGAGATATGTGAAGGATGCTGGAGTTGTTATTGACTGAATAAGCAGAAAAGGCTGAAAGAGAAGGAGTTGTGATTGCTTGAAGGGATTTTCGAGCAGATCAGTGATGGAGATGGAAATGGATCTAAGTCAGTAAGCCAACATATATATATATATGTGTGTGTGTGTGTGTGTATGGAATTGGATCTGTTATTTGCAAAGTGAGTTGTATGTTTTCAGATCAAACACTGTTGTTACTTTCTAACCATTGTATTAGTTTAAATCCCTTAATCAAGGTTGACCTAATAGTCATTGCATAAATCCTTTGAACAAGGTTGCATTCTAATGGAATGTACTTAAAGTCCTTTAACAAGGCACACTCCTAACAAGGTGGTTGAAATCCTTTAACCGGGTCACACCTAGCAGTGTGTTTGTAACCTTTGACAGGGTTGGATTTTCACAGAGCTCACTTCATAAGAGTGAAAATATTAGTAACATGTTACAAAGTGGTTTTTCCTAAATTAGGTTTCCACTATAAATCCTGGTGTTAATACTTGTTTGAATGTTTTGGTTTGAAAATTTCTGTGTTTTGCAAGTTAAATACTATTGGATAGTGGACTGCAACGTTATATGTTTATGACATGCATTTTGTAATAACCGAGTAGCTATTGGTTGTTAGATTTGAGTTGTTGAAGTGTTTGAAAGTTTATTTATACATCTGGACCTGAGAACAACTGATTCACCCCCCCCCCCCCTCTTTGTTGTTCTAAATCATATTAACAATTGGTATTAGAGCTATTGGTGCTTATAGAGAACAAGTTTACAGGTACTTGAAGTAAATGATCAGGATGTATAAGGAGGTACCAAAGCTAAATAAGGAGAACTTCCCTGCATGGTAGAGTCTGATGAAACTGCATCTAGCTGGTAGTGGTGACTCAACAAAGTATTATATTGAACATGATTATGTTACACCTGCTGCACCTCTGACTGCCAGAGAGATGAGAGCTAAACATGAGCACAATCAAGTAATGTTGGAGATTGCATATGCCCTAAGCTATACTGAATTTGAAGACATCAAAGACTACACAAATGCAAAGCAAATGTGGGACACTCTTGCAAACATCTATGGTGGTGACATAAATGTACTAAGGGAAAAAGCTGAAAGCCTGAGAGGTAAATTTGATGAAATGAAAATGCAAGAAGGTGAGAATATTGCTCAATATTGTGGTAGGATAAAAGAAGTTGTAAATGCTATTAGAGGGGCTAATGGAACTATTGATGATGAGACTGTTATTGGAAAAGTATTCAAAACTTTGCGTCCTATTTATGCGATCAAAATTTTAGCAATTCAGGAATCTAGATCTAACCTTGGCAACGCTCTTACTCTGGAAAGTCTTGTCAGTAAGCTTACTGCTTTTGAACTTTCTAATTATGATGACTTCATTGTAGCTAATGTTGAATCTACATTCAAGTCACAAATGGTTTTGAATAAGTCTAAGAAATAAAAAGAAAGATGCATCAGTGAGAGTGAAAGTGATAGTGACACTTCCGATGAAGAATTAGAGGATCTTGAAGCTCTTATGGCAAGAAGATTGAAAAGGGGAAAAGGAAAGTATAAAGGTAAACTCCCTATCATATGTTTCTCATGTAACAAAGTTGGTCATATAGCTACAAGATGTCCTGACATGGATAACAAGGATGAGGAAAGAGATAGAAAGCACAAAGATAAAAGAGAAGACAAAGGCTACCGAAGGTACAATGACTACAAGGATAAAAGTAAGAAATCCCGTTACATTGTCGAAGAAGAAACTGACACTGATAGTGATGATTTTGAAATTGAAGTAGTCTATGTTGCTATGAAAGATGAGTCTGATGAGGATGAGAAAACTGCACTTGTATCCTATGTGAACAAAAATGATAAGTGGATTATTGATAGTGGTTGCTCACACCACATGACTAGTGATAAAAGTAAGTTTAATACCCTAGAACATTACAAAGGTAGAAGTGTTAAATTTGGTAATGATGCACCATGTCATGTTAAGGGTAAAGGATTGATTAAGCTGACTGATAAGATCACTTGTGAAAATGTTTATTGGGTTGAAGGTCTTAACTATAATTTGCTAAGTGTTGCACAACTTAATAGCATTGGCTACCGAGTAGAATTTCATCACAAGAAGGCTAAAATATTTGATGCCACTAGTGAACTATTTGGAAGTGGAGAATATACAAGAGGTAATTTGTTCTATCTAGACCTATCTAAAGAGACATGTTTGATTGCACAACTTGATGATATATGGTTATGACATAAGCGGCTATGTCATGTTAACTTTGATAATCTGGTAGATATTAGTAAAAAGAAGAAAATAAGAGGACTGTCAAGATTGAAGAAACCTAATAATGTAATGTGCAAACAATGTCAGTTGGGTAAGATGACAAAGTCTAGTTTCAAGAGCAAGACTTTTACTTTTGAAAATGCTTTAGATTTGGTTCATACTAACCTTTGTGGACCTATGGGTGTACAAAGCTATTGTGGTGATAGATATTTTATTCTGTTTGTTGATGATTACACCAGAATGATGACTGTAATATTTTTAAAAGAAAAATTTTACACCTTTCAATTTTTTAAGTGGTATTTGGCTAAGGTTGAAAAGGAGACGGGTAGGAACCTGAAGTGTCTGAGATTTGATCGAGGTGGAGAATTCATATCAAATGAGTTCAATCTATTCTGCAATGATAGAAGAATCAAGAGATAGATGTCTGCACCTAGAACACCTCCACAGAATGGTATAGTAGAGAGAAGGAACATATCTATCATGGATTGTACAAGAACACTAATGATCAAGAAGAATGTTACACAAACGTACTAGAGAGAAGCTATAAGTATAGCTATTTATACCCTAAACTGAGTACAGATCAAGAAAGGTACAAATGTTACACCTTATGAGTTATGGCATGGGTATGCACCTAATGTAAATTACTTTAGAATTTTTGGGAGAAAATGCTATATACTAAAAGACAATAGGAATGGAAATTTTGATGCTAAAAGTGATGAGGGCATATTCCTAGGATATTCCACAAAAAGTAAAGCTTACAATTATTTGAACTCTAACACTAACAAAATTGTGGAAAGTGCAAATGTCAAAGTTGATGAATATGCAGAGAAAAATGAACAGGAAAGCAAGAGAGAACCAAAAGATTATAGATCTTTTGTCTATATAAAAGAAGGAGAGGCAAGTGATACACTTGCACCTGATGCTGAGTCTTGGGTAAGCAATACCGAGCATCAGGGAAATAATGTCGAGTGACAAGAAGACAATGTCGAATATCAGGAAGAGATTGTTGAGCATTTAGAAGCTGAATCTGACAATCTTGTTGGTGAACTTGAAGAGTAAGGAGAAAAGAGAGCAGAACCTATTTTGGCACAATATGTAAGGAGACATCACAAGCCTAAACAGATCATTGGAGACAAGGAAAATGGAGTTCTGACCATAAGCAAGTTAAGAGACCCTACATGTTTACTATGTGAATTTGAGCCTAAGACAACAACAGAAGTACTAGAAAATGAAGATTGGATTCAAGCCATGAATGAGGAGATAGACCAAATAGAGAAGAATGATACCTGGACTTTGGTGCTGAGACCAAAAAACAAAAATGTCATTGGTGTATGGTGAAAATGTGACCACACTTCTATGAATCATTACATTCAAGAACACTCAAGAATGAGGTCTTAAAAATCGATCCATAGCTCCCTAGGCATGGAGTGCAAGGGTTTTAAGAATGCTCTCAGCTAGAGCTATTTAGTCTATAACCTTGCTAATAAACCATGCAATGGGAGATTCAATGAAGACAAGGGAAAGAATGCCAATATCCTTGAGAATCAAGAATGAAAATGCAATGCAATGCTATGGTAGAAATGAAAATGCAAGCTAAGCTATGAAAATAAAAGATGCAAGTATTACAAAGCCTCCTAGTTAAGCTAGATGGATTAATCTAAAGCATAAAGGAAATCTAAGCTAAGAATGCCATGATAATGCAAGAAATGAAACTATGATAACATGTAGATGCAAAAGCCAAGAATGCTCCAAATCTTCAAAAGCTCCAAAATGACCTAGAAAACCTGCAGCATAACATTAGCATGAAAACCTAAGATATGAAAATGAAGAAGAGAGCTCTCCTTTTATAGAGAATGAGAAAGGAATGGACCATGGAGATTAAGAGGCAAAAAATTTAATCAAGGGTGGAGCATCAAAGAGGAGCAATCCATGTGCACAAATATCCTCCAATGAGAAAATAAGAGTTGACTTTTGTGTCCATATAAGACAAAAAGTGCTTTTCTTCTTTTTATAAAATAAGAATAATGCTTTATTTGTGCAACCTAGGATAAGAGGAAAAGGTGGGGGCTTTTTATTTATTAAAAGGGGAGGAAATATTTTTTTTAATAAATAAAAACTTAGGATAAGATGGTTAGCCCATAGAAAATAATTGAATTAATGATAGAGCTAGGATTTGATCAAGAACAAGCAATTGAGGATTTTAGCAAAAGGGGCCAATAGTCTAGATGACCATTTTTAGGTGTATACATTTGCCCCTCTTTGACAAATGTGTGATCGATCTAGGAACACATTACGTCAAAGAATAGATCAGCCAAGAAGGCAAGCAGATAGCGATTTGACTCCAAAGAATGAAGTGCAGAGAGACAGAAAATCCTGCATGATCAGCCTGGTAGCGATAGTACTGAACATTTAGGAAAGAGATAGCCAATAAGATATGATGTGTCTGCCCCCCCGGGATCGAAAGCAAAATCAGGTAGAGGGAAAGCAAAAGCAAGAGAGATATGATCAAATCACTAGAAATCATAATCGAAGAAAGAGAACAAAATAACCATCAAGTAGTGAAGATATGCCCCACACATGGGACACGGGGCACGAACCTATCAGTCGCTCAACCTGAAATCACCATGGAGGGGAAGAATTTGAACTTGGGATTTGAAAGTGAATGAAAGACTGGAAGTTGAGAGAGATGGGGATGAAGAGGTGAAGAATGCCCCAGCGAAGATCGAAGGATCAGGCCTCAAAAGGTCAGCCAACTGGACGAAAGAAGAAGAAAGGTGAACGTGGATTTTGGTTTTGATCCCGAAATGAAAGGAAAATGATGGGATATGAAAGACCAGAAGTGAAAGACATGATTGGGAAGAAGCAAAAGGTGAACGCAGTTGATTAACAAGTCCATGAAAGATGAAAGGAGAGCTCTCTCCATATGCAAGATGCAAAACTAAACTAACATGAACTTAAGAATGCAAGCTACATGAAAAGTGGTTTACTTGCAAGGTTACAAAGCCAATAGACATCTAATATTCATCATTAAGCGTTATTGGTAGCGTCGCAAGATCATACAATACACACTAGCATAACTATGTGAATCTGAATATGATCTATATCAGATAGAAATGTGGAAATCTCATCTAGGCATCAGAGACATGTAGGTCAAGATGACTAGTGCAGTGAGATTACCTAAGTTTGATATAGCAAGATTATGCTCGCATCGAGACACAAGAAAGTCAAGATGACTATAAGCATGCACTTGCAAAACAGTCAAGGATAATACCTTGTAGATCCCAATGTCAAGTGGAACAAGCATAAATGCTTAATGACAAGTAGGACCAACAAAATATATCCACAAGCAGAAAAAGCAATAAAACATGTTCTCATTCCCTCAGTCTTCTAGCTATGCATCATCGAAAATGATCATAGGGGGAGAACACTCAGCAAAGAAACCATCATAGATAGCACACAAAGAAATAAAGCCAAACAAATCTCAGTGAGTCAAGTGCGTGTGTGTAGGTCATAGAGTCAAACTTTGAGTATCGCATCTGCCAGTGAGAAATATCGCATCATCTAGACTGCGGGTAGGACATCTGATAAGTGTTAAGAAATACTCGACGCTAGGGTAGTATTGAAAAACATAGTTGGGGGGTGTTGAAAAATACCGTTTGTGAGGTGCCTAAGAAAGCCAGATGCACAAAGAGACCCAAGATAAGCTAGAACAACGTATGCCCCCTAGACTAAGACAAGAGTCAATTCCAGGCTAGGAGAGACAAAGCGAGAAGTGGGGCAGAGTAGCGCTGCGCAAGACTGATAGACATAGGTGCAGAGGGTCTCAAGTAGTGCCTGTTTCTAGGTTTTCACCACTTGATAGATTTTTTAGGACTTTTTATAATTTTTTTTGTATTTTTGCTACCAAGGCGCCTGTTTCTAGGTTTTCACCAAGGCACTTTTTCTATTTTTAAAAAATTTATTTATTTATTTTTTATTTTTTTGGTGAGACATCAAAGTGCCTATTGCTAGGTTTTCACTAGGATGCTCTTTTTTTCAGTACTTTTTATGCTTTTAAAGATTTTTTCAGCATCATATATGAATTTTTTTGAAATTTTTTCAGGATCATAAAATATGTACAAAGAATGCCCCAGACAAAAACGGGCATCAAGAATCTGTTTCCTCTGATGTAGAAAACCGATAGGCCCCAAGCCCAAATGCTCCAACTATGATGATAGGAGGTTTCAACCAGTTCGACCAATAATAACCAGCCCTAAGCAATGTCTGAGCTAGCGGAGGATCATTAGAATGTGATCCACATATGCCATCGTGGATTTCAGCTAGCACTTTTTATGACTCCTCTATTTCTAGACACTTAAGGAGAGTTCCGTCTAGACCCTTCCTATACAAGTCACCAGAGACAAAGGCAAAGTGTAAGGGAGGCGGAAAGAATGGTGTGGTGGATTGTCAGGAAGAATATGAGGTGGAAGACATGAAAAGATTGTAGGATTGTAGGACTTGTAAGTAGGATAGCGTAATTCATCCACCAGGAACTTGAAGTGAGATTTATGTTTTTTCATTTGTAAGATGGATGTCGAAGTAACTAAGGCATTAGCAACTTTGTTCTCAGCTTTAGGAATGGGCTGAAGTATAACAGATATGAGATCATGCTTGAAGTAGTGCACCATTTTTTTGTAGAGAATCAACTTGTCATCTTTTATTTGAGAATCATTATTTTTGAGCCGATTTTTATTTTTAATTTTCTTAGGTGTGGATACCACCACAATGGGGTTTTCGCCATCCAACCATTTCTCTTTTCTTTTGACTTGATGACTGTGATACTTGAGTGTTGATTCAATCTTTTTTGTTGCTAGTTCGCTGGTGGAAGAAGTAATAGGTGTTGATGCAAGATGAAATGAAGTGATTGGTTTAATAGCATTTATGTGAAAGGTGTCATCTTTGGTGACAAGAGAAGTTGAGCCTATAGGGTAAGCTCCAAAAGTAGCTAGATCTAGATTCATCAAAGAAGGACCAACGTAGTCAACTAAGGCAATACGGGGAACAAACTCATCAGACCCTGCACGAGACTCATCAACTACATTAGGTGGGTTACGAGAGGTATGAACCACATCAACATCCATATCTGTCATGGGAGGATCTTCTGGAAGAGGCTTAAGATGCTGAGAAGTAGAGATACTCATGTCATTATGTGAGAGATCACCTCTTTGTAGCAGTCGTGCAATGTTGCGACGTTGTCTATCATAGTTCAATGATTCTTTAGGCACATAGGTTCTAGACATAGAGGCCTCAGCTATATCATCAGTAGATATACATTCTTCTCCCCAAAGAAGTGAAGTAGAAGGAAGATCATCTCCCATTTGAACCATAGTGTGCAGTGGTGACTCATCTGTATCTGTGTCTGAATTACTAAGCATGGGAGTATTTTTGGAATTATCAAGGAGGGAAAATCTACCCTCATCTTCTCTATAGATCCACTCTTGAATAGCTTGTTCTTCTCTTTCTGCTTCTAAAGGAACAGATGAAGGAACAAAAGTATCAAAGATCATCATAGCAGAAGTGGAAGGCTTCATCTGATCAGAAGGTCTCCCATATGACCTAGGAGAAACAGGTATAGAAGCAAAGGAATCCAACGTATATTCACCCATACCAAGGCTCATCATCTTAAGTGTTTTCTCAGCAGCAACTAGAGACATACTAGGATCAGTAGAAGGTTCATTGTGAGGAACAAATTTTTCAGCAGTAGCAAGAGCATTAATAGCAATAGTATGGTCTCCAAGAATCACAACTTCAGTGCCATTGTATAGAAATTTGATGCACTGATGATAAGTGGAAGGAATAGCCTGCATGTCATGGATCCAAGGATGACCCAAAAGAATGTTATATGTGAGTGGGATGCCCAATACTTGGAAGCTAATATCTTTCATAATAGGGCCCACTCGAACAGGCAACGTGACAAGACCATTGGAAGATCTTTCCACTTAATCGTAAGATTTTATAGTAATCTTCTTCTTGGAATCCACAACGAATTCTGACAAACCCAACTGTTGTATAACATTGAAAGAAATAATATTTAACCCTGCACCATTGTCTATCAGGACTCGGGGGACTCGGGTGTGGTAGACTAGAACTTCAATGTGTAAAGCTAGATTATGTGGGTGAGCAATAGATATGTCATCTTCTATGAAAAAGGAGAGAGATAGCGGAGATGAAATGTGATTGACCATAGCCTGGAATCGATCCAAATCAATGTCATTGGGAACACATGTTGTACGTAGAGCCTCATCAAGAATCTCTCTATGCGAAGGGGATAACTGAAGCAACTCAAGGATAGATATCTGTGCTGGTGTCTTTTGCAAATGTTGGACAAGATCATAGCTAGGGGTGGCTAAAGGAGCCACTTGTTTGGAAGGCAAAGCTTGCTTAGGATCTTGTGCAGTTTTAAGGACAATCTTGGCTTGCCCCCTAGTAATAGCATTCAGTGTCACACTTCGGGAAGATGAACTACCAAGTGTTTGCAAGACCAACTTTGGCTTACCATGATTGGCTTTATTATCCTCTTGAGACCTCATCATTAAAACACTCTCAACGGGCTCTACCATGTTGATCACAGGCATATTAGAAGGATACGTGTAATTGATCTTAGCATCATGATTCTTCTTATGTGCTTGAGAGGTTTCCCCCTTATCATGCTTAGGTAGAGGAACTTTGAAAGCTGTGTGATCAAATTTTTTGCTTAAGCCATCAGTGGAGATTGTGCCATTCTCAATAAGATCTTGAATATCATCCTTAAGCTTAAAACAATTATCTGTTGGATGTCCCTTGTTTCTATGATAATGACAATAAGAATCCTCTCACCACCAATCAGGCCTATTTATCGAATCCCAGTTACCAGGTTTATCAAGAAGCGTAAGATATCCATTATCAACCAAAGTCTTAAGGATCACATCATAAGGTTCTACCAACTTGGTATAGACTCGCTTTCAAAATGACTTCTTAGGCTTATCTGCATATTGAGGTTTAGGAGCACTGTGAGCATTGGCAGCTTGTTGTTGTTTTGCTACATAGATAGCATTGGAGAGATTGAAAGCAGGCTCTTTAGCTTTAGGAGCGTCAACAACCCCATCATTAACAACATACTTGTTTTTATTCCAAGGTTTGTTCTTGTCTTTGCCATTGCCTTTAGCATCTTTATTAATAACAATATCCCCTTTTCTTATAGCTACATCCTCAATTCGATATGCACTTTCAACCATGTCGTTGAAAGAAGAGAACAGTTGTTTCCTTAAATCATAATATAGCTCAGGTATAAGAGTGTTGACGAAAATGTCAATCTTTTCTCTCTCAAGTAACTGACGAGGATAACTAGAATACAATGACCTCCAACATTGTACCTAAGTTACAAATGGCTCACCTTGATTTTGTCTTAGATTACCAAGATCTATCACGGTGACAGGTTGTTGGATATTGTAAGAATAATGCTGGGTAAATCACTGAGCCAACTCATCAAAAGTCTTAAGAGGTGGTGTCAATTTCGCAAACCATTCCAAAGCTTGGCCTTTTAAACTTCGAGGGAATAATCATAGACGAAATGTGTCTTCATGAAGAAAGTCCATGCTAAGAGCGTAAAAGTGACGCACATGGTCATGGGGATCACCATTTCCATCATACTTGTCATATTTGGGAACCTCAATATCCCTAGGAAATGGGACCATGTATAGACTCCTATCAAAGGGAAGAGCACAAATTGATTCTACAAAAGAGACCTTTGGAGGCTCTCTGTCTATTGCCATTTGGGTAAGGCATTGATTTGTCCGACGCAGTTCTTCCTGAAGGACTTCCAATTCAGTTGGTACTCTTTGTTGGACAATTTGTCTAACATCATAGCCGGGAGGAAGCTTGTATCCTCTAGAAGTCATATATTGAAAATATTGATCACCATTACGCTCTAAAAGCTTATGCATCATTCGTTGGGAGACCACATCTTGTTCAAATCTCATAAGATCCTCACTAGAAATCTCATCATCAGCCTCTGCCTCATGTTGAGAGGGAGGAGGTCTAGGAGGTGAAGAAAGCATACCAAAAGTGGGTCTTGGAGGAGATCTTGGTGGCGTGTTGTTGCCATTGTTGCCATTAAAAAGAGGTCTATGCTCATAGTTACTAGTCTCGGGTTGCTCATAAGACATTCCTCTATAAGCCATGCACCTAACAGCATCCATCTTTTGTTGATTGTGTTTTTTGTCTAAGCGCACTTGGTTATCCTTATGCTCAAAGTGTTCTTGCAAGCGTTGGAATTTTTCTTGTTCAGTCAAAGTGAGTAAGACACTGTCTATGTTTTTGGGGGTCTTGAATGCGGAAAAGAGGAAACCTCCTTTGTACCACGGGGTAGCCTTAGAATCCTTAGATTGGTTAGAACTAGAACTGTTGTTGCTAATGGGCACTCGTGAGCGTCTAGTTGGAGAAGGTAACTATGTATAATTGAATGGAGGATGACTCTCCTGCTCACATTGAGACCGAGTTGTAACCGGCATGAAAAGAGATGTTGGTTGACTAACATAATGAGACATAGTTTCTCAGATTTGAGATAAGCAAAGCTAATAAAGATCACTTGTCAAAGTAGAACAATAGAGAGATGGCTCGTCAAAAGTGCTCAAGAACTTACATCAATCAATTGACTAAAGCCGAGCAGCGAGCAAGAAGTTCAATAAGCAAGTAGCTAGAGAGGTAACCGTGATGCGACAAGTGATCAAGAGTAGCATTCGTTAAGCTCAAATCCAATAGTTTTAACTTATTTGTTTCAGTCTAGAACAAGTCTAAGCATGCAGATAATAGTCCAGCTTCAGGTAAGAACATAAAAAGACACTCTACAATAGGTTAAAATGCAAGTTTAGTAGCTCCGGATTGCAACAGCAACAACACAACAAAAAGGCTCTAGGTGACACTTTCCAAGTAGACAAGGCGATAGTTTATAGCGAGGTGACACTTCAGCCTAAGCCAAGCGACAGTTTTCAGTAAGCAGGGCGACACTTTTGCAGGGTCGTACGACTCTATGACCAATGAACATAAAAATCTCAGTTTTGAAGCGTTTTAAAAGATCAAGTAAGTATATCAACAGATTTTTATCATGGATCAAGCACATAAGATAGCAATTAGGGAGTTCAAGCAAGTAGTTGTCTTCAAACAATGAGCAAGGGGCAAAGTAACCTTGCACATGAACAAGAATAGTGACTTAGTATTTCTACTCCTTAAAGATTCTACTTGTGTATGTTCTTGAAAATGTTTTAGAAGACACTTAGAACACAACAACATCCTATCAAGTTGTCTACAGGGATATACATAGCTTTGCTAAAGGGAGTCCTTGATATACGCAAGGTATGTGAGGCCCAAATCCGTAGATGAGAAGAATCTGAAATCACACAGCCGGGGGGAGACGGTAACCCAAATCTCCTCCTTCACTTCTCAAAGGTATAAAGTTCTTTGAGGCTTAGCCAAGAGTGATATCAAACTCAATTCCCAAGAGATGTGTCTTTCGATTCACCTCCCGCTATTTATACTCCACCGGAACACAGGAGTTAAGGTCATCCCTTGAGGTGGTGTGTCCCCAAGCGGGCCTTCTAGAAATAAAAAGTAAGTAATTCACTATCAAAAGTATTTAAAGCACTAAAGGTGGAACACTTAACTCTTCAAGTAAATGTGAAGTGAGTCCAAAAGTGGAACATTTAACTCTTCAAGTGAATGTGAAGTGAGTCCAAAAGTGGAACATTTAACTCTTCAAGTGAATGTGAAGTGAGTCCACAAGGTGGAACATTTAACTCCTCACACAAACTCAAAGTGAGTCCAAAAGTGGAACATTTAACTCCTCACACAAACTCAAAGTGAGTCCACACATTAGAAAACTAACGAGATCAAGAAAGCATAAAAGGGAGAACTTTGTGGAACACTTAATGCTCTTTTCAAGTAGACCCTTCCCCTATGTATGAATGCTGACCTTGCATCCAAAGGGCGGTAACGAGGGGCGATTAGAAATAAGCGAGTCCAACACCCAATTTAGCTAACAAGGTCAATCAAAAGTAATCTAAAGTTGCTTATCAATACTACTCACAAATGACAAAGGGTTGAATCAATGAAATATTTAACTTTCCAAGCAAACATAGAGTGAGTCCACAAAGTGGTGCATTTAACTCCTTATGTAAACAAAGAATGAATCCATGCCCTTAATCACTCAATGAGATATTTGATATTGGAACCAATAATTACTTAAGATTTAAACACAAGCATTCACTTACACAAAATTGTAAAAACAAATCTATGTTCTTTCATTTCCCATTAAGAGCATCAATTGAAATGTGTTCTATGAAAGCATGTAAACACTCAAGCCAAACACATGAGAGGTTCAATTTTAATCCCAAAATCTAAATGTTGTAGAGATGAAACAAAGTACCTCAAGAAATTTTAAGCATTTTCCATGAAAGCAAGAGCACTTTCAAAACAACTTGTTAGACCAACAAGGGTTAGGAAAATTCAAAATCTAACAATGGTTAGCACATGAAAAATCAGATAATCTACAAAAAATAACTGATCAAATGACAAAATCTGAAAATGAAACCATCATGGTTGGATTAGGCATGGAAAGACCTTTCCAACGATATATCACACTTTGATTTTCGATACCATTTGCAAAAATTTCTAAAAAATGGGCACCTGTTAGCAGAGAACCCAAAACTTGCAAGATAGATAAAATAACTCAAAAATAGCTCACTGCTGGGTACAGGTGATAGTTACAGACACCAGAATTATCGCGTGATACTTCTCAGTATACTGGGGCGATAATATTAGTCTGTGCGATACTTAGCTTGACACTAGGCGATACTTCGCCCGAGACCAGGTGATATTCTCTGCAATAGCCAGGCGATACTTTTGACAGGCGAAGTATCACACCCGCATATAGAGAACTATTGCGTGATACTTCTGAAAAGTATTGTACGATAGTCTGAGACAGAAAAATAGAGACTGAAAATTAAGCTAAAAACTTGCCGAAAAATTGACGGAAAATGACGAAAATGCAGAAAAAGAAGGGACAAAGCTAGTCTACTCTGCCCCACGGTGGGTGCCAAAAATGTATGGTGAAAATGTGACCACACTTCTATGAATTATTACATTCAAGAACACTCAAGAATGAGGTCTCAAAAATCGATCCATAGCTCCCTAGGCATGAAGTGCAAGGGTTTTAAGAATGCTCTCAGCTAGAGCTATTTAGTCTATAACCTTGCTAGTAAACCATGCAATGAGAGATTCAATGAAGACAAGGGAAAGAATGCCAATATCCTCAATAATCAAGAATGAAAATGCAATGCAATGCTATGCTAGAAATGAAAATGCAAGCTAAGCTATGAAAATAAAAGATGCAAGTATTACAAAGCCTCTTACTTAAGCTAGATGGATTAATCTAAAGCATAAAGGAAATCTAAGCTAAGAATGCCATGATAACGCAAGAAATGAAACTATGATAACATGTAGATGCAAAAGTCAAGAATGCTCCAAATCTTCAAAAGCTCCAAAATGACCTAGAAAACTTGCAGCATAACATTAGCATGAAAACCTAAGATATGAAAATGAAGAAGAGAGCTCTTCTTTTATAGAGAATGAGAAAGGAATGGACCATGAAGATTAAGAGGAAAAAGATTTAATCAAGGGTGGAGCATCAAAGAGGAGCAATCCATGTGCACAAATATCCTTCAATAAGAAAATAGGAGTTGACTTTTGTGTCCATATAAGACAAAAAGTGCTTTTTTTCTTTTTATAAAATAAGAATAATGCTTTATTTGTGCAACCTAGGATAAGAGGAAAAGGTGGGGGCTTTTTATTTATTAAAAAGAGAGGAAATATTCTTTTTAATAAATAAAAACTTAGAATAAGATGGTTAGCCCATAAAAAATAATTGAATTAATGATAGAGCTAGGATTTGATCAAGAACAAACAATTGAGAATTTTAGCAAAATGGGCCAATAGTCTAGATGACCATTTTTAGGTGTATACAATTGGAACAAAATAGGTATTTAGAAACAAGTTGAATGAACATGAAAAAATCACAAGAAATAAGGCAAGGCTGGTATGTAAAGGCTACGCATAAGAAGAAGGAATAGACTATGGGGAGACATTTTCCCCTGTAGCAAGATTGGAAGGAGTGAGAACTCTACTTGCATATGCTGCCTACAAATATTTTAAGGTATACCAAATGGATGTCAAGTCTGCATTTTTAAATGGTATATTAGAAGAAGTGTACATTGAACAACCTGAAGGTTTTGTTGATTCAAACAAGAAACACATGGTTTGCAAACTGAATAAGGCACTGTATGGACTAAAGCAAGCCCCTAGAGCATGGTATGAAAGGCTGCACAATTACTTGATACAGATTGGATTCTCAAGGATAAATGACACTAGCAATCTGTACATGAAGGATGAAGAAGGTAAAGGAATATTGTTAGCTAAAATTTTTGTAGATGATATTGTATTTGGTGGACAAGATGCCCTGTGTAAGAAAGTTTCAAATGAAATGCAAACTAAATTTGAAATGTCAATATTTGGGGAGATAAAATTCTTTGTTGGTTTACAAGTATATCAGATGGAGAAAGGTATTTTCATTACCTAGTCTAAATATGTTCATGAGATACTGAAAACATTTGGTGAGGATTCAAGGCCAGTAAGTACTCCCATGGCTACTGGACAAAAATTATCTAAAAATGATGATGCTGCTAAAGTAAAACAGACTTTCTATAGGTCCATGATTAGAAAACTACAGTATGTTGTTCACAACAGACCAGATATTTCTCTAATAGTTGGGATTGTGGTAAGATTCTCTGCCAATCCTAAGGAAACTCACATGATGGTTGTAGAAAGGATAATGAGATATTTGAAAGGGACTGCAAATTATGGACTGTACTATAAGAAGCATGAAAAAATTGAACTGAGAGTCTATACTGATGTAGATTGTGTAGGAAATGTGGATGATAGAAAGAGTACTAGTGGTGAAGCTTTCTTTCTTAGACAAAGATTAGTTTCTTGGACAAGCAAGAAACAAAATTGTATTTCCCAATCTACAGTTGAAGCCGAGTATGTTGCTGTAGCAGTGAACTGTTCAAACTTGGTATAGATAAAAAAATTGTTGATAGGCATGAAAGAAAAGATCACTGAACTAGTTGTCATCTATTATGACAACATAAGTGCTATCAACATATCTAAGAACCTAGTGATGCACACAAAGACCAAACACATCGCCATCAAGTATCATTACTTGAGGGAATTGGTACAAGATAAAGAAGTCAGAATGGAATATGTGAATACAAAGGAACAACTAGCAGACATATTCACTAAAGCCTTACCTAAAGAAGCTCATGAATATCTTAGAGGAAAATTAGGTGTTCTTCCCCTCACTGAGGCTGCCTAGTCAAGCTAGGAGCATTGCATCAAATGTGCTGCAAAGGGTATCTGACAAATTGATGCAGAGAAAGGTCACACTTTAGGAGCAGCCTAGAGTTTTGAAAAGTACAACAAAGCTAATAATCAGTCATAAGCAAAGATGACAGAGGGAGAAATATTGTTACTAAAATGAGAAGATGACATCTACATCTACAGATGTATGTTTTAGTTGCTTCTTTGGCATTATTTTCAAAGAGGGAGATGAAGAAGATGATAACACATGGTGAGATTTCATGGAAGATCAAGTAAGAGGGAGAGATTCAGAGGAAAGGAACACATAAGAGATTAAGTGGAAGATACTGTGTGGATGGTCATGCAAGCAAGGCTAATTGTTAGAATCGGAATGAAGCTAAGGATATTTTAAATATTTCTGATGTACATACAAGATTTGGATTGTTTGGTGAATCATGTGTTATTCATATGGTGTTGCCATCAATGCCAAAGAGGGAGATTGTTGGAAACTGCAATTGAAGCAATTGTTGTATTGTCATTGATGTCAAACCTTAACTGGTAAGACTATTGCTATCTAAGAAAGTACTATATCTATTTGATTGATTGAGAAGGATTAGGGCAGGGGTGATAACAATAGGACCTAAGGAAAGGTTGAGTTATCTTCATACTTCAATGAGTACTTGATTATGTGGCACAATGATACAATAATGTATTGCTTATCTGAGTAAGAAGTAAGATTAAACAAGTAGGCTTAACCAAGCAAAAGTGAAGAAATATAGTTTAAGCCGAGTGATGTTAGTGTCGACCAAGCCAGTATATGCCGAGTAAACTTAGTATTGACCGAACATCAGTTTATTGCCGAGGAAGACAGTATTAGCCGAGGTAACAGTTTCAGTGGTGATCGGGATACCCAATGATGACCAAGGAGTTGAACACAGTATTGACCAAGCATTAGTAATTTACATTTGAGAAAGGATTCAAATTCCTAGCCGACATAGTTGAATTCTTGGATTATGTAAATCATGTTGAATTTATTTATTGATTGTATGGAAGAATTTAATGTACTGTAAACCATTTTATTGTAATTCCATAAAGAGATTTGAGATGTTTCTAGAAGGATGGATGAAGAACATAATGTTGGAAGGATTCGATGAATTTGACCTAACCCTAAGATCTACGGAGGAGATTAAGCGACAAAATATGAATCGACCTATCGAAGAGGTATTAAGGAAACCTAAGTGTGAGGTTGAGATATGTGAAGGATGCTGGAGTTGTTGTTATTGACTGAATAAGCAGAAAAGGCTGAAGGAGAAGGAGTTGTGATTGCTTGAAGGGATTTTCGAGTAGATTAGTGATGGAGATGGAAATGGATCTCAGTCAGTAAGCTAGCATATATATATGTGTATGAAATTAGATCTGTTATTTGCAAAGTGAGTTGTATGTTTTCAGATCAAACATTGATGTTACTTTCTAACCATTGTATCAGTTTAAATCCTTTAATCAAGGTTGACCTAATAGTCATTGTATAAATCCTTTGAACAAGGTTGTATTCTAATAAAATGTACTTAAGTCCTTTAACAAGGCGCACTCCTAATAGGGTGGTTGAAATCCTTTAACCAGGTCACACCTAGCAGTGTGTTTGTAACCTTTGACAGGGTTGGCTTTTCATAGAGGGCACTTCAGAAGAGTGAAAATATCAGTAACATGTTACAAAGTGGTTTTTCCCAAATTGGGTTTCCACTATAAATCTTGGTGTTAATACTTGTGTGAATGTTTTGGTTTGAACATTTTTATATTTTGCAAGTTAAATACTATTGGATAGTGGACTGCAATGTTATATATTTTTGACATACATTCTGTAATAACCGAGTAGCTGTTGGTTGTTAGATCTGAGTTGTTGAAGTGTTTGAAAGTTTATTTATACATTTGGATCTGAGAACAATTGATTCACCCCCCCTCTCTGTTGTTCTAAATCATATTAACAGAAACAAGCCCCAAGGGCATGGTATGAAAGGTTACATTCATACCTCCTGACCATATGATTCACAAGAACATGAGATAACAACAATATGATCTCAAGATTGGCAAAGAAGGGAACCTGATTGCTGAAATATTTATGAATGACATCATCTTTGGAGGAGATGAAAAAATGAGTAAAGACTTCGCCGAGGAGATGAAGAAAGAATTTAAAATATTCATGATTGGAGTCATAAAATTCTTCATTAGATTGCAAGTCCATCAGCTAAAAGAAGGTATTTTTATTTCTCATTCCATGTATGAATTCTTAAATCCTTTGGGCTAGAAGAATCCAGACCGGTTAGCACACCAATGATAACTAACCTCAAGTTATCAAAGGAAGATGATGCAAAAGATGTAAATGAGACATTGTATTGGTCAATGATAGGAAAGTTATAGTATGTAGTGCATAGTAGACCTGATATTGCACATGCAGTAGGCATTGTGTTAGGAATAAGGTGTCTCAACCTTGGATAATTCCTATTCTTATTATTTGTTTTGTAAAATGTATTTCTTGCAAATAATGTTGATGTGTCAGCATCTTGAATTGTGTGTAAGGAGATCATGGCTAAAATGATTATGACAGATTCCTATGACATGTAAGAGCTATGTCAGGAAGATTCAATGACAGGTGAAGACATGTGACAACTGATAAATTTGAGTACTGTATTCTCGGAGACTGGTAAAACCCTAATACGGTTATCTTTGGGAGTAGCCTTAAAAAGTGAAGCGCATGATATAAGCTTTTTTAAGGTTGCAAAGAGAGATGATGCGAGTGTATTGTTGGAACATTTTATGCTACCATGATTTATCTTCAAGGGTTTAGAAATCTTCTGAAAGAACTTGCATTGCAAGTGTATTGTAAGCTGTAATAGTTTTGATCAATACATTGT
This sequence comes from Chamaecyparis obtusa, assembly GCA_027943335.1. Lineage (NCBI taxonomy): Eukaryota > Viridiplantae > Streptophyta > Pinopsida > Cupressales > Cupressaceae > Chamaecyparis > Chamaecyparis obtusa. The sequence goes on from BSBK01000594.1 coordinate 2,071,953, forward strand.
GCAGGTTTTGGAGTGTTGGGGTTTTTACCGAAAGGTTTCCCTAGGGTATATCATTGTGTCATTCTCTATTTTTCTGTATGTATAGTATGTGGTTGCAATATCTTTGTTAAAGTAGTTAACGAATCTAAAATTGTAAGGATTTAAAATAATTTGCACAATACTCTCTTATAGAGATTAGCGTAGGAAGCTGTTTCCGCACCTGAGTTTCCTTACACATTGTAGCCAGATTCTCTTCTAATCCAAAAGAGACACATCTAATAGAAGTGAAGAGAATTTTCACATACCTAAAGGGTATTGAGGAGTATGGCCTATAGTTTCCTCACAAAGAGGGTTTTGAGATAAAGGTATTCACTGATGTAGATTGGGCTAGTAATATTGATGACAGAAAGAGCACAAGTGGAGGTGCATTCTTTCTTGGAGAAAGGATTGTGTCATGGACGAGTAAGAAGCAAAACTACATTTCATAGTCCACAACAAAAGCTAAGTATGTTGCTACTACAATCAATTGCACATAGGCGATCTGGATCAAATAGATATTGGAAGGAATCCACAAATAGATACCTGAACCGATTGCAATTTACTGTGATAGTACACATGCAATAAACATATCTAAAAATCCTATCATGCACTCCAAAACAAATCACATTTCTATAAAGTACCACTATCTGAGAGAGAAAGTGCAGAATAAAGAAGTAAAATTGGAATATGTTCCTACAAAAGAACAAGTTACTGACATATTCACAAAGCCTTTAACGAAGAGTACCTTTGAGTACCTTAGAGGTAAATTAGGGGTAATGTCCCTTCCTGATCTTCAGTAACAAGACAAAGGTGTTCATCAATCCATTGTGCGTCAATAGAGGACTCAACCTCATTTTAACATGATTGGTGATAAAGGACTGTTGCTTGAAGGGAGAGCAGGTTTCATAAAGGTAGTCATTTGACTAGCCTTTGGAATTATTGTCAAAGGGGGAGATTATCACCGTTGAAGATGTGGACTAGAATGTGGTCTAACTAGTAATGTTTTTGCCATCAATTCTAAAGGGGGAGATTGTTGGCATTAACCGATAAGAATGTAACCGGTACATGGAAAAAAGGTATTGTCATTAATTGGCAAAGAGGTGTCGTCAATTATGACTAGGGAGGTCAACATTGTTCAATTAGTGAACCAAGGATATGTAGCGCAAAAAGAGACTACTTTGGAAATCAGTGACACATAGTGAGTAGGAGGCACTGTCTCTGTTACTAATAAATCTCTAACTGATCATTAGAGCAATCAATCACCAAGGAAGGTGCAACTAGTAACCAGTAACAGGAATCGACGAACTAAGGATGCAACCGGTATAGATAGAGAAATGAATGGTGATAGGTGAAGGTTTTTACCTATGCACAACCTAGGGATATTAACTGATTAGGTTTTTACTTATGCACAACCTAGGGATATTAACTGATCAGTGAAGATTTCATCAAGACTGATGAACCGAGGAAAGTCACAGTCAATAAACACTTGTGTGACTCTTTGACTGAGATTTATTGCACAAAATCCAAATGACCTTGTGTTATCAAGACGATCGGTGCAAGGAGCAATTGAAAGTTTTAATGCTGAAGTTTGTGGAATTAAAATATGTAGAAATCTCTTGTGAAGGAAAACTTTCGACACACATCTATCATTTCCTTCATAAAGTAGAAAAAGCACATGACATACATAAAAATTTTCCTTAGTGAACTGAGACTCCATTGGATGATGAATTCGAAGGAGATTCTTAAAACAAGTCATGCATGTAAAAAGTGGAAAGTGAAAGAAGACTATATTCTTTAGCCTGTGAAGAATATTGCTTGCTTTCATTCTTCCAAAGAAAAAGAGTGAACCTGTAAGCTGAAAGAAGCTACGAAAAGGTGAAGAAAAGAATAAAAGAAGAGTGTGCAAGGAAGCACAACAACCAAAAGGAGAGCATACCTATAGTGACTGGTGATGACTCTCAATTGAGAAGCACAACGATCTTATTAGGCTCAACAAAGCCATTTAAAGAAGATCAAAACCCTCTTTTTCTCTTTGACAATTGCAATAGGTAAATCCCAGTATTTTGGGTGGACATTAGAAGGTCCCTTGTATTAAATCCTTTAACCAAGTGACATCTGTGTAGATATTTTAAGTCCTCTAACCAGGAAGGTTCTAACATTCCTTATTTCTTAAATCCCTTATTCGGGTCGCATCTAACAGTGCATTTGTAATCCTTTAACAAGGAAGGTTTCTTACAAGGTGCACTTCAGAAGAGTGCAAAAATTGTGAGGTTTCCTCACACCGTTGTTTTCTCCCAATTTGGGTTTCCACGTGATAAATTTGGTGTTGTTTATTGTTTGATTGTGTAATAGCTATTTTTGTGATAGAATCTATTCTTCTTAACAATTTTAGTTACATTATATCATATTTTGTTTTAGTGGGTACTAATTCACCCCTCCCCTCTCAGCACCGATTGGGACCATCACTGATCATTCGTGTCATAAGAGTGCTGTTGGGTGAGGATTATTTGATGACGACCATCACCATAGAGTGAACCCTGATGTCTTGATAATATTTCTTGGTACGTTTCTCAATGCAAGCGAGTCTAAGGCCATAGAGAAGATTATATGTGAAAGGTTGATTATTAGAAATTTCAAGGTGAAGTGGATGATGTCCTAGAAAATATTGACCTTGAGTAGGGTGTTCCTCTTGTAAAGGATTATTATTTCCTTCAATGTTGAGAGAAGTGGCAAAATTCCCTTTACTCCACTCTTCGAACCCTTTGATGTTACCCTAGAGGAGGCTAATGGTGACAAGGAGTGTGCCATTTTTGAATTGACGCTCCTTGGTTTTGGAAGAACTAGAGGGTTGGTTGCAGAGGTATACCTAAGAGGAAAGGCTAATGGAATTTGAAAAACATGAGCCTAAACTTGGAGTGGACATCGTGGAGTGGACATGGTTGGTTGTAGAGGTATACCTGGGAGGAAAGGTTGATGGGATTTGAAAAACATGAGCCTACACTCCTAATCTTGGCGTGAGAATGCTCTTGCTCATAAATTTATAGTTTGGTCAACATCTTCTAGAAGCACGCTTCCATTCTCTACATTGTATATTCTTATCACGATTCATTGTCGAAGCTCTGAGCTGTTTGAATATAAATTGCATTTTCAGACTTGTACATGCATATATAAAGAAATTATCTCTACTATAGGGAATATAGGTCAGATTAATATACCCACTCCTTTGTATTTCAATAATCTTGTTGTTCAGTTTGAAATCTTACTGATTAGATATTTGTCCATATTTGAGTTATCTTAGCAAATCGATTTGTATATTTTATTGTATATATTTTTGTAAGAAAGTCCATAAATAAAATAGAAAACATTCAAACAATTTCTCTGAAAACCTACATGCTGCATGACAAGGAAGTTGAAAAAGTTTGAGTGCATTTTTCAAGGGACATTAGTGGCATTAGACATGTGCATCCTAAACAATCAGCCACAATGTTTCCTTCTCTATATGCATGAGCAATATAGCACTTCTCAAAAGATTGAATAATATATTTACAATCCTCAATAATATTGTCAATAGTCCAAGAAGCAACATTTTCCCCTTTTAAACAATTGATAATATTATTTGAGTCTCCCTCAATCCAGACCTTTCTACAATTTAGATGCCTAGCAACCTTCAATTTTGGGTAAGTACCCATGGCTTTGACAAGGTGATTAGACTGCTCGTTCCCAAGGAAAGTGCCACTACCACAATAGAGTTTCCATACCCATCTTTGATCACTCCCTCACACCCAACTGGAAAAGTTTTGACCAAGTTATGGTGATCAGACACACGAGTTTTTATGTCTTAAAAAAGTCATAGTAAAAAAATCATAATTAATTATTTTCTTGGAAAAAATTACGTGTCACATCCAGACGTGAGTCTTCTACTTTTATGTAGAATATTATTAAAAATATTATTATTTGATTGTGGTTATGATGGTCAGACATAGACCTACTTCTTATATTTTTCTTGAAATTTTTTTACTAGTGCATTAAAATTTTAAATCTTTACCAAATAGATTTTTTTTTCAAAAAACAAATGGTAGCTTAGAAACTACATTCAGTTTGCTACAAATTTTATTCTTGCATATATTTGATATAATATTGATAACTTATTGAAATTTTTATGTCAAGTTGCGTAGCTCTATTTCTCTAAAAATTCATTGCCACTTAAGGGTTTACTTTGTCCCATCATGATCTCACACATACCCAAGGATAAATGAAATAATCATAAGTTAGCCTCGTAGTAGGAACCTTGAGTTCATAATGGCATAAATTGTTGCATTTATGATATATTTAATTAACCAATACTCGTGGTTATGTATTTGGCCTTTTATAATGCTTAGAAAAATTGTCTAAAAATGATGTTGTTGCTAAAGTAAAACAGATTTTCTATAGGTCCATGATTGGAAAACTGTAGTATGTTGTTCACAGTAGACTAGATATTTCTCTAACAGTTGGGATTGTGGCAAGATTCTCTGCCAATCCAAAAGAAACTCACATGATGGTTGTAAAAAGGATAATGAGATATTTGAAAGGGACTACAGATTATGGACTATACTATAAGAAGCATGAAAAATTTGAACTGAGAGTCTATACTGATGTAGATTGGGCAGGAAATGTGGATGATAGAAAGAGTACTAGTGGTTGAGTTTTCTTTCTTGGATAAGAAAGAAAAAAAATTATATTTCCCAATCTACAGCTGAAGCCGAGTATGTTGCTGCAGCAATGAAGTGTTCAAACTTGGTATGGATAAAGCAATTGTTGATAGGCATGAAAGAATAAATCACTAAACCAGTTGTTATCTATTGTGACAACACAAGTTCTATCAACATATCTAATAACCTAGTGATGCACACAAAGACCAAACACATCGCCATCAAGTATCATTACTTGAGAGAATTGGTATAAGATAAAGAAGTTAGAATGGAATATGTGAATAGAAAGGAACAACTAGCAGACATATTCACTAAAGCCTTACCTAAAGAAGCTCATGAATATATGAGAGGAAAATTAGGTGTTCTTCCCCTCACTAAGGCTGCCTAGTCAAGCTAGGAGCACTGCATCAAATGTGTTGCAAAGGGTATCTGACAAATTGATGCAGAGAAAGGTCACACTTTAGGAGCAACCTAGAGTTTTGAAAAGTATAGCAAAGCTGATAATCAGTCATAAGAAAAGATGACAGAGGGAGAAATATTGTAACTGAACTGACAAGATGACATCTACATCTACAGATGTATGTTTTAGTTGTTGCTTTGGCATTATTGCCAAAGAGGGAGATGAATAAGATGATAACACATGGTGAGATTTCATGGAAGATTAAGTAAGAGGGAGAGATTCAGAGGAAAGGAACACATAAGAGATTAAGTGGAAGTTACTGTGTGGACAGTCATGCAAGAAAGACTAATTGTTAGAATCAGAATGAAGCTAAGGATATTATAAATACTTCTGATGTACAGACAAGATTTGGATTGGTTGGTGAATCATGTGTTATTCATATAGTGTTGCCATCAATGCCAAAGAGGGAGATTGTTGGAAACTGCAATTGAAGCAATTGTTGTATTATCATTGATGTCAAACCTTAATTGGTAAGATTGTTTCTATCTAAAAAAGTACTATATCTATTTGATTGATTGAGAAGGATTAGGGCAGGGGTGATAACAATAGCACCTAAGGAAAGGTTGAGTTATCTTGATACTTCAATGAGTACTTGATTATATGGCACGATTGGTCTGCTTTGAAGTGATCAATCCTGTCTCAAGAAGACATTTAACTGCCATTTCTCCCACAATATATTCTACATTTTGACGATTCTATTCGTTGAAGTAGCAACACCTTCAGTGAAGAAAGACCCATATGTTGCTACTTAAACGGATGGAATCGTCAAGATGTGAAGTATATTGTGGGAGAAATGACAGTTAAATGTCTTCTTGAGGCATGATTGATCACTTCAACGCCTATGCAAAATGATTCCAATGCTGGTTTCCCTATCAGGGAAAAGATAATTGTTCATGACATCATCAAAACAAGAGGGAGATTCTTAGCAAAAAATACTAGAATCTCAGATATAAAATCTGTATACAAACAGGTATATTTACTCAGGTCTCCACTCCAATTAAATGTTCTAATAGAATACAAGTTTAAAATTATTCTAACAAATATTTTGGTATTTTTGCAGAGGCTCAAAAAAATTAAAAGAGTTTGATTTGGTAACGAAGAAATTGAATTTGTTATTGATGAAAGACACTTAAGTGTAATGAGCGAAAAATTAAGAATTCCGGCTTTGGGAAAAATAATGAAAGTGAGCCAACAAAGTCAGATGAGTTTTGAAGAACTGAGTTTTTTCAAGTTTCCGGTGACATTTCTCAATTACCAGTGAACTTGGAAAAGTTTGATAAATTTAAGGTTTTCCATGGGTCTTTCTTTACTGAAGGTGAAGCCAATCTTCACTGCAAAGAGATTGAAGAATTAGCTTCCTTGTGATTTTTCCCATTTTGGGTTTTCCATGTAAAATTTGGTGTTCTCTATGTCGGTGTTTCTGTGTTGTTAAGAGACTAGTCGACGTCACTTTTGGCAACCGCAAGATCTTAAATCCTTGGTATTTCCCTTTTCCCTTCAAAATGCTCCTTATATTGCGATATTCAAAGTTTTAACATCTTACCACAATAGAAATCTGAGCTGCTTCTGTGCACACAGGAATCTAAGGGAGAATTCAGTAACATCATAAATAAAATCAAGAGCAGATGTTTCCATTCTATGTTTGACACGTCTACGTGTTCTCAAGTTACTTACTTCTTAGATGAATCGACTTCTTTGCTATGGCTTCAACTTGATCTGATTCCCGATGAACGCCTGAGCCTTCCTTCGTGGATTCCTCTTCAAAAGTTGCAGTGTTTAAGAATCAGCCAAGGGCACCTCAAAACATTGTGGGAGAGCGACCTTCAGGTATTTTGGTCTTCTCTATCAGCGATAAAATCTCTTTTTAATAGAATACATTGTCTAGTAGTAATAGTTGTTATTTACCGTATTTGTTTATCATTAAAAGCTTGAAATATTCTGAATTTCAGGAGGAGCTGCAGATTTCTAAGACCCTTTTGAAAGAGGTTCCAGATTTAGGAAGATTAGATAATTTGGAACAATTGATAATAAATTGTATTATAAATAATGTGGTCTCAATTTCACTTGTGACCTGTCGAAATGAAATACGTTTGGTATCCTTTGGTTGTATGCATGAATATGTACAATTCTTCGAATAATTTAAGCTCCATAATATATCAAAATGCTCAAAGACAATTTTATCAGGCAACTCTGCAATGAGGTTTTATAAAGTGAACATGTTCAAATAGACTAAATATATTTTCTTGAAATGATTGTTTAATGTTTCTATTTATCTCTAATATTTAAATGATTGTGCTAATATTTTCTTTAACATGTTCAAATAGACTCAATAAAATGCAAATACAAGAAAAGATCATGTTATGTTCTTCACTCTCCACTATGATATAAGACCAAGGTTTCGTCAAACTTCCTTAGAACAGGTGAAAAAGTAACTAACAACCCCCCAAAAAATAGAAAGATCAATGTTCCATTACTCACTCTTTATCACGATATTAGGATCAAGGCTTTTATGAGCTTCCTCAAAATAGGTGAAAAAAAGAGATCAAAAGGAAGAAAGATGAAAATTTAAAGATTAGAGATTAAGGTTAAATGAAAGATTAAGATGAAAAGACCGAAGCTCCAAGGATTGAGATAAAACGATAAATATAAAAGATAAATCAGCAACCAAAAAGACCAAATGACAAATAAGCCAAACAACCAACACTTCCCTTGCAAAAAGGATAAGCTTAGTATAGACAGGAAGTGCATGCATAGGAAATCTACAACTATCAAGGCGAAGATAGGTACATAAGGCCTTAATATATAGGAACGATACATCTTCTCAAGGCAAAGATAGCTCTATAGATGATGATAAATATGTGTTAGATTAAGAAAGCAAGATATTCTAGAAGCAAGTTTAGATCAATATTAGTCTTTCGTTCATGATTTCATGAAAGCACATTTTTTTTTGTCTCACCAAATGGATAGTTATGATTTTTTTGTTCAAGAGTTTAAGTTTGTAATATTGTTTTTCTCAAGATAAAGATATAGATCCACTCCCATGATTGGTTCAAGAAGATTCTCCTACTTACAGATGGGGTAAGGTGGGATAGGATAGCTAAATGGAGGATCTTCATTAAATGATTAACTTTTTACGTGAACCTTTGGCTTATGAGTAGTGGCAATATTGATATACTTGGGGCGAAGATAAGCTAAGAGATAAATCAAGATCAAGGATAGGATGTAGATACTTAGGTGGGATGAAAAATAAATGATGGAGGATATGGATATGATAAGCAATATCCAAGAAAGGAAGGTGGAATGAGAGATACTAATGGAGGTTTTGGCTTAGAGGAGCTTTTAGATGAACAAGTTTGGATTCTATTTTAGGTTGTGTTTTGATATTCATTGCTCGGATAGGATTCCATTTTATCTTGTAGAGGTTCAAGATCATGAAGGCAATTAGAAAGTATGTCAAGATCTTGAGATGGTAGTGGAAGAACACTTTGATCTTGACTTACGATAGGATGTTGATTTGGAGTGAAAATTATACTTTTCTCTTTAGATGACATGGAAGAGATATGTGAGTCTTGCAATGGAGGAGGCATATGAAGGTAAAAAAGAATGTCTTTAATTTGCGATTGAATGAATGGATTAGGAAAGATACTTTGATCTTGATTTAATATCTTAATTTTATATGTTGTTGGAATGCAAGTAATACTTTGGTCTTGATCTAATGTCTCAGATTTACCTTTTGTTAGGTTACAAGAGATACTTTGAATTGGAATTGGGATGGGCTCAATGGATGCTATGGAAGGTAAAAAAATCTCTAGACAAGCTATGGTACAATCATCGACTAAGGCATAAAAATCAACATTCCTAGAAGAACTTGTTATGAAAATTACAAGTGCAAAAATTTACAAAGAGGAGCAAATACACATAACGTAGTATTTACGTGGAAAACACTTGGTAAAATTATACCAAGAAAAAAACTACAGACAAATATCTTTCAATATTATTTCTTAGGAATTTTCATAGTTACAACAATCTTCAAAATGTACCTACAAATATGACTTAGAGATGTATATAACAATCAAGTTGTAGAGTCTTAATTGTTGTAATGCCTCTAAAATAATTAAGTGACTCAATCAAATTAATTGATTAAGTGGTCCCAAATTTAATAATAATATCTTACAAACCCTTTTAATTATTTAATTTAATAGTAAAATAAAAAGTAATAAGCTACTGTCGCCTTGCTTGTAACATTTCAGGAAACTTCCTAAAGCCTTTTATAAGGTCATGTTTGGCATTTTAAATAGTCATAGTGGAATTTTATGTTTCTTATGCATTTGCAAATTCCAGTTGGAATCTAGCATTGTCTGCCATTTCATAGGTGCAAGATCCTCCCTATTTGGGAATTTGCAGTTTTGACGAGAGTAACTCCTCACCCTATTCTACCTGTTGGGAAAAATATGATGTAATTTGAGTTATATCTATATTATTTATCCAAATATCAACTATTCATTCCTATGTGTTAATCTGTGATATATTCTAGTAATAGTGTTGATGGTTTGCATTAACGATTGAGTTACTTCATACAATTGCCAAATTTGTATGCCTTACTTTGCTCGCTAAGTCAAAATTGAATACTGCACGGGAAGAGCTGGAAATCGTACATGTACGGGAGTGGATGACTTTTGTCATACGAAGATCACCAACAAAAGATGCAATACATACTAGCATCTAAGTTTGTCTAATAGTTATGTATGAGCGTGTGGGGCCTACTGTGTTGTACGATCAAAGCATTCTACAAATTTTACCATACGGGTGAGACACAACACTGTACGGCTTGGACATTACCATTGGGTGGAAAACATCACTGTATAGGTACAATACATCACTGTACGTGTGGGATTGTGAGGTGAGGGAGTGACGTCAGAAGGTGTCGTATGACTAAGGGCCATCGGTACATCACAGTGGTATTAGAGCTTGTGATCTTCCTAGCTTGTTGGGTAACGTTGGATGCTGACAAGATCCCAATCCATAGACATGATGAGGGAATTAAGTACTAAGATGATGACATTTCTACGAGAGATAACAAGAGGACAACCAAAACTCAACGAGACTTTGGTGAATAGAGAACAACAAATTGGTGAGACCTTGGTGAAGGGACAACAACAAATTGGTGAAACCCTTCAAATTTTGGCGGAAGGAAGGACAAATAGAGGTCACAATGGGCACGATGATAATTTTGTTAATGAGGGGCCTCACATAGAGTGTTCCCACACACGACCAATGATGCTGATGTTTCCCTAAAGGAATGAACAATGTGGAGAACAAAATACCACCTTTTTAGAGATGCAAGATTAGTTCAAGCAAGATTGGTTTGATGTTGGATTTGGAGCAGAATTACCCTTCAAGGATTATGTGGATTTGCAAATGAGATACTCTAAGAGATGCAATCATTACAATGATGACATTAGACAAAAGATTGGAAAGATAAATTTATCATCCTTTGATGGGTTCGAGAAAACATCAGCATGGGTGTGGGTACATAAAGCAGATACCTACTTCCAACTCAACCCAATGCTAGAAGAAGAGGTAATCAAGTTTGCAACATTTCACCTAGAAGGAGTTTCTCATGAATGGTTGCACCATGGGATGGTTACCCTCAGTCATGATCGAGTCACTTCATATGTTGATTTCACAAAGAGACTTATAGACCACTTTGACAAAAAGGATCCAGAGCTCAATTTCAAGGAGTTGGTGCAACTGAAGTAGACCGAGTCAATGGACAGTTACATCACAGAATTTAAGAGATTATCAGTGTTGGTTATAGACATCTTGGAGAGGAGACTGGTGGTGTTGTTCATGGATGCATTGATGGAACCCCTAAAGGGTTGGGTCAAAGGGTTTAACCCTAAAACTCTCACACAAGCGATTAAGAAGGCATGTGACATGGCTACCTCATCTTCTTCTTCCAAGAGTTACACACATGAAAAACCACCTCTTGCATCAAAGGAGAAGGATAGTAAACCGTACCAGAAGAATCCATCATTAGACGAGGCCACAAGACATGAGCTCAAGAGGGGAAAAATTTTCTACACCTGCAAGGAGCCGTGGGAACTAGGTCATAAATGCTTAGGTAAGGGAAAGATCCACTACATTGAGGTGGTGTTCGATAGCAAGGAGGAGAACAAGGAATATAAGTTGTAGGGAAAATAAGAGGTTAAAGAAGACATAAATCATACAAATAAAATTGCCACATCGATACGAAGGGGAGGCACCATTGGGCAACTACTCGAAACTCCAAGGTGTAGTGTGTTTTGGGTTTGTGGTACACTCCAAGGACAACGGGTCATAGTCATGTTGGACAATAGGGCTACTCTCAACTTCATCAAATCATCACTCGTCAGTTTGCATATGGAGAAACATGAAGGGTTCAAAGTCAAGGTAGATGGAGGGAATCTCTTATCATGTATTAATTTGGTTCTATAGCTGAGCATCACCATAGGGAACTACACAATGAAAAATGATTTCTTTGTGGTAGATTTGGATGATACGAATGTCATATTAGGCATTCTATGGACGGAAACCCTAGACTAGTACACACAGAGCTTCAAGAGGATGGAGTTATCATTTGAAGTTGATGGAAAGAAGGTGGTACTAAGAGGAATGTCGAATGGTGGCCTTAGGGAGATTTCAGCGATATAGATGAAATTAATTTTCTGACATGATGATGTTGTTTGGGTGACACACTTCTTGGTGTCGACCAAATCCTTGAGTGGGAACAAGCCTACTACCATGATGATGAGCTTCAAGTAGTGTTGGGCAAGCACAGTTTAGTTTTCGTAGATATCCCACTTGGTATCCCCCCACATAGAGGTTTTGAGCACACCATCAAGTTGGAGGAAGGAGCCAAGCCTTTTATCCCTATGCCCTCTTTCCATCCTAATAAGTTCAAAGAAGAGATAGAGAAGATGATCCAGGAGAAGATGATCCAGGAACTCTTTGACAAAGGATGGATCAGATGTAGCTCCAGTCCCTTTGCTTTCTCAGTAGTGTTGATGAAGAAGGACGAGACCCTTAGAATGCGCATCTATTGGAAATTTGGATGAGTTAGATATCTAGATGTTGTCATCTATGGAAATATATGATCTACATGAAGACCGCATATCATAGAGCACAGAGAAAAATTGTCTAAGTGTGTGCAGTATTTTTCTAGTGTAACCTGAGACAGTTTTGATTGGCGATGTCGATTGAAGTAAGTTCAGTGCTTGCACACTTGAACATAGATACTATGATGCATATTGAAGACTCACCTGAGAGCGCAAGTCTGTATGACATGTATATAAGAAGTTATTGCCGTATTACCAGAGACAGAGCTAAAGCCGACATGATAAAGAAAGAAGACAGAATTGGTAAAGAGTTAAGGGATTATTTTTTTTATCAAAATAATGTCTTAATAATATTAGGGACGACATCCTAGATGTTAACCCTTGGGTAAATATGTATTTTGTGTAAAGCTTTATGTTTTGTAAAGCCGACTGTAAGAGTTATTAGTCCTAATAACTTGTATAAATGTAAGGCATATGGAATGCGAAGAAGGGTAATGAAATAGATTATATAGTAAACATATATGTGAAAGGTATTGATGCGAAGTTGTGAGAGACAAGCAAGAAAGTATAAGGTTATGTACCTTGCCCTATTTTGTAATTTTTAATTATTGTAAATTACATGTTTGGGCAATGGGCTCATCTTGTAATCATTCCATTTTTTACTACCAACTCTTAGCGGGGTTGAGGCTTCTAATAAGGCCTATAGTCCCTTAATCAGGACTGAGACACTATATATATGTAACAGGCTCCTAACAGGGTCAACATCCTTAACATGATACTTTTGATTAGTGGATCTTTGTGGGTACCATCCCCACCAGGGTTTTCCCTTGGACAGGGTTTCCTCGAGAACAAATAACGTGTTATGAGTTCTTTTGCTTTACTGCTATGCATGTTCTTTAGTTTAGTATGTTATGCATGTATCAAGATAATCTATTATATCCATAATTGAGTGAAAGTAAAACTTTGCAGAATATTGATTCACCCCCCCCCCCTCTCAGTATTCCCTATTTCTAACAATTGGTATCATAGCTTAGTTACTCAAAAAATAATCATTCAAAAAAAGCCTAGCAACTTGAGTAAGATCTCTATGGATATGGATCATCTACAGAAGAATCTTGAAGAAGCTCTTGAACATATTGATATATTTACTAAAGAAAGAGATACTCTGAAAGGAAAATATGATGATGCAAAGAACCTCATTGAGAAGTTGAAAAAGAAGCTAGAAGAACTGAAAACAGAAAAGGAATTTACAATTCAAATTGAAGATTGTGATGATAATCTGGAAAAAGAAAATGAGATCCTTAAACATGAATTAAACATAGTGAATCTAAAGTTGAGTTTGAAAGATGGAAATAGCAAGAATGAAAATCTAAAATCTGAGAATGAAAATCAGAAATCTAAGAATGAAGATCTGAAATATAAACTTTGTAAAGTGACATCTGAACTTGAGAAAACCAAATTGTAGTATGCTAAAACTAAAAAGTACAATACAATTGTGAAAGGTGAATTGACTCAGTCTAAGTAACAACTTGAGAAACTGTATTCTACTAGTGAGAATATTGATGAACAAATGTCTTATCAAAAACTATTCTATGATAAAACTAGTCTTGGATTTAACTCATCTAAGGTAAGTGAAGAAAGCAAGGAACTAGATCTGAAAGTTTCTGAAAAACATAGAAGAAAAGAAATCTGATTAAGCTAAAAAATCTGAAGATACACCTAAAGAGGGAGAACCACCTAAGCAAGAAGAATCACCTAAAGGTATGCAGAGAGAATTTAAAGGTAGATGTTTTGCATGTAATACTTTTGGTCATATGAAAAAAGATTGTGCAGGTAAGCAATTTAAACCTCTTAATGGTTATTGTTATAATTGTCATGGTTTTGGACATAGAGCTATTGAATGTAGGAAGCCTAAATTTAATGAGAATAATAATAGTAGTAGAATTTTTAGAGATACTAACCATGTAGATAAGAAACCTACTAAAGATATGAACATAAGAAATGGAGTAGTATGTTATAGATGCATCAAGGTTCGACACATTGCCAGGAATTACAGATCAAAAATCAACTAGACTGGACCGAGATATGGAAACAATGGATTAGTTTGTCAAATATGAAACAAATTTTTTCATACAACAAGGTTTTGCAAAATGAACAGCATGAAAAACCCTAATCCTAGAAGTCATGCAAGGAGAAATGAGAATGCAAGCAAGAGTCAAGGAGGTTGTTGCAGTAATTCAAAAGAAGTGAAGTTTGTTAAAGCCACAGATCAAGGAGACACATGCAGCACTGAAGGTAATCAGAAAGGTGAAGTATCTAATGGTAAGAGTGAATCTCTTCCTAACCCATCTCAAAGTACTTAATTCATTAAAAATACAGTAGACTAAGAACTTGGGATAGTGTAGAAGTTAGTATAGGATGAATTGAGTCTAGTGCAGTTAATGCAAGGTATTGTATGATGCAATGATGCTATGGTTAAGAGCGCATGAGCTAATATGAAGTTGTATGAGATCGTAAGAAGTTTTGAGTTTTGCAGGTAAGTAGGAACAACTTTTTGGAAAGAAGCAGCAAAAGAATTGAATGCGATGTCAGAATCTTGTGAGATTGAAAGGTTAAAAGCTTATGATCAGTATTGTTTGATCATTAAAGTGAATGCAAGTGTTAAGAAGATCAAGCAGTAGTGATTGAGAACAATTTGCAAGGATTTGGTGAAAGAACTTCGTGCCGGATCTACGCAAAGCCCTAAATCATGGAATTAAGGTGTTTCACTAAGCAAATCTATCAGTTAGTTAGAGAATTTGTAGAAGATATGGATGTTTCATTGGTTCACAGTATAAGAGATAAAATCAGACCTAAGATTAAAAGGGAACCAGTAGAACATTTGGAAGAAGACCCTAAATTAGCATTGTCATCAGTACCAGACAGAGTCTTACATTTAGAGAATGTTAGAAGCTATTTGGGATGTAAAATTGAAACCCTTAGTAATAGTGATTTTACTAAAGAGTATGAGAAGCTTTACAATTAGGATATGTCATTGAGAGTAGGGTTTGAACATTTGAAGGATAACGAAATCATAAAGTATTCACTATAGTATGAATTTGATGATGAAGAATGCACTAAGCTAATTCTGAGTAGGATACATAATGGAAATTTTTGGTTAGATGACAAAGTGATTGACATTACAGATGACCTAATTCATGAAGTAACTAGTTTATCTAAATTTGGAGTCATATTGTTCAATGAAAAGAATGTGAAGAAAACTATATTGGACAACACTAATTCATCTTACAATGGCAGAGGTATAGTGATTAGCAAGATACAACAGGATGATGTTAGGTATTTATGCAAGATCCTAACAACTAAATTTTTTGCTAATTCAAGAGAAGATGACATGGCAGTTGGAATGATTCATGCAGCCTATTTGATGTGTGTTGATAAAGTGCAAGTAGATATGTGTGAAATGTTGAGAATTCAGTTGTTTGAGAACCTAGAAAAGATTAAGAAGACTAAGAATTCCCAGTTTAGATTCTCATCCCTGATCACATATATGTTTTTCCATTTGATAAGAAGATTTACATTTACAATTGGAGATGATTGGAATGATGGCAAGACGACAATGGAAAGAATCAATAAAATATATATGAGACACCTTATAGACAAGGTCAATGAGAGTGTAGTTTTAGTGATCAAAACATTTCAAAACTTAATGAAGAATAGATCAAGAATCCCTCAGTCAGTAGTTGAAAAGTATAAAAATGAGATATGCTTTATGGTTGACACTGACTTTACCTACATTGAAGCAGCTGAACCTAGAGTACAGTTCATAGACCCTCTTGGCTATGAAATTTCTAAAGTTGAAGCAGAAGAATATGTGAGTAGATTGCTAAAATGTAAGTTGGATGTACATAGCAATAGATTTGGAACTTATGAGGAGAACTTCAACTTTGCAAAGTCTATTCAAGAAGAAAAATAGTCAAAGAAGAAAGTAGAAAGTACAATCAAGAAAATTCTAAAGGACACAGGCATGACAGAACAAGAGTTTTTGATTGCAAATAATACAGCAGCAACACTTAGATATATTGGACATAAGGAAGTTTTCTCTGTTCCACCCCTATCAGTAGTTGAGACTGGAAATTTGCAGCATGTGGCAAAAGTAGAGAAAGAGGAACAGGAAATAAGAAAGTCTACAAGATCTTCTGCTACTCCACCGGGAAAAAGAGTAAAGGAATTAGCTACTGGACCAGGCAAGAGATAAAAGATAATAGTTTCCCCAGTACAGAGGAAAATAGCAGAGATAAAAGATGATGAGGACACATAAGTGAAGAAGAAGAAATGGAAACCTAAAATTGAGAAAGTAAATGATCAAATCATTAATGATGGAGATTTTTCTAAGATGAACAAGTATTATGATATTTACAACTATTCAAAGAAATTGAACTTGGAAAATGCAGTTGTGAGACATATGATCCTAGCCGATAAGAAGTTTGATACAATCCACGAAAAGATACCTGATGATCTATTTGAGAGGCTAGTTAATAGGAAAAAAAGAGCAACTAAAGAAGATAACAAAATCAGAGAAAATTTTGTGAGGAAACTATGTGATGTCAAAGATGAAGATCATTTTAAAGAAATTATGAAAGAACTTGGTACTCATCTAAGAACAAAAAGAAGAACCATTCAGATAATGAGAGGTAACTATGAAGAGATAAACAAAGAAACTGAGCAAGCAATAGTAAAGGTAATGACAACAAGTGTTGTAGCAGAACATGCTAAGGAAGCTGAGCATCAAAAGAGTCCCTCTCCACCATCAATTAACATTGAAGATGAATCAATGCATGTGGAAGGAACTAAGATCACATTGGACAGTGATGATAATCCTTTTAGCAACCTTGAGAACATTGTTGACAATTTGGCTCTAGAAGAACATGACATATCAATTGAAGAAGGAAAGAAAGAAACAACGAAAGAAGAAGAAAAGAAAATAGAAAATCAAGCAAGTACAGAGATTCAAGGACAGAAAGAAGCACCTAGCAAAGAGGAAATCAGTCCTACACTTGAGATTGCAACAAAGAAATCACAGATTAAATCAATTTTTGAAAGCTTTGGGAAAGAAGTTGATGATGATGATCAAATGGAGTTGATCACATCCCTAAACAAGATAATTAGAAAGAATAAGAAGGTAAAAAGCCTTGAAGGATCATTGCTGGAAATAACATAGAAGTTACAGAGTGTTGTGACTAACCAGATAGTAGAGGCAGATCCACTGGAAAGAGCTAGAGAAGTTATGAAAGCATTTGATAATGAGTTCACTAACTTATTAGATATAGCTGCAGTGAAGGTTCAGGCAGCGTATGAGGCCAAAATATTTCATGATATAAGTCAAAATATCAGAAATGATATTAACAATCTGGATGTATGTATAAAATATCTTAGAAGGAATTTGGACAGAGGTAAAACTTTGTACATTCAGTGTACAAAATTTGAAAATCATGTTTCAGAAGTGGTTGAGAAGATTAAGGCTAAAGAGGCAGAAATTCAGTTAGAGGTAAGTATTTTAGCCAACCCTAATATTAAAATTTTTAATGTCGAGAAAAGAATCGACAAAATGTATGATGAAATAAGGATTCTTAATGATGAAAAAGATAATAAATTGAGAAGATTCGCTCTTCTTAGAGAGCACATTTCAGTAAAGATTGGCATAGTTGAAGGACAATCGGAAGAATGTCTCTCATCCAAGACATCCTATGAGAAGTTTAACTTTGCAAACCTTCATGCATGTGAGATCACATCTTATGGTCTATGTGCACTCCTTAGTGTTTCAGACACAGTAAAGAAAGCATGGGAGAAGGAGATAATGAACATTGAAGTGAAATTTTTAGATTGTGTTGCTAGCCTACTGGCTCTGCAATTTTGAATCAAGGTACAAATGTTTTTTTGAGATCATAGTTTTTGACACCTTTTTGTCATTGTTGTCAAAGGGGGAGTGATATGATAGCAAAAAATTGATATATATGTTAAGGAAGTATATTCCTAGGGGGAGTATAGAATATAGATAAGATATATGGAGTTATAAGGACTATGAAGATATATTTGTGTTATGGCCACAATTTTGAGTTTTTGAGTTTTGAGACTTGGCCAATTTTCTCATATGTTGCCACCAATGACAAAGGGGGAGATTGTTGGCAATTTGGCTGAGTTAGATATCTAGATTTTGTCATTATAGAAACATATGATCTATATGAAGACCGCATATGATAGAGAGCAAGTATGACAGAGCACAAAGCAAAATTGTCTAAGTGTGTGCAATATTTTCCCAGTGTAACCCGAGACAATTTTGATTGGCGACATCGATTGAAGTAAGTTCAGTGCTTGCGCACTTGAACATAGATACTATGATTCATATTGAAGACTCACTTGAGAGCGCAAGTTTGTACGACATGTACGGAAGAGGTTATTGCAGTATTACCAAAGACAGAGCTGAAGTAGATAGGATAAAGAAAAAAGACAAAATTGGTAAAGAGTTAAGGGATTATTTTTTTTTATCAAAATAATGTCTTAATAATATTAGGGATGACATCCTAGATGTTAAACCTTGGGTAAATATGTATTTTGTGTAAAGCTTTATGTTTTGTAAAGCTGACTGTAAGAGTTATTAGTCCTAATAAATTGTATAAATGTAAGGCATATGAAATGCGAAGAAGGGTAATGAAATAGATTATATAGTAAACATATATGAAAAAGGTATTGATGCGAAGTTGTGAGAGAAAAGCAAGAAAGTATAAGGTTATGTACCTTTGCCTATTTTGTAATCAGTCATTATTGTAAATTACATGTTTGGGCAGTGGGCTCATCTTGTAATCATTCCATTTTGTACTTCCAACTCTTAGCAGGGTTGAGGCTTCTAACAAGGCCTATAGTCCTTTAATCAGGACCGAGACACTATATATATGTAATAGGCTCCTAACAAGGTCAACATCCTTAACATGATACTTTTGATTAGTGGATATTTGTGGGTACCATCCCCACCGGGTTTTCCCCTTGGCCAAGGTTTCCTCGAGAACAAATAATGTGTTATGAGTTCTTTTGCTTTACTATTATGCTTGTTCTTTAGTTTACTATGTTATGCATGTATCAAGATAATATGTTATATCCATAATTGGGTGAAAGTATAAGTTTGCAGAATACTGATTCCCCTCCTCTTAGTATTCCCTATTTCTAATAGCATTGACTACTGTGAGTTAAACAAGAAGACCATCAAGTATAGATATCCCATTCCCAAGATTGATGAGTGGTTGGATGAACTACATAGAGCAATTTAATTCTCCAAGATTGATCTTTACTCCGGCTACCACCATATTTGCATGAGGGAGAAATATGTCTAGAAGACAACATTCCATTTCCACTATGAATACTAAGGGTTATTAGTCATGTCATTTGGGTTGACTAGTGCTCTAGCCACCTTCTAGTCCTACATGAATCATATCTTCAACAAGTAGTTTTGTAATTTTTTGTTGGTGTTCTTTGACAACATACTTATTTACAACAAGATGTGGGAGGAACATCTGAGACACTTGGAGGAGGTATAAAAAATCATGGATTCACACTCACTATTTTCAAAGAGGTCCGAATGGGAATTTGGGATGACTAAAATCTTTTACATGGGTCATGTCATCAATTCACGAGGGGTTTGGGTGTGTCAAGAAAAAAATTAGGCAATTCTTGATTTGCCCACACCTAGAAAACTCATAGAGTGGTGTGAGTTCTTTGGACTATGTAATTATTACAAAATATTTTTAAAAGGGTTTTCACAACTAGGTGATGCATGAGCATCTAGGGTCCTTGGCAATCCTGTGTCACCAAAAAGATTTTGAAGTCTGTCTATGTTGCTTGCTTCCTTATTTGACCGAGTTGGTTTGGTAGTTCGTTAGTTTCCTTTGGTTAGTGAGTATGGTCAGTTATCTCCTGGGCAGTCGATTGTTTCTTTGGTGCTTGATGATGCTTGTCTGTTTCTCGGTCATCCTTGCTTACCGAGTAGTTTATTTTTAAGTTTCTGTTGAGGTCAACTTGTGCATTTATTATGGATCATAGATTTAATGTTGATATCCATCATTGGGAGGTGTGTGGTCCTAGATCTAACTATTCCTTCCATTGATTGTGGATCTGAAGGCCGACTCAGTTCGGTAGACTCTCATATAAATGTAGTGTTTGGTTTTAGTTTAGGAGACAATTCTAGAGAGAATAAAGAAGATAGTAGATCAGAGATTGTTGGCAGATCCTCGCATGTTTGAGGAATTCTGTAATTCATTGTAATATCTGGCCGTAACCGGGAAGGGCTTACATCCTAGCATGTATGAATCAATTTGAATGAATAAAACATTATTGATCATGCATTCCCTCTCTCACTATTCTTGTTGTTTTGCTTCCGCATGTTGTTGAGCAGGCTGGATCATTAGGGTATTCCATTGTTTGGCCCCTTGTGACTCTGCCTTTTGTCAGGTGGTATTAGAGCGAGGTGAGATCTAGATCTAGGTCTGTGGATCTAGGTTTGTAGGTTCCTTCTTGCGAAGCCCTAGTTGATTGTTGTGGGGTAGCAGATTGCAATCTGACCTGTAGTTGCAGAGGGTTTTCAAGATGATTTATGGGAGGTGAGATGTGGATCCAAGACTAATAGACATGTTAAGAAAAATTGCTACTAGACTGGAAGCTGTGGAAACAACCCAAAGAAGAGGCAGACATCTTGATAGGATGTTAGTGATGATGAAATTGAGGAAGAATAGGCGAATGTAGAATGTGCACCTATGATGGATTAGGGTGAAGAAAGATTCTTGAAGGCTTTGACAAGTCTAAAGTCTACACCACATTTTAATCCTCCTAAGTATGGTGGAAAACTGGATTCTGATGAATTGGTAGATTGGATCACTGAGATGGAAAAGTATTTTGAATATGAAAATGTACCTGAAGACAAGAAGGTGAAAATTGCAAGCACAAAGTTGAAAAGCCATGCATCCTTATGGTGGGAACATCTACAACTAGATAGAAAGAGGAAAGGCAAAGACAAAATCAAGATATGGAATAAAATGGTGAATATGTTGAAAGGAAAGTTCTCACCTTGTGATTATCAGATTAACCTAGTTAAGTGAATGCAAAGTCTAAGGCAAAAAGATAGCTCGGTAAAGGAATATACTGAGGAATTCTATAGATTAGATATTAGATCTGGACATGATGAAGATGATGTGGAAAGAATTGCTAGATACCTGAATGGTTTGAGAGTTTCTATCCAAGAGGAAATCAGTTTGGTCAAATTGGAGAACATTGAAGAGGCTTATCAATTTGCATTGAAAGCCAAGGAGAAATTGAATAAGAGACATGAGAAAAGACAAAGAGGTAGAGGTGGTAGATTCCTGAGAGGAAGAGGTAGATCCCATGGTGAAAATGGTAGATTTGAACTAGAAAAGACAAGTCTAGATAAAGACAAGACCGAGTGGAAAGGTGAAAGTTCATCTAGAGGTAGAGGCAGTAACTACCAAGGTGGTTATAGAAGAGGAAGTTTATGAGGAACTTGTTACAATTGTGGAGAAGAGGGACATAGATCATTTGAATGTACACATGCAAGTAAGAAGGTTGGTAGTATTAGAAATGCTTTGGTGCAAGGAGAGTCATCGAATGAACCTAAGAAAGAAAATAACTTGATGGTAAGGAGAGCACTGTGGAATGAAAGAAAAAAGGAAGATCCGGTGAGGAAAAGTTTGTTCAAGACCAGATGTAGAGTTTCTGATAAAGTTTGGAAGGTAATCATTGACAGTGGTAGCTCAGAGAATCTGGCATTTGAGGAAATGGTCACAAAGTTGTAGTTGAAAAGGTTGGAACATCTGAAGCCCTATCAGATTTCATGGATCAAGGATGAGCATACACTCTTGGTAAGTGAACAATGTTATGTGAATTTGAAGATTGGAAAGTACTATGATAAGGTGTTATGTGATATCATGCCTATGGATTATTTTCATATTTTGTTGGGTAGACCTTGGCAATATGATAGACATGCTATATATGATGGGAGATTGCATAAGTATACTATTGTGGCTGATGGAAAGAAACAAATCTTGTTACCTTTGATGGAAGACCCTGTTAGTAATGTTTTCACATCTATGAAAGTTTGCTTGATGGAAGGAAGAAATTTTGTTAAGGACTTGAAGAAGAATGATGTATGTTTTGTTGTGATGCCTAACAATCTGAGTAAGAAAACATAGGATAGTGTTCTTAAGGAGATTGATAAGTTACTCACCGAGTATAGTGAAATTATTTTTGATTATGTACCTAATGGTTTTCCGCCGAAGAGAAGCATTGATCATTGTATGGATCTAATCCCTGGAGCTAGTTTACCAAATAAGGCACCTCATCGGTTGACACCTACCAAGAATCAAGAATTGAACGGACAGATTCAAGAGTTGCTAGAGAAAGGTTTGATCAGAGAAAGTTTGAGTCCTTATGCAGTACCTACTATATTGGCACCTAAAAAGAATGGAGAATGGTGAATGTGCACTGATTCTAGAGCAATCAATAAGATAACAATGAAGTATAGGTTTCCTATACCGAGAATGGATGATATAATGGATATTTTGACTAGAGAAAAGTATATCAGTAAAATTGATTTGAAAAGTGGATATCATCATATCAAAATTAGAGAAGGTGATGAATGGAAGACTACTTTCAAGACAAAATAAGGTTTGTATGAGTGGTTGGTTATGCTTTTTGGTTTAACTAATGGACCGAGTACTTTTATGAGGCTGATGAATGAAGTGTTGAAGAAATTCTTGGGTAAGTTTGTGATTGTATGTCTTAATGATATTCTAATATTCAGTAAGACCAGTGAGGAACATTTGTTGCATATTAGACAAGTTTTGCAGAGATTGAAAGAAGAAAAGTTTCTGATAAATCTAAAAAAAGTGTTCATTCATGAAAGAAGAGATTGTGTATTTCAGATTTGTGATCTTAGCCGATCGTTTGAAAATGGATCTTGAAAAGGTTGAAGCTATTTTGAATTGGCCTACACCTATGAATGCTAGTGAGGAAAGATCATTTCATGGTTCGGTAAGTTTTTACCGAAAGTTCATAAGGAATTTAAGTTCAATTTGTAATGCTATGACTAAGACTATGATGGGAGACAAAAGAGAATTCAAGTGGACAGATGGAGCTGATAAAAGTTTTGAGACTCTGAAGCAGAAGGTTGTTGAATTACCTATTTTGGCATTGCCTGATTTCAGTAAGGTATTTCAAGTGGAATGTGATGCAAGTGGAAGTGCAATTGGAGCTGTGTTGAGTCAAGAAGGTAAACCTGTTGCTTTCTTTTGTGAAAATTTGAATGATGCTAGAAGGAAATATTCTGTGTATGATCAAGAATTCTATGCTATTGTTTAAGCACTGAAGAAATGGAGACATTATTTGATACCGAGTTAATTTGTGTTGTATACCGATCATAAGGCTTTACAGTATTTAGGTAGTCAGAATAAGTTGAATCAGAGACATGAAATGGGTTGAGTATTTTCAGAGTTACACATTTGTGATAAAGCATAAGAGTGGAGTGACTAACTGAGTTGCTAATGCATTGAGTAGAAGAAGATCTTTGATGACCGAGATGAAAATTGAAGTTCTTGGTTTTGATGAGATGAGAGATTCTTATGAGTTTGATCCTAATTTTTCTGAGCCATGGAGAAAGTGTAGAGCACTTATTCAAGATCAACAAAATGCTAAATGGGATGAATATTTTATTTAGGAAGGTAGGTTGTTTAAAGGTATTTAGTTGTGTATATCGAGAGGAGTAATGAGAACTAACCTGATAAAGGAGAAGCATAGTAGTGGTTTGGCTGGACATTTGGTATTGATAAAACATGGAATTTTCTTAAGGAGAAATACTATTGGCCGCAGTTGTATAAAGATGTTCAGAAATTTGTGAAAAGTTGTGGAGTTTGTCAAGTTGCAAAAGGAGTGAGTCAGAATAATGGATTGTATACACTGATTTTTGTACCTGAGAGACCTTGGATTGACATCAGTATGGATTTTGTTCTTGGCTTACCGAAGATAGTAAGAGGTAATGATTCTATATTTTTTGTTGTGGGTAGATTTTCTAAGATGACACATTGTATACCTTGTAGAAAGACATCAGATACAATACATGTAGAAAATCTTTTCTTTAAGGAAATTTTCAGATTGCATTGATTACCGAGGAGTATTATCTCTAACCGAGACAATAAATTTGTTGGATACTTTTGGAAGACTCTTTGGAAGGAATTTGGCACTAAGTTGAAATATAGTTCTACATTTCACCCACAAACCGATGGACAGACTGAAGTAGTGAACAAAAGTTTGGGAAATCTTTTGAGATGTTTAGTTGGAGACACACCGAGTAATTTGGATTTTGTATTGGCACAAGCAGAGTTTGCATACAATAATTCAGTGAATAAGAGTACTGGAAAAAAACCATTTGAGATTGTGAGTGGCATACAACCACGAGGTATATCTGATTTGAGAGATATTGCTGATGAAAGTAAGAGAAGTGCTGAAGGAGTAAAATTTACTGAGTACATGAAGACATTGCATGAAGATGTGAAACTGAAGCTGGAAGAGAGTAATCAGAAATACAAAGATAGAGCTGATAGATCAAGGAGACATAAGAGTTTTGGTGTTGGTGATGAAGTGATGGTTCATTTGAAGAAAGGTTGATTTCATGTTGGAACATATGGGAAGCTAAAGATGAAGAAGTTTGGACCTTGCAAGATTTTGAGGAAATATGACAGTGGAAATGCATATGAGAATGAGTTACCTGATGACATGGACATATCACCTATTTTCAACATTACCGATTTGTATGAGTATCAAGAACCTAATGAAGACATGGCAATACCGATGGAATATCCTAAGAAGCAGAAAGATGAAGTTGAGCAGATTTTGGAGCAAAGAATTGGGAAAAGTACAAGAGGAAAACAATATATGGAATATCTGGTAAAGTGGAAGAATAGACCGATTGAAGACAGTTCATGGATTTCACAGTCTAAGTTGGATGGAACTCAGATCATACCTACCAAATGATTCGGAGAATCATTTCAAAAACAACCCCAAGTGTCTGATGTAGGAGCATCTCGGGTCCTTGGCAATCCTGTGTCACCAAAAAGATTTTAAAGTTTGTCTATGTTGCTCGGTTCCTTCTTTCACCAAGTTGGTTCAGTAGTTGGTCAGTTTCCTTTGGTTATTGAGTATGGTTGGTTATCTCCTAGGTGGTTGGTTGTTTCTCTAGTGCTTGACGATGCTTGTTTGTTGCTTGATCATCCTTTCTTACCGAGTAGTTTATTTTTGAGTTTCTGTTGAGGCCAACTTGTGCATTTATTATGGGTCAAGGATATAATGTTGGTATCCATCATTGGGAGGTGTGTGGTCCTAGATCTAACCATTCCTTCCATTGATTGTGGATCTGAAGGCCAACTTAGTTTGGTAGACTCTTGTATAAATGTAGTGTTTGGTTGTAGTTTAGGAGACAATTCTAGAGAGAAGAAAGAAGACAGTAGATCAGAGATTGTTGGTAGATCCTCGCATGTTTGAGGACTTCTATAATTCATTGTAATATCTAGCCATAACAGAGAAGGCATTATAGCCCGACATGTATGAATCAATTTGAATGAATAAAACATTGTTGATCCTGCATTCCCTCTCTCACTGTTCTTGTTGTTTAGCAGGTTGGATCATTAGGGTGTGCCATTGTTTGGCCCCTTGTGACTCTGCCTTGCATCACTAGGAGCACCACTGATAGACCTAATAAAGAGGGGGGATTTCTACTAGGATGAGAAGGCACAACAAGCCTTCAATAGATTAAAGGATTTCTAGGTACTACCGGACTTCACTCAACCCTTCGTCCTAGAGTGTGATGCATTGGGAGAAGGCATTGGAGAAATGTTTATGCAAGAACGTCATCCCATCCCATTCAAGAGTCAAAAAATATTGGGAGTCGAATGACTGTATTCAATCCTTGATAAGGAGATGCTCACCATCATGCATGCACTGGCCAAGTTTTGGCAATACCTCATTGGAGAAAAAATTGTTGTGCAAACAAACCACAATAGTCTAAGATATTTCCTAGAGTAGGACTTGAATGAGCAACAATAGAAATGGGTGAGAAAAATCCAAGCATATGATTTTGACATTGAGTATGTGAAGGGCAAGAATAATGTGGTGGTTGACACACTATCAAGGAGACCTATCATATGTTTACTGTCACAGATTTTGGCATATTGGAAGGCCCATTTATTGGTCGAGTACTATAAGAATACCTTTGCATGACAGTTGATGGATGGTCAAATATAAGATGATAGGTACAAGGTGGTCAAAAATATCATCTACTACAAGGATAGAATCTATTTGGTACTCAAATGAAAACTAAAGGAGAAGATTTTGAGGGAAGTTCATGACTCACCACTAGAAGGACACCTAGGGTACCTTAAGACCTATAGGAAACTTCAGGAGAGGTTTGGTTGTAAGGGCCTTAAAGATGATGTACTTCAATACATAAGGGAAAGTTCCACTTTTCAACATAATAAATTTGAGCATACCTTGCCTATAGGGTTACTTCAACCTTTTCCAATACCGAATCGGAAATGGGAAAGCATCTCGATGGACTTCATCACAGTTTTTCCCATGGTGCAAGGGAAGGATTGCATTTATGTCATGGTGGATCATTTGACTAAATATGCCTATTTATTTTCCATTCCCATGTGATTTTAGGTGGTCGAGTTATTTTTATGAGAGGTGTCCCACTTACATGGCCTCCCACAGAACATAGTCAGTGACAGGGATAGCCATTTCCTCAGCACTTTTTGGATGAAACTATTTCTCTTGGTAGGTATGAAATTGTCACCGAGTATGAGCTACCACCCACAAATAGATGGTCGGATGAAGATTGTGAACAAGTGGTTGGAGGGATAACTAAGGAACTATGTCGCATCACAACAAAAAGAATGGATCTATTGGCTTCATTTGGTAGAGCATTGTTACAACACTACCTATCACATGTCTATAGGTATGCCACTATTCAAGGCACTTTATGGTTATGAGGCTTCATCATTTGTGGATCTAGTGTTATGAGAAAATTATGCATTGAGGGCTAAGGAATGGTCGTAGGAGAGTCTAGACATCCTTTGGTCTCTCAAGGATAACCTATAGATGGCTAAAAATCAATAGATGATGTATGCAATATGCACAAGATTGAGCGAAGCTTTGAAGTAGGAGATTCGGTCTATGATTACAACCATAGAGACAATCTTCCTTGAAGACAAGTGGTGTCGAGAAGCTAAAGCCACACTTCTATGGACCCTATCGAGAGTTATAGAGAGTGAGAGAAGTCACCTATGAGTTGGAGCTTCCCAAAGGAAGTGGGATTCACAATGTTTTTATGTTTCATGCCTCAAGGAGGTAGTCAGTTAGCGTGTCACAGTTTCACAGGACCTCCCACCCATTGGAGAAGAGGGAAAACTAATGTAGGATTTTTTAGAGATCATTGATGTCAGATAGAGGAAGCTAAGGTCACACACCACCAAGGAGTACCTAGTCCACTAGAAGGATCTGCCCATTGAAGATGCCATGTGGGAGAGAACATATCTTGGACCATCCGAGTTTACAATTTCTTGAGGGAAAGCAATTCTTGGGTCGGGAGGATTGTAATGTCCTCAAAATAATTAAATGACTCAATTAAATTAATTGATTAAGTGGCCCCAAATTTAATAATAATATCTTATGGACCCTTTTAATTAATTAATTTAATAATAAAATAAAAAGTAATAAACTATTGTTAGCCTGCTTGTAACCTTCGAGAAACTACATAGAGCCCTTTATAAGGTCATGTTTGGCATTGTAGATAGTCATAGTGGAATTTTAGGTTTCTTATGTATTTGTGAATTCTAGTTGAAATTTAGCATTGTCTACCATTTTAGAGGTGCAAGATTCTCCCAATTTGGGCATTTGCAGCTTCAGTGGGAGTAACTCCTCACCCTATTCTATCTTTTGGGCTAGATCTGATGTAATTTGAGAAATATTGGTATTATTTCTCCAAATATCAACTATTCAATTCTATGTGTTGATCTGTGATATATTCTGGAAATAGTGTTGATGGTTTGCATTAAAGATTGAGTTACTTCATATAGTTGTGAAATCCCTATGCCTTACTCTACTTGCTAAGTCAAAATTGAATACTACACGAGAAGAGATAGAAATTATACATGTATAGGATTGGAGGAATCTTACCATACATACATCACCAGCAAAAGACACAATACATATTGGCATCTAAGTTTGTCTAATAGTGTCGTATAAGCATGTAGGGCCTACTATGTCACACGGTCAAAGCATTCTATAGATTTTACCATATGGGTGGGACACAATACTATATGCCTTACAATTTACATTATCGTTGGGTGGAAAACATCACCGTATAGGTGCAATACATCACCGTACGTGTGGGGTTGTGAGGCGAGGGAGTGCCATCAGAAGGTGTCATACGTCTGAGGGCCATCAACACATCACAATTGTAGACATCTTACTAAATTTAGTAAGTATGACTCATACAAGTACATGTTGAAAACATGTCAAAATTACTATTATTGATAAGTCACCAAAATGACTTACTATTTATAGTAAGTGGACTCATAACAACCTTCTATTTATAGTAATTTGACTGATAACATCCTTCTATTTATAGTAAGTCCACAAAAAATTATGCCTTTGGTTGACTACTTCACCGCAGTCAATTTTGAACTTAACCAAAAAAGGTGGACTCTCTATGATGACTCAACCAAAGAAGGTGGTTCTCCATAAAGATTCAACCAAAGAAGGTGGTTCTCCATGATGAATGAACCAAAGAAGGTGGTTCTCCATAATGACTTCACATTCCAACATGATGAAATTATAAAAGCTAGAAACCACAACAAATAATTTCTATGTTCATCTAAAATGACACAGAGCTTATATCATCCGCAATACCAAAGTCAACACATAGTAGAGGAAAACTAGGGAAAATCTAATATGTTTTTCTTTTATTGATTTACTTGATACAAAGCTAAGGTTTGAGAATGAAACTGTAACTATTTCTAAGTGCTCCTCTTTTAGAATTGTGAATAGAAAAAAAACCTTGAAAATTTCCTTCATGACAATGTCCTCGAAGGGCTTATATAGGAAAAAATCCCCTCCAACTAGAAAAAAGTTGCCACTATTAAAAAGGTGGATGCATAATGCCACATAAAAATGTCATGATGACCTTTCTATCATGTGTTTGACTTGAATGTTGATTTTTCCCTTTTTTAACTTTCTCATCATCATGAGGAAGTAGCTTTCCAACTCCACTTATAATGATTAGTCACTTTTTGCGTGTAGAAGTAGTTTCTTTTTGGATTAAATCTACCTCAAGATGCACTATCAGAAGAAAAGGTGACATTTCGTGTTGAAGGATGTGGGTCCCATAGCTTCATCAACTGACAAAACTATAGCTTGGACATGTGTCGCATGGGCATGGAATTTTGGAACTCTCTTTGAAGTTGGGCTAAGCTAGCATGGTGCCAACACATGGAAACTCAGTGGGCTTTCTTGAAGATTAGTCTTTAGCACTTCAAAAATGTATGCTAAAGTGGTATTTATTTTATTGCAACATAGGATGAAGAGGAGGAGGTTGTAGACTTGTTGAAAATTATGTTGATTTGACACTTGGTTATCCCAACTTTGCAGGGTCAGAACTCCCTACTCGATGTTTGAAAATTAAAAATTCTTACACCGTTGGAAAGATCTTCAAGAGATTTAGTTTCAATCCCTTAACAAAATGCCTTTGAAAAATCAAGTTAAGTGATGGATGATAATTTTGACCCCAAATTATGCTCAGAAGGCCCCTTAAAATGCAAATTTCTAAAACAAGAAAAATACCAAAAAATGGATTTTTAATTTTTCTTATCTTTACTTACACCATCACTTTTGTATTGCCCGATATCTCCTTCATGCTACTCTAGATAAAGGCCACGATAAGTATCTACAACTTTGGTGATTCAAAGGGGACCTTCACCTGTGGAAATGAGAACCGAAAATCTTTGATTCTACAGACCAGAATGTTTCCCATGCTAATAGGTTGTTCCCACCTTATTGATTTATTACAAATACCTCAAATCTATTCTCAATGATGATTTATATGATCACAAAAATGCCAACATTACAAAACTAGTAGCCTTAGTTGTAGTTATTTTTAGTGGGTAATATTTGTCAATT